>JBBMOE010000030.1:6436937-6793784 GCA_037975065.1 Chaetodon trifasciatus
GGGAGGGGGGGGGTGGGAGGGAGGGAGGGAAGGAGACTGTAGAGAGCCAATACTATATTGCTGAATTGCACAACAGCGAGCACCGGGGCATTTAACTAACTGCTGTTTTGTCCAATCGATGCGGCTCTTGATTACCCCTGATTACCCAGTTGCACTTTCATCTGTGTTTGTGTGTACGTGTGTGTGTAAGCGCATGTGTTACTCACATTGCTGGAGATATAAATCTATTTACACAGTGACATTGTGGGGACCCGCCGTCCTTGTGAGAACGAAATGCAGGTCCCCATAATGTAAATCGTTAAATTTTAGGGTGAAGACTTGGGTTAAGGTTGGTTAAGGCTGTGTGTGTGTGTGTGTGTGTGTGTAATTTACCTGTTATGACCCAGTAGTTCTTGGTTGCTGTCGATGTGTTGAGATTATGATATTCAAGGGCTGAAGTGAGAAAGAGAGAGGGGAAAGTTAAAGGCAATGGCAGCTTTTAGAAAGTCTAATTTAAGAGTTCTGTAACACCACCTGGATTTGGGGGACCAGATCAGCTTTAAAATGCATTTCCTAAACTGCACACATACTACTCAACACATTTGAACGCAATTTTCTGAGAATAAAAAGTATTTAATTCATATCCCAGTTAGGGCCCCCGAATTTGTTTTGTGTCCACATAACTAGAAAACACTTTAAATGAATGTCTCTGCCGAAACACTTATAAGGAACTCATTTGCAAAACATTCACAGCTTATTTCATTTGCCTCCCAGTAACATTATCCCCTGCAGTAAAACAATGCAACTAAAGCCTGATGAACATCTTTTATTGTTATGTTCAAGGACTCACATTTAAAAATAAGCCTAACCACACATGGACTCATGGATGCAAACCTCAGTCTCTGCTGTCAAAGTGCTTTCCCGCTCTACACCTTCAGTCTGGTCCTTCATTGGAAATAAATACACTGCTACTGAACATAATCCATTGAGCAACTACATTTTCCTCAATGGCAGACTACACATGGCAGCCATTACATACCCAGACCCCCAGATCCCGTCCAGTACTACTGTGCTAAAATAATACCTCACCCCAGGTTTTTAGTGTGTCAGGGTTGCCCCCTAAGCGCCAATCATTAAGAAGCCCCTGTGTCGAATCCTGCGCTTTTTTAAATCAGTGTTGTTATACACAGGACAATGCAGGATAACCAGCACAGCAGTAAGTCTTTTCTCAAAATTACTCAACTACACATCTAACTTGAATAGAAAAAAGAAGTGTGATTGAAACAGAGGACAGTAAGTAAGCTGAAACACTGGTGAGCTTGCCCTGGACTGTGACTGGGCAGAGGCATGAATAATATGTTTGTCAAAATTACAGGTACGGGATATTGAAGAAAAACCAGCAGGAATAATATACGAATGAAAATGTGTGTATGGATAAGAAAAAGCAGAGTCCCCAAACACGTGACAATCTAAAATTAACACCAAGTCTGACACAATTTGATCATTTTGACACCAGTTACTAGAACTTAGTATTTTAATAATGTGGGTGTTGGTGATGGGATGATGAGGATCATGTAATGAATATTATTACTGCTTCTGCTTTACTTTCCTTATTAAACACACACACACACACACACACACACACACTCCTACTGATGGGCGTAGCACAATACAGGAAATCTAAATGTGACGTCTTAAATTCACTCAGTTTAGCTAGTTAATTATATAAGCTTATCAGCATTTGTACTCTTTTTTGTTTTTTGGTTGTTGTCGTTTCTGTGTGTTATTATTATGTCTCATAATAAAAAAAAACGTACAGAGGAGATGTTCAACGTTGGCCCTTGGCACGGATGATAAAATCAGATTAAACTCTCCTTGTCAGGTGTTGTCATCCACCTTTTTCTTACCTATCACCGTCTTCCTTCCTCTGTTCATCTACACCAGCTCTCACCCTTTCTTTCTGCCTGCGTGCCTCCATACCTGCCTTATTCTCTACCTGTTTACCCGTCAGCCTATTCATTTCCTAAAACGCCTGTTCCTTTCCGCCCAGCCGACTGTCTCCTTCTGTCTTTATCTACCCATCATCACTCTCTCAGTCCGTCGACCTCGTTCTGTGTCCTATTCATCCGTCAACCTATCTTTTCTTATTTCCCATCTGCCTGTTCCACCATCTGTCTCCACCTAACTCCTCTGAGCTGGCTGCCTGCCGAGAGTAGCGTTTAGCTTGAGTCAATGGCTTTGCACCAGCGGTAGCTGTTAATACCAGCGAGTGCTTCTGCTCAGCACTCTGTCTGCCAGTCTGCTGCCCCCTCCATGATGCGTCTGTATGTGAGCGTATTTACATTCACTGAGCTCTTCTGCAACTTAAACAAGCTCACATAAACACTTAAGACAAACAGCACTGAAGCGTTAAGGTTTAGATGCATTCAGTGCCCTTTAGGGGATCAGTTCAACGGGCCGACAAATCCAGAGGATTCATTTCATTAACACAGCAGCTGGAAAATTTAGTTGTATAATTCCAAAAAGGAGAAATAATGTAGGTTTAAAGTACAAGACTGATGTCAGTCTATCTGTCCTACTGTCAAATCCAGTGAAAAGACCAAAACCAACAATGAATTGTCTGTCTCTCAATACTTTGTGACCTGTTTGTGGCTCTCAGCCTAAACATCAGTTATTATTATGGAAGAATTTACAGAATGTCCTAAAGCAGCAGGACACTGTTGGTTTTAAAAAGTATTGTTCAAACAGGAGTAAAAGCTGTAACTGTCAATCACATTTGGTGCTCTAGTAATGTTAACAGAAAGTAAGGTCAATATTCAGGCTTTCACCACGATCATTAATCTACCATTAATCTCATTCGCTTATTGTTTCAACATTAGTAAGAGAGCCTGTTTTTAAGGGAACAGACAGGGTTTCCGTGGGGATGCCAAGTGGGTTTGGATGTGATCATGTGAAGTGTGATGTTTTAGCCCTTTGGGTGTTGAGAGCACGCACAAATAGATACTAATCTAATCTCACCAGGCTAAAATTAGCTCATTCGGAAGGCATGGACAACACATTGCCTGTGGCATGATTCAGATGATAGGAGCCGTACAGCTGTTTGCCCTTTTAAAATCTCACAGATGGCATTAGAGGCTGGAGTGGAATACGAACAGAGCTCAAGTGGCTCATCTATGAGGTCTATGGTCTTTAATTGCTCATGAGGAAGATGGTATGGCAATACTAAAGAATAAAAATGAACTAGTTGAACCTCATTTGCCCTTTACCTACTGCAGGTAATCCTAATGGCATGCCACCTCAAAAATACTGTTGAAATACTGTTTTATGGTATTTTATGGTTATGTTTAGTCAACTCAAATCACTTGGTTAAGGTGATTTGAAGCACAAGATGGGTAGCTCTGACTTTCCAATATTTAACCAAAACCATGATCTTTCCCGAACCTTCAAGCAGCACTTATCAGTTACTTTTGGACAGTTGGAGGCAGAATGGTTGCTTATTTACACATCCGGTGGACATGGAGCTCCATAAGAATTCATTTGGAGTTGTGTTTTAACTCCACTTGATGAATGAAGTCCAATCTTAAATTTCTGATTCTACAGCCCTGCTTGGTCTGGTATGACCAGTAGCCTCTGATGGTTGATGTTCTTAGCATGTCACAGTTAAAGCAAATGCAAGAGAATCTGGGGAAACAAAATTCAATGTGCCATTCATTTACAATTAATGCTGCATTAACACTCCTTTTAGCTCATTTTTGGTCTCCACCAACTCCTTCTTATATGACTGTTTAGGGTGTTGAATGACTAACTAACTGTATGTTTGGAGCTGGACAGGTATTGTACACTGTGTTTATTAGAGCTTGCTAAAAACAACAGCCTACTGCTGCTGGAAACAAGGGGCTGAGGAGAACCACAGAGTCAGGTGATAATTCTCTGTGGGTTCATGACCATGTGTGACCTCTTACACATCATAGTAATTTCAGCCCTAAGCAAATTAGTATATAAAAATGTGCTTTGTAGGAGACATGGTTGAAATCTGAGACTCTTGCTATGCTGCAGACATAACATAGTCTGACACCCTTCTTTACTTACACAATATAGAGTAATCCTGAATTCCCCCCTCAGAGAAGTGGGTCAAACATACGCAAAGCCATAAATCATGCATTCCCTTCAATGGACTCAATGGTTTTCAGGAGTCAGTATTGTTTAAGCAGCATACATATGGCTATGTAAGTCTGCCTCATCCCAGCAGCACACTGCTACAGAAGAACAAGGACACAAGTGTTATGTAATGGCTATAAAAGTAGCACGAAGAGACCAGACTCTTCCTAATGTCTAGTTCTGTGGTTAGAACAAACCAAGTCCAACTGAGTCTCCCTGGGTCTATATTGTAATCCCTCTCTGTTGGCAGGCTTCTGTACTACCTCCAGCCTCTGTTTGGTGAGCCTTTCAAGGAGAGCCAGGCTGATGAATAAGCGTACTAAGTGTCTGCTTAGGGCCCCCGGGGCTACCAGAGGGCCCCCATGAGCACTTCAAACGTCCCACAAGAGAATTTTGCAAAAATGTTATATTATGCTAACAGGATGGCTAGCTAATGCTACTGGTTTAATCAATTCCTACCGCCTCTGTCAGAGCGGATCACATTCATGTGCACTGTAACAGATGTTACCTACATTTTGATGCAAGCACAGTCAGTCAGATCAACTTTAGGTTATGGTCCTGGGGATAGATCATATCAAGCCAATTAACATCTCTCTGACCCAAGAGGCCCCCATATCAGTGAATAGATCAGTGGATGGATTTGATTGCCACAGGTGCTGCACAGGACAAACGATTAAGAATTTGATGTAGCTTGCCAAACAGCATTTCATGAAGTTTAGAAAGATTCTTTCTAAACTTCATTCTTTCAGATTACAGGAAAGTTCTTGCCACATTGTGGTGGTACAGTATCAAATGGTGTTCATGTTGTCCTCATAAAACTTTAGAATAATTTTAGATATACTGGATAGTTATAGCATATAGTTTATTGCTTTATGTCATAGTTCTTGGCTCCAGGAAAAGTAAGGAAGGTCCCCAAAGAAATTCTTTCTTTGAGCCCCCTGTTGTCTAAAGTCTGGCCTGTTTTCAAGACTAAAATAAAGCTCTGAATGCAAAAATCTTTTCTCGGATTCAGGCTCAGCTCTGTACACTTGTTCCCTTCCTGCTGCCGAAAAGCTCATAAAACACATGGAGCAGGGAGGGTTGTGGGCACAGTCTCTATCCTTGTTTTCAAGACATCTTTCACAGCCTGAGGGTAACACTAAAGCTAGTTCGACAGAAATATGGCTCCCTCACACTTTCTTGGCACATTAGTGGTTTAAGATTTTATGCTGTAACAATATAGTGATGCAAGATGTATATTAGCAGTCCAGGGCTGTTAGAGTCGTCTTTACCTCGCAGAGATATGCAAAAGGTGCAAAAACGAAGCAGTAAAGGAAGAAAAATAGCTAATAAAAGTCAGAGAGATAATGAAAACGAAAACTAAGATTTCTCAGTCTAAAATGTCACCTTTTCAACCAAAAATGAACAATGGCTGTAATGGAGGGCACATCTTTCCAGTGTGTGTGAGAGTGAGCTAAAATGACACCCATTAGGTCAACATGATGTCAACACCAGTCCTCTTTTGCATTGTACTTCAGCGCTCTTAAATGTCAGTTTGGATAAATCTCATAAATCGGCAGCCATGCATAATGCTGTTTTTGTTAGTATTAAGGAACTAAGCTCTGGCATGGTGCATTGACTCGAAAAGTGTTACTACAGCATTTAGCTCAACAGTACAGAGTGAATATTTGTGTTCAGTATTGCTGTCAGAGCCATGTGCTCTGACTACAGATAAAATGCTCATTTTCAATTTCACCTACAGCCCTCTGCGAATGAGTACAAATGCATCATAATTGTCCAGCAGTGCCTTTGAGAAGATGCCTTGCGGGTACATCAAATGAATGAGTACTAAGCGCCCTGACTGGACTCTAATTTGTACACCATTAATTCTGGGTTAGGCAATGCTAGCCAAGTCTTTATGTGTCACCATAAGAGCAAAGCAACTCTTTGTTGCTGTGATTGCTGAGAAATTAGCAGTGAGTGAGGGATGAAATGCCCACGAGCAGTGATGCCAACTCATGTAGCTGCTGGCTGCTCAAAATGCCCAGACAGAGAAGTTGCCAGATGACCTCACTTATTTGTCTCACTTTGCATATGAATATGTGACCTTTCATTGTGTGGAAATGCTGTTTGGATTAAACATAGCATTAAACACTGCAAATGTATGTTCACTGGGATCAACCAAGCTAATCTGCAAGTGATTCTGAGGTCTAAAAGTCAAAGGGTCAATGCACCCATTTCAAAAAACACATTTTCTGACTAATATCTGCATGGTTAGATAACACAAGAGGTAAGTGAAAAATGTTTTTCAGTCAGTGAAACCACATGGAATGGATAATCGTGTGAGTGTAGATTGTGTACAGTGTTGAGATTTGTTGTCTTGGCTCTGACCTGGGCACTGCCCACAGGGAAATGCCAGGTTCAGCACATCAGGCAGGGGAAAGTGACAATAGCTTAGTAGTGGGCAGTGACACCATAGTTTTCACACGAGTTATGTGGCAACAGGCATGGCAGCAAAAGCATGTGCAGAGCACTGGCATCTTAAGTCCAGAGTAAGCCATGCTAGCGCAGTGGCAGACTCGAGCTGACTGCCTGAGCTAGCTCACAGGTTTAGCTTCATTTTCTTTCATTTGAAAAGAGATAACTTCAGCTAGGAAAACTGACTGGACACAAAGCTGTCACTTAACATTCGTAGCTCAGCATTACAAAACTTCTGAATTGAATAATCAAAATCACGTGTATGAACTAATGTCATTCTTTGCAGATGACATGCATACATACATACTAAAGCGCAATTCCACAAAAGTTTTGACACTATATGAAATGTAAATATCAACTGTGTTTTCTTGGTTTTCCTTAATCATGTGTTTCACAAAGTGATAATCCTGACCCCATCCTTGCATGTACACTCTAAGCAGCCTTTGAAGGATTTCATACCCAATCATGATACTATCACCATCATTTTTACACAGCATCCCACCTCACATACAAACAGTCAGTGGGGAGTTAAGAGCAAAGTTGCAGTTTGCTGAATTTTAGGGGCTGCTCATTGATGAATCAGAGACTCCACTGTGAGAGAATGAATGTGCTTAAAGCACACAGGACTTCGTTTGGCAGCATCCTCTGATTATGCCTTGATACAAATAGTATAAATACAAGGAATCCTGACTGTTACTTCAACATCAACAAGGTGTTTAAGTTGTCTCTGTCACTGCCTTAGAGCAGTGTGGCATGTGCAAGAGGATTCAAATCTCTGACTAAAAAAGTTATGTGCATCCCTGCATGTATGTATGTATGGATAGAATTAAATTGTTAGCTACTGTTCACCAGCTTAAGAATGACAGAATGCACAGAAGAGATGAAGGCAGCCCAGAGAGCTGAGACCACACTCAAACATACTGATCATTAGATCTATGTGTCGTCACCAAAGCTGTCCCTTATAACCTTTTAAAGTGCATTGTAGTTTTACTTACGCTCAGCGATGACCAGGGGCGGGTAGAACAGAAAGTAGCCCACCAGCTCTGCAGTCAGCTGGTTGAGGAGGCCACTAGAGATCGTCCCATTAAGAATCACATCCTGGTTCTTCACCACATACACGAGAGAGACTGATGGAGAGCCTGGCTCCTGGTACACACTCTGGATCTGAAGAGAAACACAAAACACATGATTTTAATGTTTCATTTGAATCAGCTGAATTACTATGTGACTCCAAGGTGCAATATTCGAATGACTTTTCAATGCTTTATTTATAGCAAACACATAAACAGGCAGCAGTGGGCACATGTATAATTCAAACATTCATACAGAAATATCTAATGGTATCATACCAGATGTCTAAGATGCCCATAAAGAATGCATTACCGAGCTCCAGACACAGTATGACACTTTGAATGAACAATGTTTTCATTCTTTAATAAGACCTACGTGGCACTCTGAAAATAATGTGTTTGAGTCACCATAGTAAAGTGGATGATGATGCGCAATACCATGAATTTCCATCACATTCCCCCATGAGTGTTAATATTTCAGAGGATAAATTATGAATGGACTCCATATCTGCCTCTGCTTGCTGAGACCTACTTTATGATTATGATGGTGTGTGCATGTATGTCCTGCAGTCATGAGAGAACCTTGATAGCCGGAGAGAAAGAGATAAAAATGAGAGAGAGAGAGAAAGAAGCGGAGAATAAAAGAACTGAACTGAAAAACAACTGAGAGGGTGTAACCTGTTACAGCACAGTGGAAGAATGAGCTTTGATTGTGTCTCCAGAAATAAACCATTACAGGACCCTATAGTCATTCCTTTCTTGAAGTGTAAATTGCAAACAAACCTGTCTAACCTCTGTGACCTGAAAAACTACAGAGCAATTTTCTGTTTTTTATATATTCATTTGCAGTAAAGCACTTTTATTGTGGAACAGTGCGGCCATAATGTAGCGGCCACCTAACAGATTGTATGCTTGTGTCCCGAATTTTACCTCCAGCTTTATTATTCACATTAGCCTGATTAGCATGCCACATGCAAATACAACATAGTTGACTGTCTGCATTTAACACTAAAAATAGCCTCCATGAAGCCATGTAGTACCTCCACAGTGAGCCTGCTGTAGGTCTCCAGCACTTTGTCCTGAGCCTCGTCATAGGCGTTTTCCAGCCTCTGCTCCAACATCTGGACAAAACTGCACGAGTAGATGTTATCTGTCGGGCCGACGAATCTCAACACTGCAGGGGAAAAGAAAGAAAATCATATTTAAATGATATCGACATGGAATTTCATTGTAGACAGAAAAAATGGCAATTACTCCCTACAAATCAGCACTTTGTTTCCGACACTATACTGTGCATGATTTGTACTGTCTTAAAATCTTCTAAGCCTCAATATATTAGTTGATAAGCAGAATGGTTTACAATTCTTAGAAACCCTCTAATGAAATATCTTTCTGTGGCAGTAAGCCATGCGCAGCAGTAACAAATGCTTTTCTGAGATCAAGAAATACCCGCACTGTATATTCATTATTTTCTGTTGTTCTGCTGCAGGTCAGATTTCCTCCATCAGCGCTAGTGAAGTAGGTCTACAGACAGAAGCAATGGAAAAGAGCTGAGGAAAGAGAAATTACTTTCCTCTACAGCAACCTATTTCATCAAGCTGTATCTGGAATCTGTATCGGGGCTCTGTTTTTGGTATTAATAAAAGTAGCGCTCTTGATAGATGTTGTGTGTGTGTGTGTGTGTGTGTGACCGATAAACCTCAGCGATGAGACAGAGAAAGAGGATTATCGCCACTATCTAGAATGAGAACAATGAAAAGAGTAGTTGTCTATCAGCGCCATGAAGCTCCGCACCGGGAAGGAACAAGGGAAGGGTAAACAATATTGAGTCCATCAGCAGATTAGGGAGGATGTTATTAATGTTGTCTCAGTCCTTTTACCACGGCCGCTCTCCGTTCTCTCCCTGCACTTGTCCTCTACTCTTTTAAAAAAAACCTCTTAAAGGATGGGATAGGAGAGGTGGAACAATATTCTGACCTAAATTTAAACGCTGTGGTGCTTATGAGTGCAGGCTCTCCAAAAAAAAAAGGCAAAAAAGACTCTACATCCTTCACTGGTCTCATAGTCTGCTACACATTGCAGGCACAAACAGTGTTGACCCAGTTGGTAATCTTATGCAAATTGTGTGCTGGGTGGTAAATTGGAATATACTGAGTATTTATGGTTTATGAGCTGAACAAGCCTGAAATGGATTTTTGTTCCTGCCTCAAGTGCCTACTTCATACACAGCTGTACACAAACATGGGAAGTCTTTACTGTGGTATACATCACACTACAGGCGATAACATATGTCGTCTGAGGGCGCAGCACAGATAGTTGTTGATTCTATTTGGTAATTAAAGCTACATTATGACGCCAACTATTGCTGCTATTGTCAACAAACCCCTACGATCACTGTGAGCGATCCTTTTTACAGGACATGCGCTGTAGTCATTCGACCCATCGTTAATATAAATGTATTTATTAGTGCAGACATACAAATACTTTACATAGTGGCTTTAATTTACTCAAAAACAACACTGCAAATTGGAAAACTGGACCAACACTTTAAAATCTACAATTCTTAGCTGAGAAAAATAATGGGTTTCCAATCTGCACACATATCTTTTAAATAACAATTTGTTAATTGCACTGATTTTCCTTCCCTGTTTCCCACAAGACTTGATTTAAACGTGTGTGTGTGTGTGTGTGTGTGTGTGTGTGCGCGCCCTGAAATGTGTTTTTTAAAGAGGCTTAAGAGGCTGACTAAATGAATGGACCAATTTGCCTTTGCTCTGCAATCATGGGAGTTTGTATGGGATTTAGGGTATCAGAGAAGAGTAAAGGAGAGCAGACATGTAATCAGAATTTTCTAATTTTGTCTCTGCTCTACTCTTCCCTTGTGTCTCCCTCTCTGTACTCTCATTGCATTTTCTATCTCTCCGCTCTCCCTCTGCTCATACATGTATTCTCTCCCTCCTCCTCTCTGCGTATCTCTAACCTCTGCTTATCCTCATCCTTATCCACTCCACCTCCAGACTGAACATCATCAGACCATTTTTGTTCGACTCTGTTACGTAAAGGCTGCATCTATGTTATTTTATTTTCCATCTGGTTTCATCACCTGTTTTCAGCTGCAGGTGAATGTTTGGAGTGGGCACCCAGGTTGCCACAGGAACCAGAACTGCCTTGACCAACGGGGTGTGTTGCCTGATGTCTGACAGCAGCTTGTCAAAACCGTAGACATTCAGTGCCTCAACCACCAAGGAGGAAATGTAGACAGTTTTGCCGCTGGTCACGTAGTAACCCAACGTCACGTTGTGAGGGCTGCAGTCATCACGTTCCACCTGTGACACACACACACACACACACACACACACACACAGAGAGGGGAAAAATTCATTTTTTTTATTACACTTACATATGCTTTTCAAGAGAGGCTGCGTCCCAAAAACATGGTGCTGCTTGTATGTCTAGATGATTTGTGTTCTCCTTTCAAAGCGCACACACTGCAAAGAAGAACCAGACAAACAGTATCAGAGGAGAAATCAGTGCTTCCAGATGAAACGAGCTCAGAAGACTCCACTGGAGACAAGGTGTAAAGCCCCTTTTTTCTAACAAATGTCGTGCATGAGCTATAGGTTTAGAATACAAATGCATCAGACTGAGAATATTTATAATCTTTTTAAAGCCAAATCTGCCTTGAGGGAGTTTTTTAGTTTGTGCCTTCAACAGTCATAAATCTGACTAAGTGTGTCCTGGAAAAACACACACAAACAACAATCGGTGGTGAGTCAAGGCTCGTATTTCTGGAACTATACACCGCCCACCTCCCTCTACCCTCCACCTTCATCCACACTGAGCAGCTGTGGCTGTTGTTACAATGGCTCTCTCCTTTTTGCTCATCCTGCCTTTCCTCTCCTCTGTAAGCTGGCTGCCCCAAGCTAGTCTTTTTCTAGAAAAACACATGCCTCTTAGTGAAACTGTATCTCATTACCTCTCCCCCTCATCTCCTCTCCTCCCTTTTCCTCTCTGTATCAACAGAAATGAAACAAAACTCACCCTGTTTTTCAAACGGTACCTACCTGCCATTTTATTCAAGTCACTTCCTGTTGCAAGCACTTGTTAAAGCTTAAGCCCCAGTTTATCAAGCAGCCCTTTATTTGTGACTATACTCAGCAACATATTCTTTTATTCCAAGAACTGACCTTTGGGTTTTGCATTTTATTAAAATAAAACAAAAACAAAAACAAAGAGAGCTCATTTTAATCTTTCACTTTAAGTCTTAACTTAAATGGAATGAGGGATGTCCAAAACCTGTAAGTGGATATTAACAGAATAAAGTCACTGATATTTTGTGGAGCAGTGAAACAATGTTGTACTACAATCCTTGGGTAACACTATATTTTAACCCCCTACTTAGCATTTATTACAATAAAAACTATTAATAATGGGTTTATATGACACTATAATGTAGTTCTAAGCAGATATGAGGATTTAAAATGAGGATATGAGAAGTGTTTATTGATGTCTTTGTTAACCAATAACTCATTCTATGACGTCTCCATAACTGGTGCCTACACAGTAAATGAATGCTTAATAAAACAAGATAACAGCTGTTACTCATATACAATAAATACATATTCTGGGAGTTTTAGGCATGCATAAACCTGCCTTGGAGTGATTTGTATATATGTATAAACAGTTAATTAATGTGTTAAAACACTTTGATAAGCCCATATATAAATATTATATAATTGGTTATTCATATACTTATTTGAAACAGGCTTTAATTTAGGTTTCTTTTTCAGGCTAATAAATAGCACACAGCATGTTAACATGTAACAGTAATGAGCATTAGTTGGTAAGTGGACTCATTTGAAGAACAGACTCAGGAACTGTTTCCATCATAATGTATAAAGTTCTGTATAAGACGCACGTTTAGCATCAACACTTAAAAGTACTGCATAAACTGCAGTGCCCTATCACACGCTCCTGACAAGTTATCTGTAGTTAAAAACCACAAAATTTATTGTATGAATAATCCACGTCCATCTGCACACTCCTGGACAGTAAATGATATTGATATGATAATTGCTAATCATGTGCTATAGGATTTATATATTCTGAGGATATATAAGGATAAATAATGCTGTGTGATTGTACAAGAATCCTGTTATGGGTACTTTATAAAGGAAGAAGAGACATAATTGTCGACAAATATATTATTAAAACTAAAATGTTTTATATACCTCTTTGCAGTTACAGTATAATGTGTTCTACTATGTTCTAAACCATTCATCAATTGTTCATATATCACTTACAAATGCTGAACCGGGGGTGTTACAATAAAGTGTAGCCCATTAAGAATTCCTAATGCACCCCGCACACGCCGCAAGGGTTTTATTTCACTTTTGCTTTGCATAATTGTAAAGCAGCGTTGTACCTAATAAAGCCAAGCAGACACTGCCCTTGCCCTCTGCTGTCACTTCTTTCTTCCTGCCAACAGTTTAAAGCAGTAAAACTGGCAGATTTAGCAAGCAATTATGGTTAACCACATTGTTCAATGATGCAACACATTAAATACTGCTGCATGCTAATTTCATGCTGTTTGACAATCACTGTCTCTGCTAACGCCAATATTTGCCCATTAACAATGTTTCAAAACATTGCCTATGTATCATGCCTTTTAAAGCTCTGGCCAATTTTATACCTTGTTGGGGCTGCTGCCGTCTCTCAATAGACTCATCCAGATTGCCAAATAGTTATCTGATGGAGAGGATGAGAACTGAGGAGTGGGTGTGTGTTTGTGTGTGTGGCAAGGGGTAGATGAAAGTGGACTGGAGCTCAGAGACACTGAGTCACTCCCTGTGCAGGCTCACAAACAACTGGATAAAAATAGAAAAAGCAGGCAGATGAAGACAGAAGACAGACAGACAGCAGGATGAAGGGAGGCAGGTGGACGGACAGAGAGGCGGGCAGGCACAACAGGCAGACCGGCAGACAGGCGAGACAGACAGGTTGGCAGAAAATCAATCGACTTAAACCGAGGGTGCAATCAGATAGGGGGAGATGGTGGAAGGGAGCAATACAAGAAATGTAAACACTGAAAAACATGCAGGAAGATGGCAAGAGAGGGATCGTTTCAGAGAGGGAAGAGAGACGGAGAAGATCAAGAGGAAATACAAATAGGCTCGGTTGAAAAGAAACAGAAGAGAGGCTGGACAAATCAAAATCAAAAGACGAAAACCATCCACTCAGAGCAGCCAAATAGAAAGATCACTTGACTGCACTGCTATGATGCGGGGAAAAGAAAAGAATCATTTATTATGGATGTGTGTGTGTGTGAGAGAGAGAGTGAGTGTGTGTGTAATAACCTCTCTAAGCAAACACTGCTATTCAACAGGTTATTTCTATTCAGGCTTGAACGCCGTCTGCATTAGTCACCTCTCTGTTTGTCTATAGCACCATTCAGATGAGTCCTTGTGAGGTGAATGAGCAGGATGAGAAAATGATGAATACTGCAGAATATTGTAAAATGATGACACACTCAAGAATGTCTATATCTGCACATATGAAGAGCCAACGCGGCGGCAAAAATGAACATGTGAAAATCGGGCAGTTTTACAGATAGATGCTGGTGGTCAACTGTTTTACATGAAGAGTGTGTAGACCTGTTGGAGTTGAAAATATGGAAAACAAAGATGAAGTTGGTAGATTATCAGCTAAAGCTTTATTGCCTGCAAATGTTCCTAAGAGTCCCTACTTATGAGCCACTGGCATGTGGTTACTAGCCTGTAACCTTTATTTACGGGACACTGAACCATGTTTACTAGCCACTGACTTGTGTTTACTGACCTTTAGGCCTTGTCCACAAAAAGCATATTTTCTTCTGAGTCTTGGCCTCTTGTTCACAGCGTTTTAGGTCACTGAAACGGGGATTTTTTTTTAAAACGCCTTCTAAAGGGCAGATTTTTCAAAACTCCAGTTTCTGTGCATTCATGTGGCATTTAAAATGGAGAATATGGGAAATGATGACATGACCTCAATTTGCGTATGCCTATTATTGTTTGGTGTATTAAGCATGTGCTAAAAAATTTTGTTCATATTTGAGGTGTAAAATATCTTTAGAAAAGTTTCTGTATACTGGTGGACAAAGCCTTATTTACTTCTTATTTCTACTATCCACTGACATGTTTATTAGCCTGTGACCTTTTAGCCACTGCTCACTGGCCCCTGACCTTTATTTACAAGGCACAGACCCATGTTCACCAGCCACTGACCTGCATTTACTGGCCACTGATCTGTGTTTACTAGGTAGTTGTGTTTAGTACCCACAGACCTATGATTTATTAGCCCCTGATCTGCAGTGACTTGTCAGTGATCAGTGTGGACATTTTCCAAGAAGCATGACTACCAAGTTCATGATTCAGCTGATGCAAATGAATCATGTCTATCTATCTATTATCCTGATGAACACTGCATTGTGTTTACTAGTTGCTAAGAAAGTGTCTGGTCACAGATTTGTCTAATGGTCACTGACACACAGACTGATATGTGGTAGTTACTTTAAAAATATTTTAATCTCCTGCTAACCTGTGTACGTGTCACTGAGCTGCGGTTACTATAGCTGAACCTGTAAGACACACTGACCTGTGCGTAGGCTGTGGAGTCATTCAGAGCTCTCTGCAGGGCATGGCTCAGTCCCTTAGAGAGGTTCTGTTTCAGGATCAGGTCCAGGCAGTTCCTACGCAGCTCGATGGACAGAACTGAGAAGGAAAAATGAGAAAATTCAGAATCACTGAGTGTGTTCGTATTTAGCCTGTTATAATTCTGACAAATCTCACGTTCACCACATTACACTCGTTGCCTCAAATAATAATAATAAAATGCTATACTTTATTGATCCCCCCAGCACCATGGAGCTGGTGGGGATTCAATATCTTGCCTGAGGACACTGAAGGACACAGGAGCTTGGACTTTGGCTGCTGGTTTAATGTCTGCTTGGTCACTTTGCAAAGCAGCTGCCAATGCCAGTAAAGGCCTCAGCAGTGTGGTAAATGTAGTCAAAGGTCACAGTCTCCAGCTTCTTATTAATGTAAGTGTTTATGCTCAAGGAAAATCCGTCCTTGCTTTAGTGCAAGTTTTAATTAACATTCATGCATGTAATTACATCTTGGACACATAATAGGTACACTGTGGCTGAGCCTCGGAAATTGAGTTCCATGAGCGTTCATCATTACCTTGCGATCATTTTTCCAGAAGACTGGCTAAAGCCTGCCTGTACACAACATCAAGTATGCTGTAGGTAATTTGATAAGAGACATGCAGGACCCAAAGTAACAAAAAAGCATTGTTTTGGAGATGATTTAGCCATTCATCTTGCTCTTTTTACTCTGTTCTTTATCTCCCTCATACATCATTATCTTATTATTCTACTCCAGATAAATCGTAGTGATGGGCTTTCAGTCTCATACCTGTTCTGACCCAGTACTTCTCGGTCACGTTGCATGGTAGAGGACCCTCCTCTGCGCTGGTACTGGATGGAGGTTCTGTGGTCATGGTGGGAGGCGGCATGGTTTGGGCTGGGATGAACACAGTGGTTGCAGGTGCCTTTGTTGATGTGGTTGCAGTGGTAGTAGTGGTGGTGGTGGCAATGGTAGTGGTAGTAGTTGCAGGTGTAGTTGTTGTAGTAGTGGTTGAATGAGTAGTGGTGGTGGTGGTTGGGGGGACAGTAGGAGTGGTGGTAGTAGTGGCAGGTGTGGTTGTAGTGGTGGTTGTAGGCTGAGTTGTAGCCGCTGTGGTCAGTTTGAGGCTCGTTGTTTGCTGCATGGTTGTAGCGGCGGTGGTATTTGGTGGTACTGTTACATCACTCCTTGTGGTCATCGCCTGTGTCATCATCTCAGCAGCCGTCACAGTAAGAGTGGTTGTTGAGGGCGTAGTCGTGGTTACTGTCGTCAGCTGAAGGCTGTCATTGGTCACAGTGTCCTGGCTTGTGGTGTGAGAAACAGTGGTGGATGCTGATGATGTTTGTGCTCTTACTGTGGTGGATAACGGTAAAGTTGTTGTGGTGGTGGTGGGTGATAGAGATGTGTTAATGGTGGTGGTTGATGTGGTTGTGTGCCGTGAAATGTTTCTGGTGCGCACAGGCATGGTGGTGTTCCATTGGTGGGTGGAGAAAGGGCTGGTGACGTTGGCAGGAAGTGTGATGTCGTGGTCGCCTACTGTGGACAGGAGGGACTCTGGGACGGTGGGGAGATCCCAGGCTGGCAGGCTGCTCACGGACTCTTCTGCAGGGAGGAAAACATTTGGACATTCAGTTATATTAAAAGATGTCTAATGATATTCAAAAGTTTTTGTATTTGTCAACTAATCCCTTGAAAAGGTCAAAAACCAACAATCAATATTAGCACATACTGTCCGTGAAGCCTGATGCTGTTATTCTTCTGTGTCATAGAGCTCCATTGTTATTCATAGCTATTGAAAACACATCAGTGAGCCACACTGTTACACTGGCTGACACGTTTCTACATTATCATGAACACACAATGTCGTTATTTTGAGTCAATCCCAGATGCACCACCTGGTTGCCGTCAATACTCCGTAGAGAAAATGTGTATTCGTCAGTGGCTGAAAATAGACCCGAACAAATGCAGTATTTACTCCAGTTTGAGTAACATTTGCTACAGCTTTGTGCTGTTTGACGAAATTCTTCCTCCTTTTTTGAAAATGAAACTAAATCTCTTCTCTGAGTCTAATGCATTGTTGTTCTTGGTCTTTTTATGACGTTTGTTGACAAGAACAAAAGTGTAGAATATTGCAAGTCTTATCCCTCTACATATACAATACAAGACCACATGATAGTGTCATTTAGACTAAAAAAAAAAAAAGAGTAAACACACCCAAGATGCATGCAAAGAGCCATTCACTCAGTTCATTTCCACATGGACACAGATGCAGAATGAGGTGATGAAGCAATGCATCTTAAATACACTTAAAGCAACAACGCAAAGGCGACGAGAAAGATGAGGAGGTGATTGCCAATTTGAAAATAGATGAAGTCCACAGGAAATAAAAATCCAATTTCAATGTGCAAACCAAAGAAATATTTCAGTGTCGGGGTTTCATTTAATCCATCTAAATCATCTCCAGACAGCACACTGAAATCAGACACATGTCGATGAGAGGAGTAAAGAGGTGGGAGTGAACGAGAGGGAGGCAATCAATCCTTTCAGACTGAGAGATCCCGATTCCCTCTTATCCTCCCCACATCACCACATGACGATGTGCTGGATTGTGACTGGGGTGTGAATGAATGCGAGAGGAAATACTGGCCAATGGGACGTTAGCTGTTGTTCATTCTTGTGTCAGAAGCTAAAATATAAGTGGAGGAAATACCTTGTTGATGATGTCACTGTTATTGTGATGAAGGCATGACAGGAAGTGGGGAGACATGGAGGTTGTGGAATGGGACAAGACATGGCGGTGAGGATGATGACAAAGGTGAGGACGATGACGACGATGACGGTGATGATGATGATGATGATGATGATGGTTGTTTAGGTGGCTATGATGAAAGCAAAGCTGTACAAGTTGTATAAATATTTCAAGATACAAGGTTTTTAAGATGCGGACACTATTTTGTAATCCCACAAGATATAATGTCATGCTAATTATATGAACCTTGGCTTTGGAAGTCTCGCTACGTTATGACTGTAAGAAGACACGACCCTCCAATGCATGTGGCATCAAAGCTAGACAGGCGTGCTGTGCCTAGTTATGGATGCTAAGCTATTTTTGGCCAATTGCTGTTCAGAGAAGGGTTTAGCAGGCAATCAAATACACTGTAAAAAGTCCAACATTGAAATATGTATAAATGAGAGAATAGCCCTGCACCATACCCAAACTAGAGTTGCTGTTGGAGGAGTTGCTGTTGACAACAACCACAGAGACGTTGTCTGATGCTGCTGTCTGACTCTCATTGTTACTGGCTGGAGAGGAAGAGGAAGAGGAGAGGGAAGATAAGGAGGAAGGCAAAGAGGCTGCTTTTGTTGTAGAGAAGGAGGCGGAAGAGGAGGAGGCCTTGGATGACGATGAAGAGGAGCTTCTGGTCCAAGCAGCTTTAGACAGCAGTCCTAAAGGCTTTCCTAACACTGGTGCCTGCAGCTCCACTGTCTCTGCCAGCATGGTGGGGACTGATGAGAAGGCTTTCTGCTCTCTTTGGCCCACTCCACGCGTCTGCACCCTCCGCTGCCCCAGCCAGGCAGCTGGGTCTTTGGACATGCCTGGCAGGTCACCCCCCTCTGTTTCCCTCTGTCTCCATTCAGCCCCGACTTCAGCCCAGGTGCCGGTTCCCGTCATAATCCCAGTCTCAGCAAAGACTTTGCCACCTGCCCCAGCGCGCACTCCTGCTTCTGTTTCAGTCCAAACCACTGTTCTGGCCCCGGCAAACACTTCGCCCTCGGGCCAAGCTCCAGGTCCAGCTCCAGGATCACCATCAGCCCCATCCATCGCATCACTGTCTTTAGCCCGAGCCCTGTCTCCAGTCCCTGAGGTGGCTGAGAGGTTGGAGGGCACTGCAGGGTCCAGAGGCAAGACAGCCCGTCTCATTGACTCATGGTGACCTCCCTCAGCTGTAGGACACATGAGGGAGAGGAGGATGGAGGAAGGGGTGGGCGAAGGAAAAAGCAGAAATAGTGTTTAGTTTTACGAGTTCTGGGCAGCAGAAATATTGTGAGCAGTCATTGACTCATCCATCCCACAGGCTGGACAACGACTTCACTCTCAGTTCTTTGTCTAACTCATCTGACATGTGCCTTTCCATGCACACAAACACACACACATGCACACAGACACACATCTGGAGGCCTAAAAACATTAGTCCTCATAATGCCACCACAACTGTCCAACTGCCAGGAGATTTAAATGTGCTCTGCTCACACCCATAATGAGAGCACACACACATGTCTTCTACTCTTGGGCACATATGCCTATTCTTCCCTTTTCTCCACTCTGTCTCACACACACTTATCTGAAGGGATTAAAGAAAATTCTAAATTGTGATTGTGGGACATTAGTAATAATGTCTAAAGTAGGTCACTTACTGTATGTTTTTGGAGGATAAAGCATAGGGAATTAATTTAGATGTTCCAGAGTGCATAAATTAGGACACACGCGCACACATACACACATACACACAGCTGTGTTCAGCTGTGATTTCACAGATACTAATCTGATCTGTTAGGTTAGCCAGGCAAGCCTGTGGATTTATTATTCCTAGAACATACACAACCACTCAGGCTCAGCTCGCAGCTCGCAGCTCGAACGAACACTGATGACACTGAAATATAGTTGCTACGCAAAGTTTGGTGTGAGCTATTTGTAAGTAATGGCTATATAACGGAGTCATTTTTCATTTTTTTAAATTTGACACCAAATGAGTCAGTTTATGGAAATGGAGCAGCAAAGATAGCATCCAGTTAAAGCATTTAGCTTTGGCCTTTATCTCCATTCTGTGAACTGTCTTCATCTTCTCTGTAGCCTCAACAAAGCCTGAAGGTTTGGCAGGCTGAGGCGATTATCGTGCCTAATACATTCAGTCTCAAAGGCACCTTGCTTTAGTGGGATTGAAAGATGAGAAATAACAAGGCTGGCCGTCTGACTGGCTCACTGGCTGCCTCACCGGGTGACACAGTTTATTGCATCTGCTCATTTGTTATGAAGTAGAAAGGTTTGGCTTTGGCATCACTCCAGGCTGACGTTGAGTTTCTCCTGTTCTCGACGTAAAATATCATAAGAAGGAAGCGTGGGCCAGGCTGCATTTTTTTTTTTTCTTTATTTAAGCGCACACTCCTTGCAAATGTGTTAAGCGTGCATGTGTGTCACACACTTCCCACGCTCCCCATGTCTCTGCAGAGGATTGGTTAATTAAAAGACAGTGATTGTGAGCAAGAGAGGCTTTACAGAACCAGCTCCAGGCTTAGCTGCTGTATATCCTCTGGACACCTCCTATAAAGCATTTCAACCACCCCGTTATTAACTACCACCACTGAGCAATCTGCTCATTGTTAAAGGATGTCATATCATAAACGTCATTTAATGGAGGAAATTAATCTATTGACAGTTTATATTTCAGCTTCTTCAGGGTCTGTGTTGTGTGCCAGCTTCCAGAGCTCCATTATTTAGTTTGAGAGAGGGGAAAAAAAAAACGACAAAGCTACAAATGGCAGGGACAATCACTTGGACACCACAGGGTGACCACAGGAAAATGCTTGTTAAACTTAACTGAAATGTTACTGTGTATTTCTTTTTGCAGCAATTTATTTCATCAAGAAGCACTACAGCTTTTCAGCATGTAGTGTCTCTTTGCTGGCACTAAACAGATGGTGATGTGAAAGAGAATAAATGCTGGACGCAAAGACTCCTGCTAACATCATGTTCAAAGCAGGACCGTTTGATATGCTGGGAGTATCTTCCGGACATAGTGCAGACCTCTCTCCCACGGATGAAGACACCTGCTCACACAGTCAGCAAAAGACCTCAATTAAAGCTGCACTGAACTGTACTGTACATAGTAATTACCTAACAATACACATATCTGTACACTAATGGAATATTAAAGCTGCACTAATCAATATTTGAACAATGGATAAAAGGACTACGTGTAACGTGAAAGGAGTCACCTGCAGAGACAAACCTGCAGAGAACTGTTACCTGATATTGTTTTTCCTCTCAACTATACAGAGCATTTGAGCATCTTTTAGCGAATTGTTTTGGTTCTCCAGCCCAAACATTCCACTCACAAACAAATTGTGCACTACCTGTCCAGCACCACAACTAAGGTTAGCGACTAGCGGGTGAACATGGTGGAGCATTTAGCAGCTGAAGAGTCAGATATTTCCCTCAGGAACTGGGGGGACCAACACAGAGCTACAATGAATGCTGGATTTGTCAGGCATAAATATTACTGTGAATGCTAATGTTGTTCAGTGACTGCTAAATGTGTACTATAATAGGACTCACCTCAACTAAACAATGATAACATGTCACTGTTATGTTTACAGCTTTTTCTGCTGCCCCCAAGTGACTAAAAGTGAATGCATGCAGCTTTTTCTAATGCCTACTTCATTCAGAATATTGGTTTCTATAGAAGCAAAAGCTAATTGTTCTCTTAGGCATTTTATTTTTGGTGTTCCCTACTCTGATTTGGGTACATGTTTATTCAATGTTTTCTGCTCTTTTATTGAAAATCTTTTAATTTTTTTGTACTTTCTTACAATGTATCAGTGATTCTTGGCCTGTGTTTATCTTTATGTTTCTAGTTATTAAGAATCGATCTGTTGTAATAGCAGGATGAATCGTCTGGGTAGATGGAAGGATGAATGAATGGATTGATGGATGGTGGGATGGATGGAAGGACTGTACCATATGCATAACTGTTAGCAGTGTTTTGAGTGTTTTCTCCTCCAACAGCTTGCCACCTGCTCTGGCTGAGAGCAACATATGTGACTCTATCATCAGACCTCTGACAAAACGCTAGGAAAGAAGAAGCTCCACTGAGAACAAATATGGACAGGATGAATGGATGGATGGTGGATGGTTGGTAGAACAGAAAGTGTGGATTAAAGATGGATAAATGTGGATCAGAGCAGGACTGACCCGCTTTATGTATTTGGACAAAACACACAGGGCATTTTTTGCCCATTTCTGTGTGAGGACATTCAGCTTAGCATAGCAGATTATGAGAATCATCACATGGAAATGGTGCACAAAGCACTACTGGCCATTTACAAGGCTTTAGACCAGTGTCATATTATGTATTGACCATAGTGCCTTGCCAGCTGGCACTGTGTCCACTGATGCCCTGCTGAAAATCTGTAGATGCCAACACAACCCTGTAAAGCCTTGCCAGGTCACTACAAGCTTTCTGACCCTTCAGATTAGCCATTTCCAGGTGCCCGTGATAATATAATGGTACAAATCTACGCTCTATGGCTATGGCTTTGCCCTCCTCAGTCCTGTGTAGTTTACTTGGAGCTGTGGGCCAAGTAGTGTCCATGCCGCCACCCTGACTGTGAGCAGGACAGGTGGTTAGGAAGTGTGCGAATGGTACTGAGCCAACTGGTCCTCAGCTCTGTGAGGCTCAGGGAGAAGAGTCGGGGGGGGAGTCTGGTTAACTGAATCTGCCAACTAGCCAACTGATGGCAAGTTTTCATTGCGGATATTATTAAACAGGACAGATGAAAAATAATACGTCTTAATCTTGGTCGAAGAGCTGTACTGGACATGATTTTTCTGTAAAACTACACCAGACTTTGTAGTGTAATTTAAAAGACTGGGCAGCAGTACAGACCTGCATGATGCACAATAATGAACACACACTTAATTAGTCCAAGCAAAATAGTGGTGTTAGTTACGGTCACTGGCACAAAATCATGCAGCCAAAGTGATGAAGAACAAAATGAGCAGAAAGCTGGGTACACTAATAATGTCACCAACATCTCCATTCACATACTGTGTGTTACTGAGAAAACAATAAATGTGGGTACAGATTGTTGGCATCATATTCCAGGATTTAGAGGGAGTGAAAGTCTGTCGAACTTTCAGAAATTCAGCTAACAGTTATAACCAATTGTGCAAAAGTTGCTTATCACAAAGCTGCAGAAGGCAACTTCACAAGCTTGCAGCCACAAATGAAATGAAATTTCCATTTCAATGTTAATGTGTTGTTTGAGTAAGTAAACCAAGTGAGTGGTAAACTGCACAGAGGATTACTAACCAGTCCAGTACTTCATACTGCCATGTAGGATAATTTCATGTCTCTCTCACAGTTCAATTTGTCACTTTATATAAGTTTTAATGTGACCACACCCAACAGCACAATGTCTGGTATTAGCAAGATCTTTAGCCAGACAAACAGCGTGGCTCTATGGATAGCAATGTTAGTCAGTTTGTCCAGAGTGAAATCTCTGAACAGTTGGACTTAACAGTATATGACAAAACACATAGTTGCAAAACTAACATTACTTCATGCTTAGTACTTATTAGTAAGCATTAGCATATTAACATTAGCCTTGGTTTAACTGCCAAATATCAGCGTGTTAGCACTGACACTGTTAGCATGTTAGCATGCTGACATGACAGACAATTTAGCCTCACAGAGCTGCTAGCATGGCTGTCGACTCTTGCTATTGTTGACCCTGACTGTAGGTGGCAAAAACAAAGAAGAAACAGAAAAACAACACAGAGAAAGACAGTCTGACGTACCACTAGCTCGCACTGCTGTTGTGGCTACTTGTCCTGTAGACACAGAGCAACATTGGCGTCCCATTGGAGTCGTGTTTCAAACAAGTTCAAATTCAATATTCACTCTTTGGTTTGTTGAACCAACTCCTTAAAAAACTACGAAGCTTACCTAAGTTTAGCTAACAAGCTCAGCTTTCTTTACCGGCCACATTAACAGCACACCAGTCTCTCTGTTGTTTCAAGCTGGGCAGTTAGGGTACAGTTGTCTTCACTTGTTTGCTGGAAATGGTAAAATATGGGACACTTACGGGAGCAGCTCAGACTGAACCACACAGTAACTATGCAAAAATAACAGGCTCAGTGATGATATTTGAGAAAAAAAAAGTTTCTTCGAGCAGATAGCCGAATATATTTTTGCATACAATTCTTGCCTTGCGTTCCAATTCAGTTGTTGGGAGCGAGCTTTGAGTTGAGGTGATTTCTAAAAGGTGAGGCAAATAAAAGATATGCGTTTAATCTACATGTGTAAGGGCCCAGAAGAGAAGAGCAATTCATTTGACGCTGAGAATGAATGACTCTTTTTTTTTTTTTTTTTTTTACTGCCAATGTGTTTAAATGACTGACCGATTTTCCCTTCAAAAATGAAGCCTTTGTGGTTAGAGTGGGAGTGCTGCTTGCAAGTCAAAGCGCAGA
Organism: Chaetodon trifasciatus; assembly: GCA_037975065.1. NCBI lineage: Eukaryota > Metazoa > Chordata > Actinopteri > Chaetodontiformes > Chaetodontidae > Chaetodon > Chaetodon trifasciatus. The sequence goes on from JBBMOE010000030.1 coordinate 6,461,519, forward strand.
TACACTTGGTGTGGTTTGAGACTCAGTGGGAGTATGGATGGTCCCTAGCCAGTGGGTTGTGTCCAACAGAGTGAGGCCATCCAACAGGATGGACATGTAACCATTTCCTGGAACTATTCAGGGCATCCATCTGTCTGTGTGGAGGCGAGAACAGGAAACAGTTTGGATGTACTGTCGAACGGATGGACAGTCAGGTAAACAGATCAATGGATGATGGTGAAAGGAGAATCACAAATCAATGTCATGTCTATCCCGAAAAAGCACAAAGATGTTTCTCACGTTCATTTTTCGGTTTGGTCGCATTTTTTGTCAGGCATTTGGGAGTTTCTATATTTGCCAACAGATTAGTGTGACCAGGACTGTCACTTTGACAGGATCTGAGAGCACTGAAATCATCTAGAGTGTCCATCTGTTTGTGTGAGATGAAGCACAAAATATCAGTCAGGATGGATGGCCAGCATGATAGCATGGCAAAGCAAGGTGTGACGTCATACTATTATGAGGATACTCGATTAACCATTGGATCTCTCCTATTTCTCTCACTGCATGTGGAGAAGTTTGGTATTATCTGAAACAGTGATAGTGAGTGAAGCTATGGGAACGTGTGCCATCTTTTCTCAGTAATACACAGAAGAACTGCCAAAGTGTGAGAAAAACTGCCTGGCAACAACAGCTACCCAATGTGTGAACTGACTAACAGAACATCATATCAGCTGAACAGCGAGAAGATGAGGGAAGCACATTTTTAGGTTAGTAGTTACATCAAATCAGAAAATAGATCAGTTGAAGATTATAGTAATTACATTTTTGCTTATGATTGCTTTTTTCTCAGGGATTGCAAAGCCTAGCCACGGTGTGGTGATGCTGTAACAGCTCATTTATCCAATTTACACACATAGTGGACGGACGAATAGACAGATGGACGGAATAGCTAATGGCTAATGGTGAAGCAGCTCACTTTCTGTTGCATCACCAGGTGCAGCATTTGAAAGGGACACACATACACACACACTCTGCAGATGCCTGTACACTGTCACCAGCCATGTTTCTGCAGAAACAACAACTACTGCCTTTCAGTGGGTACAGTGAAGGTGTATGTCAAACATGAGTGCTCAGTAGTCATTACAATATTATTATATGAGTGCTTAGTTCTCATAGGTCAGACTACACCCATCTTCGAACATGGCCTTCATTTTGATCTCAACTCCACACCTACAGTTTCATGGCTGCATCTTGAACAGTTATGATGCTTTGCACTGACAAAATCTGTCCACAGACAAACATATAAACAGCGGGAAAAGTACCCAAATCTGCTTCTCTGGGAGTTCCTGCTAGAAGAGGTGTCTCCAGGCCCACATTCAGTCATGATGACACTCACGCACTTACACACACACACACACTTGGACACACGCATGCACGCACCCACATGGTGAAAACAATGAAAGCCACACTGTTGCTGCTGGTAAACATTCATACATTAAGTGGTTATGAGGATTCACAGCACCACAGGCGCTGATACCTTACAGTGTAAACAGAAATTACCAAAACAATCCTAAGAGGTAGTGTAAGGCTTACACTACCTCTTAGGATTGTTTTGCTAATTTCTGTTTAAAATTCACAATTTTCATTTATAATTATTTTACCTGCTAACAGTTTGGGATTTACATTCATGGTTTCAATTAGAATAGATGTCACCTGATTGTCATGGAAGAAATGTTTCTGATAAAATCTGCTTCAAACAATAACAGTCAAAACTGGTATTTCTAAAACACATTCATTTAAAAAAAATGAATCATTTAATCCTACATCTTCACAGCAATACTGAATATTGTATTCAACAGGCCATTAACATACTTTACATGAGATTAAATAGCTTTTTACTTTGTATGTGTGTGTGTGTGTGTGTGTGCGTGTGCATGTAGTGTTTGGACTGCTATGGGGGTGGGGAAGCACAAAAAGTCACAAAATGTCAAGCTGAAATGTCATTTTTCACAGCTGTTTAAATCCAACATTCTGGATGTTCGGGTCAGTTCAGTCCCAAAAAAAGAATTGCTGTGTCATGCTCTGTGTCATGCGGTTTCTAATGACACCTTACTGGAGATTGCTGGTCTTGTAATCGTCAGAGAGTCCCAGTTTATACCTACATGCCTGAAAAACACTTACTTAAGTAGCTTTGAAAATAAGGTGTCAACCTTTTACATCACAACAAATGAATGTCATCCAAATGGCAGGCTAGTTATTCGATGAAAAGAAACAATGCAGAGACTGAACCTATTTGAGGTAACAGTAAATCAACAGCCCCATTCAGCTTGACAGCAGGGCTGCTTCTGCTGCTGGGTCTCTACAGCAACCGCAGGGATGCTGTCACCAGGGTAACCATTACCATAGATAAAGAAGGAAACAGAGTGTTCTGTGCTTATGTGACGTCTGTCCTGTCTTTTATGTCTCACCCTGATATACAGCTGTAATGACAAGGAGCAGTAATAAGGTGCTGCGATGTTATCGAAACAAACACAATGTCAATTTCACACAGCAACTTTTATCTTTGCAAGTGAGCAGAGCACAAAATGAATTCATGCCATTTAATAAATACAGAGAAAATTACACTGACAAGGATTTTATTGACCGAAAATATCTGCTGATAAAAGGAAGGAAACAGTAAACATATAGCAGCCTTTGGCTTCCAGTCAGACTAAAGCAAACAATCACAATCACTGTGGACATTTTACAGAAATGAGATAAAGACCGACCTATAGTCGCATCAGTGCCCTGCATTTACACAGCTTAGGATAAGAGGCAGAATTAGACATTATTTTTAATGGCAGGATGAAAGCACATACGAGGGCTTAACACACTGTGGCAAGAGTTCAAAGCCAAATGATAAATTGACCCATAAATTGTTTATCTGCTATAATAAAATTACCATCATTGGGGAATTACGAGGATTAGTTGCCTGCATGAACACGGGACACAACACAAAAGGCAAAACAAATGTCTGCTTTCATTTGATCTGATTTCCTTTAATTGAATATGTTATTAAAAGGCTACACTGCAGATATAGAGGACACATATGTTATTTGGAAGGGTCAGTGGTGATGAAGAGTCAGCTGTAGGTTATATTGAGACCTCAGGCTGAATGGCCTTCTGTTTGATGTGAGAGGCCACTGGGCTCAGTCGGCGTGCCCCCTGATGACCGACCTACATCAAAATACCCAACCCTCCATGCTCCATACAGGAAGCGATCATCACTCACTTGGTACAATCTGAAATTACACATGGATTATTTACTGCCCCTGAGATCTAGTAAACTGATTGAAAGGTGATTTATTAATGAGAACAATGTAATAACAGTAAGACTTCTTTCTGCCCTGAGATGTGGACCTTTAAGATGATTCTTGATTGGACAAAATGCTCCGCCATAGTGAAGAGGATCAACAATATAAGCAATTACAAAAGATTGATAGCGCACATCATTAATGAGTATGACGGTATATACGGTGCGATAGTAGAAATGTGTCCACCAGTAGAGATTTGACAGTCCCACAGTTTCCACAGTGGGAGCTATGCCTTAAACCGTATTCACATGATGTCATTGACAGTGTCTGCACTGATACCCTGCTACACAGCAAGCGAGTGGGCGTGTTGATGACATCACAGAGTGACCTCATGAGGTCACATGATTTAGGCAGCAGGACTGCTTACCACAACAGATGGTTCAGGAACCAAGACACCCCAATGAAGAGACAAATCAGGAGAAAATGAGACCTGTCTCTGTCTCAGCAACACATTCTCCCGAGATCTGGGGACAGCATATTAAGATAGCAGATTAAAACGAGCAGCAAAATGAGGTGCAAACATTCAATCTGTACTATATCTAGTGTTGTAGAGTTTTGATATGGTCCAGAAGTAACACATTCATGTTAAAAAGGCCCAATGGGGACGATGGGGGAGGCGACCGCACCCACTCAGGACACAGGAAGTGTATACCATTTCATACTATTGGTGCAGCTTGAAATAGGTAATCTTGTTCTTCCAGAGCATCTTTGTTACCACCAGCGTCAGTTTTAACTGCACTTCTCATGTCACGTGGTATGTATTGACTGCATTTATCATGTCCCATGTTAACCCGTGTTTTGAGGCACTCCTGACCCTGTGTCAAACAAGGCCTTATCATGAAAAAAAAAAACTATGCTAATGAATTACTGAAGTACGTAGGTGTGATTTAGGCAGGCTGAGACAAGCAAGGTCATACTGATGTCACACTTGGTGGGTGGTGGCTCTGACTCATTAGCCGCCAAGAGATTCATCTGTGGCAGAGAGATTTTGGACACACCACGAGGAGGACGCAGAAGGCAAGAGACAAAAGAGATGGAGTTTGCTTCACCCACCTCAAGGAACTGAAAAAATTGAAGAGTGGGCCGCTCAACCGGACCGACGGAGCAGGTCCCGAGGGAAGTCAAAAGAGATCACCTGGTCTGAGTCAGCTGGTCATGGGAAGCAACATAGTAACACACACACCGCCCTCAGATAGGAAAGGGAAAGATTTATCAGGAGTCTAGGTGAGCATAGCAGCGTAACACAAATTGCCAGGCATCTAATGAGAGGGAATATTTATTGTTCACATTGCTGTGGTCACTGCCTCGATCGAGGCCGTACAATGAATATGGCGATATACTGTATTAACTCAATTACTCACGTATGCTTGACTTGCCTTGATTGAACATGAAGCTGTTTGTCATCTGGCTCTGCGTGTGGTGGTGCAATATATTACACCAAAGGCATCACGAAAGGACCTAAAATACATTCAGTTCAGCCCTTGTTTTTATTATTCTCATAAAAATAAGCTAATTAATATGAAGATTTAGTCAGTGTTCCTGATTTTGGTTATTGTTAATCCATCCTGCATCCAGATGAGCACGTATAACAAGGCTGTGGGTGTCAGACAGAAGGACACCAGTGAGCATGAGGACGGTGGGATGTTACATTATGAGAAGCTGGATAGAGAAAAGTGGAAAAACATGCTATTAACACAGAAATGCACCTCAGAAGCTCAACAAAATACAAACTGCCATTCAAGTGATTTAGGTCTATTTAACAGCACTGTTGGTGGTCAGAAATGTCAGAAAGTTGGCGGCAGAGTCATAATCATATCGCCTCGTAGGCTGCTGGAAACTGCCAGGTGCCTAACAGGAAGCAAACTAATACAGGGCAGTCTGTGGGGATATCTATTATTGTTTGGTTGGTATCAAGCTGCCTGGCAGACTGCTTTGCTTATCAGGCATCTGGCACTGCCTGGCATTTTTTAGGCTGCCTGGCTGCTGCCTACTGCCGCTTGGCTTTGATATGTCTTTCTGCTGTCTCTTAGACAGCTCGTATTGTTAAGAAACCCGTCGCTGCTCAGATAGTTAGATGCCTCGCAGAGGGCACCAACCGTCACGGCGTTGTGTGTTGACCAACAGTGGTTGGCTCACTGCAGAAGGAGACATGTCCAGCAATCAGCATCTGTGTAGACGGCTGCCGTCTGACAGGCTACAGTCGACTGGATGGGTAAGTGCTTGTTGCTGTTCATGCTTCTACTGAGGGCTGTTAGAGGAGGTCATTTGTGATTACACTGTCTTCCGATTTGTCATGCACATGTCGTTTTCGTTAGTTTTTCCTGAGCAGTCAATATGATTAAGGATGATTTTTTTTTTTTTTTTTATCCTGAATAATTACAGTATAATGAAAGAAATCAAAATGCATTGTTCCAAATAGATCATGCACAACAAAATATTCAGTTTTTATATATTATACTCAATATCCAGAGGTTTTAATGGAACCAAAATCTGCTGCATATGTTCCATGAACAGAAGAAAAAATGCAATCTAAAAAAAATATATAAAGATGATGTCACATATTTCCTTTTCCTTCAGTAAACACTTCTTTCCACACAGATTGCCACAGATTGCAGACATTGTGTCTTACCAGCTATTGCATGTCCAAGATATTAGGTTTTTATTTGAGAAATATATATATAAGTTGTGTTTCATAAAAAAACATATACAGTCTAGCAATTTACAGTAGTTAATTAAAGCGAGACCCTGTAAATTGTACAGTGGTGACTGTGGCCTCAGTAGCTTTAAAAGCATTTTATTTAATTTCATTCATTCATTCATTCATCTTCTATACCCCTGATATCCCTTTCGGGGTTGGGGGGGGCTGGAGCCTATCCCAGCTGTCAACGGGCGAGAGGCGGGGTACACCCTGAGCCGGTCGCCAGCCGACTGCAGTATTTAATTTCATGATTTAGAAAAATACTTATCTCTGACTTGATAAAACGCAGTGTAGCTGTGCTTCAGTTGAAGTCAATGATTTAACACAGTCACACAGCAGTGCATCTGCATCTCAGCAGAGCTATATCTATTAGTTGGTTAACAGGAAGTGAACATATTTGCTCTGCTGTTTAATGTGGAACCAGCTGATGTGTCTGACAACCTACAACATGAAATCACTGAGCTGCAAAGCAACAGCGAGCTCAAAGCTGCAGCCAGAACAACAACCTTGCTCTGATGGCATTCATTGCACTTGTATGTACGTCCTGAGGATTTTCCCATTCTGAGGAGCAATGCACTGACGTTTGCATCTGTTTGGACAGCCTAAGAATGTGTGAGAGCTCCTTTTCAAAACTGACTCTTCCAAAGACTCGGCTCTGCTCAAGACTGACTGACTCAAACCCTTAAAACCAGCTGCGAGGAGCATCATCATCAACCGCAGGGGTTGGTGTAATACGTGTTCAATAATGTAGCAATGTAGTGAAGGATGCTATACAAACTGAAATGACCCTTGATAGGAAAAAGGTTCTTTACCCTTGGTCTAAAGGCTGCTACACCACTCCATACAACATAATATGTATTTGGCAATGGGATATGTAAATGACCAGTAAGGGCAAATTAGGACAGACTGTTGTACCCTTCAGTTTTTGTGTTATAACACGCTTTCAGGTCAGTGGATGATGAGAAACGATGTACACCAGTACACAAAAATGAAACCAGTGTAGCTGTGAGCAGCCTGAATGTCTAAGAGGAGTTTACCTTTAGAATTCAGCCTTACGGTTGTGTAAGCACACACACTTTTACCAACGGAGCCTGACCTGAGAAGTTCAGCGAGCAGAGGAGTCGCACAGACGCACATAAGGAAAATATCAGTAAGGCAATAAGCATGCAGTCATGCAATAATTAAGACAAACACACACGCAGGCAGGCAGAAGGCAGCATGGCGTCTCATCTGTGCCGCTCTGTCGCAGGGTCCCATGTGACTGGCTAACACAGTCATGTGACAGCTCTGGGGCATTCGGTAGGTCAGTCAGTCTAGCATAAACAGAACTGGGGAGACATCCTGGGCTGCTGTGGTGTGCACACACACACACACACACACACGAACACACAGACCTTAATTGACACGTGCGCATCCAACGCACACACCCAAACTCGCACAAGCCAGTAGACATTTATTCTGAGGCGTAGAAGAAGACTCCAATGCAGGAACAGTCAGGCACTCACAAACATTCAGACACACTCGCATTTTCAGTGGCAAAAATAGACTTCACAGATATAAACAGGCACGTACACAAAACACCACTCTGTCTCCACTTATTCCTCTGTCATTCTGTCTGTCACACACACACATATATCGTACAATAGACACACCAGTGGCATCATTGCCACAGCAGCACAAATTGTGCAAAAAGTCTGAAATGCTTGTCAGAAAATAGCTTGGATTAAGTGAAAACCTTTCAGGTGACTTGAGAGATAAAATGCAGAGAGGGCAGGACATGTGGCAAAGATCACATTGAGCATATGAGCATGTGAACCGAACATATTTGACAGCAACATCTCCAATCTCCAGCCGGGTCGGAGATTAGCTGTAGCTGTGTGCAGACGAGCTCAGGCTGAGCTGGGGCTGTGAAGCAGAGAGGCGACAGATTCTGCATCCATCTCTAAACACTCCTCCACTCCCTCCCAGCAGGCTGAAGCTAACGCAGTAGCTGTGAGCAACAACCTCCAGTCTGGCCAGCGTTGTTGCTGCTGTGGGTGTGAGGTGGCCCACTGTCCGGTGACCACCTGAAACACGGCTCCATGTTGAAGCGACAGCACGTCACAGACAGCAGAGAGGATTTTCACCATCACAGCCGATTGCTTGTTTTCCTCTCCTGTTTCTTGGAAGCTTTTCAGTCATTTTGTGTCTCATTGTTGACATCTGTTACGCAGGTCCAACAGCATTAAAAGCACCACAGATGGACACATTTAATAGGCTGTACACACTACGCAGTCTGTTGTAGTCTATGCATTCAAATATGTGGTCATGAGGGAAATAAAAGTGACCTCTCCTCTTACATATAAGCGTACACTGTTCTTGAGCCAAAAAAAGCAGGACGATGTAACTTTGGAAAGAAGATAATCTTCCTCTTACAACAGAGGAGTTCAGTTAATAAGCAATTAAAGACATTCTTGCTCCATTCAGCACATTCAGCACTTTCACTGCTGCAGCCTTATTTGATCATGACCAGTAGCTTATGGCGGCTAATTTTAGCTAATGTTAGCCATTTTTTACGCAGATATTGCTGTGTACCTGAAATTACAGTCTCATTGCTGACTTGATGAAACTTTTTACTTGTGCTGTTACACCGTTTACTAACGTCCCATAATTGCCCTTTATGGGTCGACTGTTCAGAAAAACTTGGCTTCACATCACTGAAATAGGGCCCACGCTTTCACGTAAAAACTACCTGCATATCCTGCAGCTTGAAGCTTGCATGTGTGCATCCTCAGAAAATACAATATGCCAGCATCAGTGTTTGAGGTAAGGTCAGCAGCAGACTGGAGAAGTCACAGTAACAATGGCTCATCTCTGATGCCTCTTTTTTAGGCATAGCTATGTTTAAGCTGTGCAAAAGCATCCTGATTTCAGCCGTGATCTGACCTCTTGTTGTCTTTAACCATCCAGGTACACAGGAAGTATGAAAGAAATGCCACTCGAGTTGAAACTGCTTGTCAATGTGTGCAGCAAGTGCTGCAGATCTACAACAAAATCTACTGTAATGTAAAACCTTAATTCAGTTCAAATGAATGTTGCATACACATACGCCTACCTCCATCCTAAGACTGAGATAAAAAAGGTTGCAGAATTCTGAAGTTATGCTTCGTAGACACTGAGACTGAATATTCTATTATACAGCTGCCTTGTACTTTTTTCATCCTTGTATCTTAAAAGACTCAAAAAAAAAAAAAGTTAAACCCAAAGTATCAACCAACACAGATAGAAAGAACCATAATTCATGCAGCCATGCTTGTTGCTATTCATTGGTTTTTGGAGACATCTCTCACACACACACACACACACACACACAGAGCTGACGAAACTCACAAACCACTGCCTGCCAGTGCGATGGTCTATAATCCTGGACACTGTGGGGGACTTCACACTGCCTGCCCTGAGCATATTCCCCCAGCGGGAGGGGCTCGATAGTACTGAAAACATTTGGAGGAAGCAAAAACAATTCTTGCGTCTTATTCAAATGGCGGTATGGCCCGTGGAGCGGGGAGATTATGAGGCTGTCACCCTGCATGCAAACCTACAGGAACGCTTCAGGAGGTCAGAGGAGACTTTCAAAAGAAGTAGAAGAAGAAACATACTTTATTTAATCACACACACAACATCATGCACAATGCACACTTATTTCTCCACATTTGACCCATCCATCGTCTGCCTTTCTCCGCGGCGGACCAGGAGCGGTGGGCTGCCAGTCGACAGCGCCGCCCAGGGACCCAGTTCTCCTTTGTCAGCACTGGTCAGGTGGTGATCTTCTTCATGTTTTTAATGGGGGTATATTTTTATGGTGAATACCCCAGGTGAACATAGACACACTCCACAGCAGGCACTGAAGGCATGGTGGAGGACACACCACCAGCGCCCACAGCGGGATTCGAACCAGGACCTTCTGGCTGTGAGGCGACAGGTGTTACCACTTATGCCACCGAAGTTCATCTGAGACAAGTCTTCACGGGGTGTGATGTTACATTACTGGTCTAAGATCACAGGTCACCTTTTCTCCACTAGGACTAGACCTGATGTTGTCCTTCCATTCCTTTCCTTGAGACTGAACCTTTTCCATGTTTATGTCCTAAACCTAAACATTCTTTCCATTAGGCTTGCCTCTTCCCTGTTGAGTTCACCAAATTAACTGCAGCTTAATATCAACCGTTCGTTCCAAATTGACAAATGTCACTCTCGCCTGCAGTTTTGACTCAACAAACACACAAACCTCATCAGCAACTCGGCTACTCTGACAAACTGTTCTCAGCTCAGTTTTCTGTGACTTTCTTCGTCAACACCTCCAAACCATAAGACGTCCTGTCAGCATTTGACGAGGAGCACCGTGTAACTTGGCAGGCGAATGTTGGATAACGTTATCTAGCACGCTGCAGATTTGTTGGACGCAGTCAACAGATAAAACACGGGAAAACTTACCATTGACCAACATGTTGGCGAGTACTCACTGTCTCCTCAGGCTTGAATATGGAGTTTTGTGGTAAAGCAGTGCTCTGGAAAAAGGCTGCTGCAGGCTACAGTTCGGCTCTTTTCAGATCCCTTGGTCATATGAAGGCTCATCATTTCTGCTTTTGCAACTTTGCAGCTGAAAACAGAACATGTCTCTACCATTGTTTTGAAAATAGTGAGATTTCATTTTCATTGGAGGGGGCCTTTGAATTACTCATAGGTACCACGTGAGAGAGTCTGTTAGTATGAGAGGTTCTTGCATCAAGCCCACAGCAGGATCTTGATATTTCAGATTTCAGATTCAGTGTTTCAGATATAACCAGAAGACAGGAAAAAGCAGGTCATCTGTCAATGAAGAGGAATAATTTAAGTTGTTTTCTTGACAGATCAACTTATTTACGTGAAAACACACAAGCACACAGAGACACAAAGAGCGGAAGCTGGCTCTTCTGCGCCATAAGCTTTCACTTTTCACCATTTCATTATTAATCTACTATGTGAGGGACATCCAGCGTGAATTTCATTTTCTCAAACTGCTGCTTAAAAGCCCTTGTCATTTACAATACCATACAGCGGCATCATCCTCCCTTCGTCATGGAAACAGTGTTACTCACATTGCTGTAGAAAATGGGAGCAGCAAAGGTCAATTGATTCTCTCTGTTATCTAATGCGTTATAATCCACTCTTTCTGCACAACATGCAGAGACACCGCACTGAGGGTGATATGCATCAGAGTTTGATTCGGCAAACAGGAAGCAGAAAGGGTGAAAACGAAGGAGAAGTATGTATTTAGCTGTGTTTTCATAAACAGCCCGACTCCACACTTTTCTTTTGTCCTTCCTTTCAGCTCACATTGTGCAAGATCATCAAGCACTGCAGCTCAGTGACTGCAGAGCAGCAGGCCAATAAAAAACTGAGTCTGGTTGAGGAAGAAGGATTTCACCTCTTCGCTCCAAAGCAGTAAGCGATGTCAGCCTCAATTAGGCTAATTTATGTTTCATTTATTGGCTGTGATGATTGTTAAAACACACCACTTAGCCTCTGAAATAGTCCTAAATATAAGAACATCCATCGTCACGTTCAGGCGCAGCTTTCCCTTTGAGTTCACACACACACACACACACACACACACACACACACACACAGTCTCTTTCTAAGAATAAACAAAAATAGAAAAAACTAAGTTACATCATTCTACATTGATGATGAAAGTCAGTATTTTAGTCCCGCACTTTGAACAATTACAGATTATGGTTTTGCTAAGCTGAGTACCTTCCTGTCATTTTAACAAGATGCATCTCGTGAAATTGCCCGACACACACACACACACTGTACATAAGTGTGTGTGCCACACAGTGAACTCCAGAACCTTTAGCTCATGTGGAGTGACACACAAGGGGACAAAAACTATTACATCATCTGCCTAAATCCATTTACTTAGGCACACGAACACAAACACACACGCACGCACAGAACTACACACACAGTGACAGGGAAAATAACGCATCCAGACATGTACACACACACACACACAGAAGCCCAGACGTCCATGCACGCAAACACACAAACAAGCCGAGCCGCGACGCAGAGACGCACACACACACAAAGACAGAAAATAGAGGACCACTCACACGGGAGCACAGACAGACTTACAGAAGAAGACACGGGACAGGAAACGCATCTGGATTTAAGAAACACACAACACACACACACAAACATATACACACGCACACACATACGCCAGCTCAGGTCCCATCTCTCGCCTCATTTCCCACAGCCAACCTGCTGCTGCCGAGGCCTCGCTTGCGTGACAGCATCTCTGTGATAACAGATGATGACGGATCACAGTGGAAGTGTTCGTGTGAGTATATGTTTGTGTGTGTGTGTGTGTGTGTGTGTGTGTACGGATGTGTGCATTGTATAAGGTGAATGGATGGGTGTTGCTGAGACTTTGTTTCTTTCCCTGATGGTTTCAAAAGCTTTGTCCTTTTCAGCCTTCCCTTGTCTCAGCAGCATCCTCAACCATCTCAAGCACCATGACAGAACACAGAATAGAATAAAACGTGTGTGTGTGTGTGAGAGGAGGAAAGCGTGCTTGTTAAAGCATTGATGAATCTACAGCCTGTAAACTGACACACATTTTGATTTAACCAAACAATCCCGCAGCAGAACTGTGGACTATATGAGGTCAGTGTAAAGCTGTGTAGCAATAAATCCATCAAGCAACCTGGCATGACATTTATCGCAACCCCAGCAGGAAAAGGTTTGGATAAAAAAAAGGATTTAGGAAACTCTAACTGAACAACCAAAGTGAAAACAGGGTATAATTACAGCAGAAGGCAAGAGTTACTTAAGAAAGGCTGAGAAATTTAACTTGCTCTAAAGCAAAGAGACGACTTTTAATGAACAGGCTGTGAAAAAAAAAAAAAAAAAGCAAAGCAGTTTTGAGATAAAAGAGAAGAGGATAGAGAAAATGCAGCAGAGAAGTTGGTACTGCTAACTAAGAAGGAAAAGAGGAGCCCAGTGCATTATGGGTCAGCGCTGCTCAACCTCTGAAAAAGTATTTTCCAGCACCAGGACCTGTCCCTGAGGCTCCACAAAGCAACCGCAGGCCTGGAGAAGCAGAGGAGTGAAATAACACGGAGATGTGTCTCCAGGAGATTCAGAAGTCACATGAACAAAACATCCAAAAAGTTCAATTCAAACAGTCAGAGAGAATAACCTAAGACCTCCCGGCACCACTGGTCAGTTGGTAGATCACACTTTTGTGAGAAAAATCAAAAGCTGGAATGCTTCCAACTGAATGTGAATCCGTGAATACTGTGCATCCAGGCAGCAGTATTGATTCCCCGAGTATTGTTTGCTGCTGCACATTTGCATTTGATATGATGCCGTCTTGGGGGAGATGAGTTTTCATATTGGTCAAAAGTTTAAGTTCCCTAAGAAAAGTAAAGTTTTGAGGTGAGTGATTGAGCAATATCTCCATGTCTACGGAAGGTTTGAAGTAATTAAAGCTACAGAAATATATATTTTTATACTAAAGGATGCATGTAAAGGGATCACTCGCAGTGACAAATCCACAGATTTCTGCAGGTCCTCTCAGCATTTTAGCATCTTTTAGCTCTTAGCTTTGTCAAAGACGTGATGTTCCCTCTGGACTTGGCAGATACCAAAAAAGAGCTAAGACAAGAATGAATATCAGCCTTATATTCACCAGGTGGACAGAAAAATTACTCATGATGACAATATGTCAATGTCCAGATTTTTATTAAACTACCTGCTATAGCCTAATAAACTCCCCTCTGGAAGGGTAATCAGGACAAGCTCGGCGGATACAACTCGAGACATTTCTTTTCTCTCTTTTTCTGTTTATTGCACACACACACCTAAACATTCACACGCTAGTTAGCCTGCCTACTACACTAATCTACTGATGCTTAACCCGCCAGTTAATTAGATAGATAGATAGATAGATAGATAGATAGATAGATAGATAGATAGATAGATAGATAGATGGCCGCCCACCCAGAGCCTGGTTCTGCCTGAGGTTTCTGCCTGTTAAAAGGAAGTTTTTCCTCACCGCTGTTGCCAAGTGCTTGCTCATGAGGGAATTTTTGGGTCTCTGTAGATAAAAGAACTCAGCCTGTACCAGCTCTATATGGAAACTTTTGTTGTGATTTGGCGCTATACAAATAAAATTGAATTGAATTGAATTAAACCTGCAATGCAAACACAAAACAGAACTCAGAATTAGCCAACGAAAGTCAATTATTCCTGTCCTGATACACTAGCAACGCCAACTCACAGTCACCTACCGACAAGGCGTACTGGTCCTGACAATCAATCAAATGAAATGAAAAACATTAGTTGACTGCGCTTACTGACGAACTGCGCATGCTTCACCCACACAGACCGGAGATTAGGAAACTATAATTAAACAAACCTCAAAATAAGATAAGACAGCGACCAATGTTGCAGTATGCTCTTTTGAATAACATACATAAAATGTATATACCTATTACTTAAGGTACATTCTATATATATATATACGTACAGCAATATTTTCAACTACTGGAAAGTTCTACAGTCAATGTTGTGTTTACAGCTTTTTTTAGAGGCTCACAATTGGGGAAAGAAGCACATGCAGGTTTAACAAGCCACTGGGATGATTTTCCAAGTCGAGAGCCATCCCTGCCTATCGGACAGCCCACAGTGTCGCCCTGTTTGCAGGGTATGGTCACTGGTGGGAAATCTTCTCCACCCACACAAAGTGACAAGTCCAATCTGTCTACTGTGCCGCGGGGAGAGCTGCTCCGCACAGACAAAACTGGGCCTCTTTTTAGTCCACTTTGGTGTACACTGCTCACATCCCACAGGGAGACAACGTAGTCAGAACAGGATTAATAATGTAATGCCCTAATGATGTGATTATAGCAAATACATCATAGACCAGCTATGCAGATGAATGTGAGCATACCGACATCGCCTTACAGGATTTCTGGGTATTGGAGTTCACAGTGATTGCAGTTGAAGTGCAGATGGTGCAACAAAGCAACAGATTCTGCTTGTTAAAGAGGCTCTCAACTCAGAGTCTTGAAAAAAATGGGAGTGAGCACTTAGAAACTCCACGTCTCCAAGCTGCAACTGAAGGCTCTGACTAACTTGGATGAGTTGAGGACAACAGCTGGAGATGATTCTCAATACCTCGCACGGGTCATTGGACACCCCAAAATACCTCTTAGTGGCTTTTAGTGGTGCTCTGCCTCCACACAAAAGCACACAGTGCAGTTTGTTTTATTTTTAGGTTTCAATTTTCAACTCTGGTAAAGGTAAAAGGGTGAGCCAGAGCCTGTTAGATCACGTCATGTCTGTTTCTGAGGAGGGATCTGTCACTGGGGGGAAATTCAGCCTAGTTTTATTGAAACTGGACAGCAATAACAGACACACAGTAATAAAATACTTTGAGAGTCCCAGTTTCACCTCGCCAATGGAAGGCACTTTCATGTTTCATAAAAACAAACAGAGGCTCAAGGTTGCATAAAGAAGTCTTACCTGTAAAAAGGATTATTGCTTGACATGCAGGTGATTTCAGAAGACACTGAATTCATTGAAAATGCATTGGTTTTTATGTGGAGTTTTTCCAATGGTGTAAATAGAAAAATGACTGAATGTTAAAAGAAAATGTGAAAATGAAGACTGTCCATAACACTCTGTTATTACTGAGCTGTAGAGAGCAACAAAATACATTTGAATATAAGAACAAAACTGACTGTGTGAATGAACATTTATTCATTTTTTTGAAAATACCAATTTGTTTGTTTTTTGTTTGTTTTTTCAGGGGGGGGGCACTTTTGGCCAGCACAACAAGCTGTAAAACATTTCCCTCTTTCCACATCCAGCAGCAAAATCTGCATTCATTTGGAGCTGTGTTTCAGTCCGCCTGTCAGTGGTTTGGTGCTGGGCAGGTAGCATAAAATGGGCTTTATCTGAGCTCTAAACAGCTGCCTGATGCGGCTGGAAGTGGGCTGACTGGAACAATGAGACAAAGTGCGTAAAAACGCTCCTCAGAGCTGAGGGGAACTGCAGAACTGGATGAAAAATCTCTGCGGATTTGCCGCTGTGATAGAGCCCTTTCCAAGCACGCATCTAATTCTTTGTTAATGCAAAAACATACTGTTGCAACTTGACTCAGGGATGTGGACTCAAAAGTCGGCAGTAAGGTTTTAACAAAGGTTTTACTTGAGAGAAAAGCTCAAACAAAAGTCGCTCACCCAGGAGGACACAAAAAATAACACAAAGCGCTCTCCAATGAGGTAACTCTGTAGAGCACCAAAAGTACAACTCAAAACAAACTGATTCGATAAGCTTGACCTGACAATTTCTTGGAAACGGACAGAACACCTGACATGTGACACAAGACAAACTGACGCAAGACAAAGGGAGACAAGGACTATTTATACATGAGGGAGGGAAACACAGGTGAGTCCAATCACAGCCAGAGAGACAATCACACAAAGGGAGGAAGTCAAGTGCCTGAAACAAAAGGGAAAAGGTGAGTACAAAATAAAACAGGAAGTGAATGACAAGACTAGACAAGAGTGATTAAACTTGACATGAAAGTGCTCAACAGAATTAACACATTTTACGGGACATGACATATAGATTATTGCAGCTCTAAGTATCTAAACAGACCATTCCCATTCTGTTCATTCTGCTTTAAAGTGTTATATACTGGATTATTATTAGTGCTACCATACCATTTTAATGCTGTAGCTGGTGTGGCGGGGTAGCAGCAGGATTTATGTAAATAAACTACTTTCCACCCTTATAACTGGAGTATGAATAGAACTATAATTAAATAACATCAGTATGGGGTTACATAACCAGCAGCCAGATGACAGCAGTAGTATAATAGTTTAATGGTATTCATAAGTATAAGCAGATTACCATCTCAGACTCAACAATGAATGACGTGAGTCTGCTCGGAGTTTCATTTCAAAGTCGACCATTGTACATGACATCAAGTTCATTCAGTGTGTGCGCTGTCCAAGCTGCACTTCTCCTGCGTGTTCACTGATATAACTGGAATGCACAACACTGTGAAGTCTCAACAAAAGGATTTGTGTAATTTCACTCCTACTGTGTGTGCCAGAAAAGTAAAATGTGAACACGGAGAGCATCTCCTGCATTCTTCACTTCACTTTCCAATCCAGTCACATCAGGTTCTGTTTTCACACAGCTGTCATGTGTTTGTCAGCTGGAAAGTGCCGGTTTTCTAAAAACATGTGAAAACTGTCAAATTATTAAAGACAACCGTGTCCTCTGAGGAGGACAGAAAGGAGGACAGGCCTCTTTGTAGTGCGACACACAAACACATCACAAACACGCACACGCCTGCTGTACTGTACACATTAAACACACGGGAAGGGAAGTTCAAAGCGCTAATTCGCTTATGAGTTCCTATTAAATCAAGTACGCCCTCAAAACAGAACACATCACACACTCATGTCGTCACACAAGTGAACACTCATACACACTCAGACACTCACTCAGACACACACACACACACACGCTTATGTGAAAGCAGTAATCATAGTGAGTTGTTCTGGCACTTTGACTGATGATTTTTAAAAACTGTGTGTCTGTGTGTGTGTGTGTGTGTGTGTGTACAGGATTTGTGGATGTGTGTAAAGCAGTATTGATTTTCCAGTAAAACACATGCCAAAAGTGCTGCAGGATGCACCATGTGACTCGGCACAAACCAATAAGTGAGCTGAGTGAATCTGATTGGACCTGAGCGCCTCATGTGCGTTTGCCCTTACTGTGTCCCCTGTGGTGGCACGCTGTGTGTACGTGTATTAGTGTGTGTGTATTATAGGACATATATGGTGTGAGTACTGAGTGCCATTTCAGTACTGACTGTAGACATTAATCTGATGAAGCGTAGTCATCATTATCCTTACCCTGACTCATACTGTATCACTCGCTGCCTCCACCCAGAGATGATGTTGAGTTGATGAAAATGGCAGTGTTGATGAAAATAAAGTCTCTGCACTTCTTTAAACTACAGTAAAGAGAATAAAGTCTACACTAATTAGGCTCTGCCCGTTATGTAACCGTCTGAAGCACAAAATCATGCACGTACACACAGTGCGCGACAGAGTTCAACATCCTCACTGACAGTTTTTGCCAGTTAAGAAGACATCACAGGCTTCTAAAGTCTATCAAAAAATGATTTTATCACAGAGCCCAGCAACAGCACTTTACTTCAATCCTAAAGTATAAAAAATACAAAGGTACTGTTCTCCACTGTTTCCACCTTTCATCTCGCGGCTCTCAGTGCTAAAACTCGAGCCCCGGCTTCGTAATGCAGCTGCAGCTAACTGCCTCTGATCTTCACACTGAATTTCATAGAGCCATCTGAACCAACGGGCACACCGGATTTTCAACATTTCCCTCTCACAAACCCACAATCTAATCTTGGTTGTCGAGTGCATCTTACAGCTTCTTAACACCTAAACTAGGTCTTGAACAGCGTGTGTGATTATGCACAGTTATGAATATTCTCTGAATATTTTTTCTCTGGGCTGGTAAATAGAAAGCAGAGCGTGCGGGGAGGTCAGAACCACGCGGGCTGACTTTGATTTGCCCAGGGAGGTTCATTACCTTCCTCATCGAAAGCAGTTGTTCCGTTTAAAC
The DNA here is from genome assembly GCA_037975065.1 of Chaetodon trifasciatus. Taxonomy (NCBI): domain Eukaryota; kingdom Metazoa; phylum Chordata; class Actinopteri; order Chaetodontiformes; family Chaetodontidae; genus Chaetodon; species Chaetodon trifasciatus. Next base: position 6,480,254 of record JBBMOE010000030.1, read on the forward strand.
AGCGACGCGACCTCAGTCCAGCAGACAGACATAATGAGGAAAATAAGCCGCCGTGTGGAAATGAATTCAATTAATTGGCACTGATTGTAGACTGCAAATGAAACAGCTTGAAATGCATTATAATTTTTCAATGATTCGACTGTCACTGAAGCTCAGGATATTTCATGAATGCGCAGCTGTCCAAACATTTTGTGACCAGAAGTTTTTGAAGGCAATTAGATTTAGCTGCAATTTACATGCACCGAGCGTGCAGGGTAATACCCAAAATCCTGGTTAAGGTCAAATTCAGGATAAGCTCTTTCCATGTATCTTCATATCTCCATCAAAGATAAGATAACATTTCAAACATCACCATGGAAACAGAGGAGACATACTGCAAAAAACATGAGCTTATCTAATGAGAAAGTAATTTTAGGCTAATATCACCGTACTGCAGCTGTTGCATCATCATACACAGATGGGTCTTTGGAGCTGAAATGGTGTTTTCATTTCCATCCATCAAATAGAAAAAGTGAGGCGCCGACACAGGAAGTGAGGGTGTAGAGGTCAGGGTATATGGGAGACCAGAGGCTGTTCCAGTCCAGCTTTTCATTCTGCTTGCTTTTTGAAACATAGTTTCTTTGCCATACGTGCCAGCCCACCCCTCATTAGCAGCACAGAGGTGCTCTTGAGCAAGGCCCTTAATAACTGCACCAGTGGAGCTGCTCACTGATCATCAGACCAGACTGTGTGCTGTACTGGGAAGCTTCCACGTATGAATGTGTGCAAGTGTGATCCCTGACTACAAAGAAAGTGCAGAGATATTATTACCGATGGCAACAACAGCTAAAAGCACCGAATAAAATGTTGTTTCTGTGAGGCCACTGTGGCTTAGGCAATAGCTGCAGTGACTGAAGCTTGCTGCTGACTAGCATGCTTAGAAATGTGGCTGTTAAACACACAACTGTGACTTCAAGGTCACATGACACATCAGAAACACCCGGATGGAGAGACGCTCAGACAGACGGGTGCACACCGTGATGGAGCAGCTGCAGTGATACACGGTGGAGGCCAAACAGCTATAAATCCTTCTCGCTCCCAGTCAGCCCTTAAGAAGCAAGGGCTGATTAAATTTTCATTCTGCCTCTCGCGTTCCTTCCCTCTCCCCCTGCTTTCTTTTTAAGATGCCACAGTAGAAATAAATCCCTGCCGCCTGTCTGTTGGCCTGTTTGGAGGCTGCAACAACCTCATGTGGGTACAAGGAACTCTTCAGCGTGTGGCTAAAAAAAGCCTCTGCCCAACAAGATTCATCTGAACGAATTGATTTTTCTGATTCTGAATTGAATAGTGGGACGACTCGAGACTGGGCTCAAGTCAATGATACGAACACACCTTGACCTTTGAAGGCTCACTCCATAATCGGTCCGATTGTATAAAAGCTTTACGAGAAGAGCAGGGAGTTCACGCGGAGGCGACGTTCCTTGTTTTTATTTCATTCTATTTCAGTGACAGAAGAAAAATCAATCTCCTCGTTCAGGGGTCCTGAGGCTGGAGGCAGGAGTGTGGAAAAATCACTCAAGCAGCCTCGCTTTCAGAGAAACGTCTGCTCCTAGAGGCTCCAGCTAAGGCCACTTCGTATGAAAAGCAAACCTCAGACTCTGAAGGGTGAAGACCTTTCTTTACCTTCTATCTGCTGTATACAATGCTGCGAGTGATGGCGAAGATGACGCAGCTGTTATCGAGTGTCACTCCTTTGTTACATTTTCCTCATGAGCTGACTCAGGACGACAGCTTCTTTCACTCCCTTTTCTGTTTTTTTTTTTCCTCAGGCTGTCAGTCTTTTCCATATTTAACATTTCCTGTCTCTTCACTTCATATTTAACCAATCAGGGAATGAAACGCTTCGCACGTCCGCCCCTACTGCTCCAGAGGAAAGTTTCCAATTCCAGGGTTGACACTTCATCTCTAAAGTTGTTATTACCTGGGACAGTGCACGCTCTCTATCATTCTCCATCTATTATTTGTTGCCTCCACAGGGGGGTTCACCACCTCATGGAAATCATTTCATGATGGGGGTCATGCCCAAATCGTTTTTTCAATTCAATCAAGCAGCTAGACAGAACACCTAAAAGCACAAACCTCCACCAGCGCTGAGCAATTCTCTCAACTTGCTGTCACAAAATTCAATTTTCTTACCTTGAGGAATTACTATCAGTGTCCAAATTCCCATCGGTTGACTTTCAGCGATGAAATAATAACTGACATTTCACATCGGCATCATCAGCTAAATTTACTCAATTGTTCCTTCTGTCCATCAAGTTTCCTGGGAATTTGTTTATGGTTTGGAGGTGCTGCTGACAGACTGAATCAAAGGAACAGGACTGAAAAGACGGGATAAATAAAGCACCAGTGTTTGTGGTGGCAGACTTTCAAATATCTGCTGTCAACGTGTCAGCATTTTATCAGCCAATGAAAAGGTACGAGTCGGTGCTTTAACATACTATGAACACATCAGTTCACATGATAGGTTTATGTGTGTGAAAGCAGCTTGGCTTTGGATAATCAATAATAATAGTAAAGAATCTCCGTATGGGAGGACAGGATGTAAAGTACTCACAGTTCATTAAGAAATAAAAGACTGGTACAAAAAGGAATGGAATATATTGTCCTGTAAAACTCCACACAGGTGGTGTGATTTATTCTGCATGGCTGGACGGCTGCTCGTGAAGCGACCTCACTGTGTGTACTAATAGCTGGACCTTTATTACAGCAGGCATGTTGACTTGTCATCGTATGAAAAGCACAGGTGTTGCTCTGCAGCAGGTGAATTAAGTGTTAGAGAGCCCGCATGCAGAATACCGGGGCGCTGAGACTGAAGCAGCTTAACAGAATTCAGCCATCATTCGCTTTATTATTTACACCTGTGCTTCTCCTGCTGCCACATGCCACAATGTCTTCATGTGAAACAGCCTACAAGACTGAAATGTGTATTTTGTCTAGCCCCAAAAGCTGCAAGGCTAACAGGAGAGTCAGGCAGATGTCAATCATTTTTCTCATAATAAGCTTATTAACTGAGTTGAGCCAAAAATGTATTTTGTGAGATCACAGTAACCTTTGACAACCGAAATGGAATCACTTCATCCTTAAGTCCAAGTGAACAATTGTGCATTGTGAACAAATTGTGCCTTGCAATTTGAAGAGATTCCCTTCCAGCGTTCCTGAGACGTACGTCCATTGTACAGGTGGACAGACGACCAGAAAACATAAGGACTTCAGCCTCAGCTTCCACCGGTGCAGAGGCATAACATGTAATCTTCATGGCATGTATATTATTGTCTGCTAACAATCCCACAATGCTATGCAGCCCGTTTTATAGATGCAGAAAGTATACAGTTTATAGTTACAGTCGTGCGACTCTACATCTGTCAGTGATAAAATGACAACATCCTCACTATAGAGTGAATTATTGAGTGTGTGCTGTGAAGTGCAAAGTGCAAGAGTGAATTAGAGTTTATATACACAGTATATATACAGATACATGGCTTTCAGAAGCTTGCAATCATTTCCATCTTAGCAGAGGTGACAAAGTTTGTCATCACCCTTTAATTTAGCCTTTGGAATTAGACTATAGGTCACGATTAAAAGACAGACAAAATGCTTGAGGAGTAAAACTTGCTGTTTTGAGATGTAGCTTAGCATTCAGTTAGAAACTGTAGGCTGAAGAGCAGAATATCATCCTCAGGTCTCCTCTGTGTGCCCTCTCTTCAGCACATAAGATACCTAAAAGGGTTGGATATCTCAAAACCTCAGCAAAACCACCCAAAACTACCAGCACTACTAGATATTAACAGAAGTGAGACATTATACTTGTGCATGTGTGTGTATGTAATTGGGGTCAATCAACCCCCTTAAGACATCTTTTCCCTTATCACACGTAACGCAGAGCCTCACTGGTCAACACAGAGCGAGTGAACTGCGGCACCTCTCTTGCATTACACAACATCTGGAGGGAAGCACGCACTCACAGATGTCTCTAGTTTACTGCAAGAAGCTGCATACCTGCACACATCTACATGTAGGACTCCATGCTGTGAATTCTCTGTGGACACATTAAGACATACACACTCTACAAACAATGCATGACTCCATATTGTACACCATGTGCACACACGCATGAGCTCTGAGCTCTGAGCATGAGGAGTGTTCTCGTGACACTTTGTACATCAAAGTGCTTCTCACGTGAGAGTGTCGGAAAATAATTAACCTTCCTGAAACACACCAGCGAGGAAACGTGCAACCTCTCACAGCCCCCACAGATTAGAAAAATACAAAGTGTGGCTAATTGGGATTATAGAAATCTATTTATCCAAAAGAGCTTCTGCCTACCCGTATGATTTGTAACAGGGCCCTGCCATGCATAATGTATTTAATGTACAAGCTGGGGAAATATTTATGATCCGCGTATGAAACCTCTCTGACTTCCAGTTTCTCGATATTCCTCACTCAAACACACACTCACACATATTTGAGAGATGATTAACTCCAGAATGCAGCAGAGAGGAGCTGTCTGTTACACCGATGGAAGCGAGTGCAGCATTGAGTGTGTGTATGCATTTCATGCCATTATGTGGGTGATAGAGGTGCTGAGGTGCATAACAGCTCAGATAAAGAGTCTGTCAGAGACATTTAGCCAGGTTAGCTCAGTTACCGTCACAAAAACAACCAGCCGTAGCTAAAACAGAGTTGTGTCAATCATATTATTAGAGTTTATCTCCCCTGCATAATAAAGCTGCTTCTGTATTTCTGCCTGGCAACAGTGTGAGCAATGACAGCGCTGCAAGCAGAGACATTTAACAAGACAGCAGGCATCATTACACAGTTTACCTGCAGTGTCTCTGAGGTACAGGTGCATCATGAACAACAGCAAAGAGGACTGACAACATTATGACACATGGAGGCAAAAAAAAAAACAATGAGCATTTTATTATGAGACACAGCACATCATTAAAGGTGATCACTGAAATCACCTGCCTCCCAGAGTCAGCATACCCGCATAGTTCTGATTTGTATGTATGAGTGTGGTATGTAATAAGCAAAAGTTCCATCTTATTTCTTTCTCTTTCTCCCTGTCAGAGTGAAAAGCCCCAGCAGTGCATAATCACAGCGGCACAGAGAAGTACAGAGCAGAGTGCAGCCAAGCGGAGTGATGCAAAACGAGCCACTGCTGCTTTAATGCCGAGAACATGCGCGGGGATGATGCAGTGCTAGCCCCCCCCCTCTGCCAACCTTGGATCAATTCCAGCCAGAGTCCTCCTCCTGCTACACCTCTGATCACCTGAGCGCCTCAGACAAAAGCAGAAAATGGAGCAGTATGATGATGCAAAGGAGGACAGCTGAGGTCTGAGCATGACAAGCTGCCGCGAATCAAAGCTGCAGCCAGGGCCGGGTGCAATACTTGATACTTTTATGGTGCAGATGGTATTACTATAGTACTATCAAAAATCAAAAAACCCTTGTCATTTGGGACCAAATTTCAATACCTAAGCAGCAGATCTCACTGATATTCCATCACTTTTTTCATTCTAGTCCAGGTTATCCTTTGAAGTGAGTAATTCATGGGTGATGGAATTTCTTTTTGTTAAAATGGATTTTATAAAATTGGTCAAAAAAAAGTACAATTCAGGAATCAGTATCGAATATCAGCAACTGATTCCGGTATTGAAAATTTTCGAACAGCCGTAGCTGTAGCAACATGGAACAGTACTGATGGTGCCGTTCTGCTCCACTTCTTGACACTCATTTTGATGAACCGTCTACCAGCATGACGTATGAGGCAGAGGTAACCTCCATAGGTGCTGTTTCCAAAAGCAATGATGGCAATGTTTTGAGACAGGTAGACTCACTCCACCTTTCTCCTCCCTGATTTCTTGATGCACAAATGGAAATGTAAATGGACTGCTAATGGAGTGACAATGATGATACTATAATAATAATCATTCATCACTATTCATCACTGTGAATCAGTGCTCATAGCTTTGGTCGCTATATGAATGACATAATAACACCAAGTAACTAACTACACAGAGTTCAACCAGAGTTGCTCTCTTTGTGAGGCTACTTTACAAGATAAGGTTGGTATTATCCTACATTTTCTTATTGTCCAAAAATCCAATGAAAAGGCCAAAACTGAGTTCATCTCAATACTGGCTGACTTGTCTGTAGGACTATGTGTGGCATTTCTTTCAGAGTGAAATCTTACAGCCATCTTCTTTTGAGTAATGACACATTACATTATTTCAAATTACACTTACTTCTTATGGCCGGCTCATTAAAATCCATTAAAGTCCATTAAAATTGTACATTGGGACAGTTTCACTCCGCTAACACAGCCTGGTGTGTCTATGGTATATGCACACAATGTCCTGAAACTGAAAATAACTGAGCGAAGGAACACTTGTACTATTGCTTCTCCCATTCCTTCCCAGAAGTTATTGCTTACATTACTGCCTATGTATCATGAGCGTTGTCATTATCAGGGGCTGGAAACATCACTATCCTATCACCACATATCCCTCTTAATACTTTTGAGGGACATGTTTTGACATAAACTAAATTGAGCAGAAGTGAACTGTGGCTTTGGGAACCTTTTGCAATGAATCTCAGAAAAGTTATTTACTGTAGAGGACACAGCAGAGCGTGGTGCCATTAATTCGATTTGTCAGAGTTTCGAAGCTGATGAACTGAGCAATGGTGTGTGAGCCAGAATCCTTATGACACCAAGTGGCTGATATCAAATAAAGCAGGTTGTAGCACAGCAAGCGTTCTCATCTGTCAACCATCATCAAAGTTTCCAGAGGTATCACATCTGACAGCCGTCATGCATTAAACACGAGCTCTGTGCTTAAGTGCTCCATGAGCCTTGTGGAATTCACCACAATTACAAGTCAAATCTACTAAAAAATGCTATATGCAGAATACACAGTACAGTCGTTCTCCTGTCACATGTAATAAGGCTCTGCAACGATAAATATTTAGTACAGATTAGATTGTTTTGATCATTCGATGCAAGCCCAGATTTGGTACGTGTCCCAGCTTTAAGTCATCAAGTTCACTGCATGTGATCGTATGGATGTGGATAGCATGCCAAAACACCGTCTCACTGCCAATCCCTCCTCTGAGCTGCAACTGCATCGACCCTGCAATCACATTGAAATTCAACCTCAATGAGAGTCTAAATCTGACTGATTACCTGCGCTCTTTCTTCCTCCCTTGTATATGGCGGTGACACACCAGCTAGCACTAACATTGCTTTTCTTCTGACTCAGTGCATCACGAGAAACTTCTCCGTCTGGGGACGAACACTAAACTTTTAATCAGATTGGGAGGATGCAGCCTCTCAGAGCTCTGATTCTCAGCCAACTCCGCCACTCTCGGAGGCCACAGGAGACGGGCAGGAGCCAGGCCATATTGTACCTAATCAGCACAACCAATCATTCGAATTGATTATGATAGATAAATAATAATCAGCCGAAGATTTATCACCACTCCATTCCTCACTGTCCCGCTCGGGTTGTTAGACTCCAGGGGTTTGTCTGATTCCTCCGTTTAGAGCCAAGAAAGTACGCTAACATGTCGTCTTATGCTCAGCCAGCAAAGATTCATCATCTCTCCAAATGTCTAGAAGACATGAAGTGGGGCATCATTTATGGGCTTTCTGTTTTTTAAAAATCTTGAACTGATCTTTAATTATAGCACCTGCAGCAGAGCAGTCATGCGGTCAAACACTTCATGTTTCTCCAAAATCAGACTGGTGTCTAACTGGGTATCAAACCGATATGTCTTTCTGGTACAGACCGAAACGTGTCTGTAGAGTCGTAGGCGTAGAAAACTGCTACTATAACTGTTAAGTAAGTAAGTAGGACGCCAAAACAAATGATCACTTTGTCAATCATTGAGTGCTCCCTCTCCATGATTGCAAGGAAAAGAGAACTGCAGGATTGACGCTACAAAGCGATCTAACAGGAATGTGCATTGCATGTATATGATTGGCCGACACGGTGCCTTGACAGGTTGAGTCAGGTTAAACCTTTTTGCTCGACAGCCTTGTGTTTTGTAGTTTTATGCTCATTAAAATTAACGGGGGGGGGGGGGTTGCGCTTTGTCTGATCATAGTCTTTCTCTGGATAATGCAAGGACGAGTTCAGAAGCTCCAAAAACTCACCTCCATTCATCTTCTATACCCCGACTACCCCTTTTGGGGTTGGGGTGGGGGGGCTGGAGCCTATCCCAGCTGTCAACGGGCGAGAGGCGGGGTACACCCTGAGCCGGTCGCCAGCCGACTGCAGGGCAACACACATACACGCTCACACTCACACCTAGGGACAATTTTAAGTCACCAATTAACCTAATGAGCATGTTTTTGGTCTGTGGGAGGAAGCTGGAGTGCCCAAAGAGAACCCACGCAAGCACGGGAAGAACATGCAAACTTCACACAGAAAGGCCCCGCCCGACCCAGGGATCTTCTTGCTGTGAGGCACGCGTACTACCTGCTGTGCCACCGTGCCGCCCAGCTCACAGATCTCAAAACATTAAAAAAAAACCTAAATGTCTGCATGCACTCGGCATGGCTAGATGATATTAGGAAAATTTATCGCTTTGTGTTAAATGAAAAGAGTGGTGTGTCGAGAGGCACAAAGCAAGGTATTAAAGAAAGGACGAGACGATACCGGCCCCACCATCACTACAGTGACGCTCTGTTTGATGCATCATTATAATGCCCTCTTTATGCTGTCTTTAGCAACCGTTTGACTATTTAGAAATACAGAGGAAAGCTATGGGAAGCGCCTCTTCTGCTATAGATTTATGGGAGGAAAGACATGAAAGGAAAAGACCAGCATGTACTATCTTGGCACATGCTCCTGTTAATTAGTTACTGGCTGCTACTCATTTAATTTTCCTTTATTCCCCAGAGATCGCTGGACACTACTGGTGCATCTAAACTGTGGCGAGAAAAGCCATCATGCTACTGTTTGTGATAAATGTCGAGTATGGCACGATGAGAGAAAAGGGTCACACACACACGCACGATGTTTAGTCCTAACGTAGCAACAGCGCTACGTGGTGAGTGACTCACAGATCACAAAAGAGCCGGATGTTCAGCAGCTGGAAGGGTTTGAGTTCAAACCCCACAAATCTCAGCGCTTCAGAGACCGTTTTATCTCCACTGGTGTGTCATCGGCCGCCGATTATCAGGCAACAGACCTGACACTTACTCAGATGTTATTTCAATGCCTGACTGACAAACACAGACTCACAGCGAGAAAAGTACTAGCTGCTGACACGTTCCCATGGTAACACGGACCAATAGATCTCAGCTATTGACTGAGGATGAAGATCTCTGTAGACCTATTAAAGAAAACACCTACACACAAACACACAGTCTGTGCTTGCCCACAGACACAAATGGTCACACACACACATATTGTACATAAATCACACACACCAGTTAGGCATCAGCCTCCAAGACATCTTTCTCGGTATAAACGGAGATGGAGAATACAAAAATACAATGGGACTGTTTTCTCTATAAAAAGACCTGAAACAGCTGAATGCTTGAGTAACCAGGTAAGAGAGAGAAAGTCAAATCTCCCCAAGCCATGCTGTGGAAAAGCTCGCTCTTAAGTGGCACAGCGGCATGATATAAAGAGGATATGTTGAGAGTGAGTGGGCGATTTGCTCTGATTTAACTGGGGAGGCTGGGCAGATAAACTGTCTTTTTCCAAATACTTTGGCGAGCTTGTCCATATTCTGCAGCTCTGCTTTCATTCTCAAATCTGCGCTTAACAAGGGGATGTGCGTTCAATACAACTGTGCTAATCACAGGGACGCAGACATTCGTTGTCACCCTCACACGAGGAGCAGCAGCGGGAGCCAGGGTTCAAATTTTTTCCAATATGAGGGTTAACATTAGGCTCCAGCCCCCCCCCAACCCCGAAAGGGATAATCGCGGTATAGAGGATGAATGAATGAATGATGAATGAGGGTTAACATGAGAGATGGCTACAGTGGTAATGACAGTATTCTTCTGACTTTCACTTATAGCAACATTACATCGTTTTACCTTAAAATAACTGTCTCAGAATCCCTTTGATGGTAGACTGACTTGTAACAGGGAGACGGACGCCTCTTTCGTTCCCACTCTGGGCCCTGAATGCCTCATCTTGCACTCTGTAACTTGGGCTGAGTGGGTATGATCTCCTGCGAGACGCATGTAACACTTAACGACACTACGTCATACACCACCAACTGTGTCGCTGATTTGGGTGAAACTGGATTGCGTCTTATGAAGAAAACGTTTTCTGATTTTCCCTCAGATGTCCTCCGGCTGCTCTGCAGCCTCTACAAACATCATCACAGAGGCAAAGACACAGAGGAGGTCGTTGACGGAGGAAGCTAAGAAGAGAAAAAGAGAGAGTGACTGAGCAAGAGGCCAGACAAGAGTAAATCTCAAACTGGCTTTTAGTGGTTGGCGAGAGCTCCATGGAATAAAAGGCTGCAGACAGACGCTGAACTGGCCTTCTTGCTGTTGGACTATTAGCTGTGTTGCTAAGTCAACTCTCTAGTTTTTGATTGGAAGCAATGTAATCATAACAAACGCAGCTGTCCATATTCACGACAGTGGTGTAATAAGTGAACTGCACTAAGAAACTGTAGGAGCACCAAATACATACAGACTTGTTATATTTTTGTGTTGTTTGGGTTTTCTTGGAGCATTATAACTGAGAAAAGCTAATGGATAGATATTTAAAAAACTTCAGCAGCTCCACGTCTCCACAGTTGTCTGTGGAGCATCCTGACTAAAACTGACTCATTATTCCTGGAAAGAGACAAGACATTTGACATTTAGGTTTTTCAAATGTCACCTTCAGCGCTGCCAACACCGAAGTTGAAATTCCACTCACACACAGCTGGAGCTGGCATCAGAAGAGTTGCCAATATCTAAACTTTAAACTACACCCTAGTTTCTAATAGAGTGGAAAAATATGCTTTTTGTCATATGGGTGAACTGATCCTTCAGTAGCCAGCTGCATCTCTAAGTACCGCTGAACCTGGATTGAACAATGGGATTAATAATAAATCTTGGATGCACTTACATCAGAGTTTTCTGGGTTTTTTTTTTGTTTTTTGTTTTGTTTTTTTTGTATTTTCTGTTCAAGAACTTGCCAAATGCAAACAATGCAAACTTGACTCCATCCAATCAAGACTTCCAAGGCTCCAAGCCAAAATGGCATGGTGGTATGTCAGTATGAAATAGCATATGTTGCTGGATCAGTGTAAAAAGGCACGATGTGGTCCCTAGATGAAACATACGGATAAGAATTAAATTGAGAAAAAAAATATTCCAACAAAGTCTTAACAACATGATTCAGACTGTAGAAAAAAAGCTCCAGGTTCAGTTGCTGTTAAATGCTGTGAGTGACAACAAGTTACCAAATGTATAACTTACATAGTGGCGCCTCCTGCCAGGTGGAATTAATGCATACACACTTGATTTCAGTCATCTGAGCCTATCCAAAGCTCTGTGCTGGCAGAAAGCAGCTTATGGCACAACGACAGCAACCGCACACTCATTAAAAGTATTAATGATGAATAAGAAAAAAACCGTCACATGCCAGCTTAATATTCTGCCACATGGAGTTTTATATGTGTGATGGTGTTCTACTAATAAATCATTACAAAAACAACATAAGTATAATTGGCTGGTTGACATTTCTGTCAGCTATTGGTCAGACTGGCCGCGGTGACGAGGCTAACAACATCTGAGGCTAGCTCTAATATTAGCTTACTGGGTACATCTGCAGGACTTTATTGTCATGTCAACAGAACTGCTCACATGCATGCTGTCTACGAACATATCCCAACAACAAAAACAGACAGAAACCAAATGACAGTCATCCCGGAGCACCTTGGCATCGAGGTCGTGGACCTGACCGCCAGTAAAACAAAGTTGCTGCCTCCATACATTTATATGCTTTTATTTGTTTTATTTGTTTATTATATCTGTAAGGTAAAACTTTCAGTTCGTAACAAAAGGGTCACAGCATATGTTCTGGTTTTCAGTTTAAACCTTTCTCTCGTCATTTCATCTAAATTAGCCCAGGAAGAACTTTCCTCTGTCTCGTCCATTGCGGTTTTCATTTCCTGCCCTCCATCTGAATTTAACATCACGTGACTGCAAACAACCTATTAAGGCATCACTTCTAAAAAGTAGACCACTGGTATTATACTTGCATACGCATCAGGGGGCGGAAGCGGTATGCGCTGGTGTTACGCGACCGGTTTACCGCTCTGTGGGTCGGTTTCTGCCGCTGAGCCACTGGTGGCAAACCGTCAGCCACGGCTCGAACTCGCCCTCACTCTATTTTTGTTTTCCTTGGATGGCCGTGAAGACACGGAGCTCATACATTATTTATCTGTGTCGACTATGAAACGTCCCCTATGGATCTCGTTCGAGGTTGGTGACCTCGGGGCTCAGTGCTCCATGGATGAATAAAAAGTTTCTTCCTTATTGCAAAGAAACGGCCGCGGTGAGCGCGCTGTGGCTGCGCTGCGCGGCGCGGCGCTGCGCAGCGCTGCGGTCCGCCGTGCGCTCCCGCTCCGTGTTTGGGGACGTGACATGGGTTAGGGCCTGTGTGCGTCTACAGTGATGTTTAAAAAGCATAACAAACACATTTAACGTGCGATCGGAGCAATAAATCACATTTCTGTTAAGATATAGGCTATGAAAATAACAGCTCAGCCCTCAGAGATCACTAAAACAGCTGCAGACGCATCAAAATGACTGCCACATCTTATACAACCCTGCTGTTGTTTTTAGTGGCTATCACTTATATTTAACTGTCTGATCATATCTTCCTCTCACAAATCTCATAAAGTGTCTAATAAATAATTACATTAATTAAATGATATAATGACATCAAGCCATCTTGAGACCGGAATGCGAGTCGGAACATTCCGCGCCACTCAGCCTGCTGAGCAAGTGGTGTTTGTGCTTTATTTCTATGATTATGAGGAATAAAGGACCACTCTCACAGGTTTGAACATAACACAGCATCAGTGTCTTACCGTCAGCGGCCAAGGAGCTCTGTATCATCAGCATCAGCACCGCGCCGACGGTCACAAACCACCGGGCCAGCATCCTATCCAGCGCCCGCGTCCTCTTCCCGTTCCTCGGCGAACGGACGGCCGCCATCCCCGCATTCAGGAACCATGCCGTCGGAGAGGAAGAGCAGGGGTCTCCTTTATTATTTACACCTCCAACCCCGGTGCCACTGCTGGAGAGGAGCGCATGTTTGGGAGCCATTGGTCAACCAATTAATCCCGAATGGAAAGCATCTAACGGCGCTGCTGTGGTGAAAGGCATCCGATCAACGTGCCCCCGGTGCGGACAAGCAGGGCTCCGCTCTCCATGAGCCTGCTGGAGGCTGTGGAGATCGATATAGAAACAATGAGACTGCTGTACTGTTATGTCTCTTTGACGCGTCTCACTGTGTCCGTGTCTGTGTGTACGCGCGCTGTGTGAAGTCTGATGTCCCTACTGCGACCGCCAGGCGCTCTCCATCTCCGCTGGCAGCTGCATCACTACGCTGATAAAATACCGGAAAACAGTTTATGCTGCCTTCAAAATAAACCGCTTCAAATTGCCTGGAAGTGCATCTGATGATGATGTGGTTAAAGGGACACTTCACGGACCGTGAGGTGAAGCCTGTTTAGTGTTTGTTTAGTATATACAGTATATATAGGTGTATACTTTGGAGACTATATATTTAAAAATAAAGCTGTGGCCCAGTGGGACAGACAGATGAGAGGACTGGTTATAGTGGGACAGAGGGATGGACTGGTTATAGTGGGACAGTGAGGCTGAGAGGACAGGTTATGGTGGGACAGAGAGATGGACTGGTTATAGTGGGACAGTGAGGCTGAGAGGACTGGTTATGGTGGGACAAAGAGATGGACTGGTTATAGTGGGATAGTAAGACTGACAGGACTAGTTATGGTGGGACAGCCTGAGTGGACTGGATATAATATTACTGGTCAAGCAAAGAAGTTGAACAACAAGCAGATCGTTGAGGACTTCACGGTGCAAGAGGCTCACAGAATGATGTTCAGACAGAGACATCAACAGCTATGGCTGCCTTCCATCAGACACCAGGGCTCAGCGGCATGATGCTGTTCAACTGGTGCTGTTGGATTGACATTTAATGTAGTGTGTGTGTGTGTGTGTGTGTGTGTGTGTGTGTGTGTGTGTGTGTGTGTGTGTGTGTGTGTGTGTGTGTGTATTAATACATATATGTATTTGGCCCTTGCAGTGTGCATGTCAAGGTATCCTTGGGATCTAAAATGTGAGTGTGCATGTGAATGGTTATTAGTTGTGATGAGCAGGTGGTGAATATACTGTATGTATATATACATTTCTGTTCCTGTGAATAGGTTATGTATATTCTTTTCCTGTGAATAATTAAGAGAGTAGAAGATGAACTGATCTCCAAAAGGCATAAAGTTAAAGATGAAGCATTCATGTCAGCATTTTAAGCAAGATCAATGAATTATTTTTGTTTTCTACAATTTAAAAGTGAAAAGAGGAAGGCAGTCCAGTCAAGGCCAAGAGATTGAGCTCTTGGGTAACTTTTACCAAGATGTCAGACCTAAATTAGCTTTTTCAGGCTATGGCGTATTCACAGTCATCATTAGGGAAGGCAAGGTGATGCACATTTCAAAGTTGTATTCAAAGTGTGACTCCTTAAACCTTGTTCCAACAATCAGCAGCCATGGGCTCCTCTAAGCAGCTGCCTAGAACTGTGAAAATGAAAATAATTGGTACCCACAAAGTGGGAGAAGGTTGTAAGGAGATAGAGACGCGTTTTCATGTAGACGTTCGTAATATAATTAAGCAGCGGCAGTCAACAGAAACAGCTGAGGTTTGGAAGACCAAGAAAACTTTCTGAGAGAATTAAAAGCCCTGTTTGACAGCAAAAAGACTGAGCAGGCTGGACAGACAGGAGGACAGGAGAGGTGGTGCACTGTTTTACTGTGCAAGTGAGAAGAGGATGGCTTCTACAACAGAATAATGATCCCAAACACACCTCAAAATCCACAACGGACTACCTCAAGAGGACCAAGCTGAAGGTTTTGACATGGCCTTCACAGCCCCCTGAAAATCAGTAGATAGACCTTAAAAGAGCAGTGTGTGCAAGACGGCCCGAGAATCTCACAGAACTAGAATCCTTTTGCAGGAAGAATGAATGAAAATCCTCCAAACAAGAACTGAAAGACTCTCAGCTGGCTGCAAAAAGCCTTTTCAAGCTGCAATACTTGCCAAAGTGGTGTTACTTAGCACTGACAATGCAGGGTGTCCACACTGTTGAACCTTTGCTTTTTGCATCAGGCCCTTTGTGAAAGATGGAAATAAAAAGTCATCTTGCTTAAAACATTAAAGAAAGGTGTTATTAACTTTATGCCTTTTGGAAATCAGGTCACCTTTTACTCGCTTGACAAAGCAAAATTTTGATCTGTGTGTATGTATGTGTGTGTGTGTGTGTGTGTGGCTCTGAATTCTTTTCTTTCTGTCGTGATCCCCCTTCAGTCAGAGTTGGGGTAAAGATAATGAGATCGGGGGGCTGTTTGGGTCGATCAGGCTGTTCTTGAAGGCCCATGGTTCAAACTGAGATGTTTCATGTCGACCCTGCGGGTAATGATCACGTTTCTGTGTTTAATATTCATCGTCTTATTGCAGTGCTGCTGTCCCAACAGAATTCCTCTGAACACATCTGGATCTGTTAAGAACAACAAGCTGAATTAAACTTAAATCAAGATTTGCTTGTAAGATGCAAGAACATATTGCCTTAACTTGCTCACAGCTCATTTACTACAGCTACATTTGGTCTTTAGCATCCATTTGGCAGCTAGAGCATCAGTCCTTGTGTTTTCACTGAGTGTTAAACCATATATTTTGCACTGTGAGGGGCATTTGTTATTTTGTGGCGAGATAAATCGATGCGCTTTGACTTTTAATGGGTACACTGCCCAACTTCCGGTCTGCTTTTGGCTAACGCGGTCGCTAGCTTGACGCAGCCCCTCGCAGGTAGAAACAGCCTGCGCGTTTGGTGTAATTATGGTAAAAAATGACAGGAGCAGGCTCGTCTGAACGGTCTGACTCCTTACTCCACCTCTAGAACCGGAGAGGACAGACGAGACAGCTCGCTTCAGTCTTTGTTTCGTCTGTGATGGAGCGGACATGAAGCCCGCTGCATCATTAAAGCACCAAACATCAGTCAGGCAGTGACGCCAGCGCTGCTCTGCGCTCGCACGGGTCTGTGGCTGATCTGAGTTCAGCGGGAGGCAGGCGGCCCCTGGTGGGAGCTGAGGGCAGAGCCACACTGCCTGCACGCACACACCGGGGGACAGCGCTCATCGTCAGCCCTGTCCCCATTGTGGCCAATTTACTGTAAAACAAATAATGGTGCAATTATTATTTTGCCGCTGGAGCAGCCCTGCAGGAGCCTGAGTCTGTAAACACTGTTATATCATCACATCCATTAGGGAGGAGGGGGTCGCTTATGAGAGGTTATCAGAATGGCCAAACACCAATAACCTTAATTTGAGCAGATAAGTAAACACACAGCTGGTGTATGTCCAGTCATTAGTAAAAACTAACCAGTTCACAGGAGCCGTGAAGCACAGCACGATATCTGAAAGTGTGTGAATCACCATTATATGACATGCAGAGCAACAGCCTTTAAAGAAGTTACTCATGTTGTTGTTGTCTGTAGCTCCAGATGTGTCTGTGCCTTCCTGCGTTGAGTTCAGAGTCTTTATCTGAATATGTCATCAAATGTTGGTCTGTGGGTCACATCTGGCCTGCAGAACGTCCATGAATTTAGAAAATGTGCACTTCTAACATCCCTCACCAGCAGAAGAGGTCCAGTCCGTCCTGACGGTGATGGCCTGTCCACAGACACTCAGAGAATCACTCGTCTATTAGACACGAGGCGTCATTTGGTTTTGTTTTCGTTGGCCAGCTGTTGTATTGAGTCTCAAACCGAGTATTTTTGTTTGCTTCCTGGTGGCATGCAGCTAGAAGGTCCCAGGTTCGATTCCCACCGCTGTGGGCGCTGAGGGCGTGTCCTCCACCATGCCTTTGGTGCCTGCTGCCCCTTATCTCGAGGAAAGGGGCCTTTCTGTGTGGAGTTTGCACCTGGGGGGATCCTCCATAAAATGAAACCCACCCTCTAAAAAACATGCATGAAGATCACCACCTGAAAAAGAAACTGGGTCCCCGGGCGCTGGTCGGCTGGGCACCGCTCCTGGTCTGCTGCGGAAGAAAGACTACCAGGATGGGTCAAAAGCGGAGGAAAAATTTCACCAATGCATGGTGTGTGTGTGTGTGTGTAGCATGTTCTATGTTGTGTGTGACAAATAAAGGGATGTTGATGTCCTGACTGACTGCCTCCTTGGTGGAGGTCTGAGAGCATTTTCTAGTTAGATATTTTCCATGTTTTGGGAAATTCATGATACAGACTCATAAAAATAACACTTAGTGAGAAATATTAAACAGTAATGGGCTAATCAGGCCTAAATAAATGGAGTTTTTCTGAAAGTCTGGCCTTTGTCAAACATGGTTGAGAACACCTCAGGTTATGAATAAGCTGCAACATGTTGTGAAGTGTAACTACTCATCAGTACATACAGTGCAGATGGAGATCACTCACTGCGATCTTGTCCACAGATGAATTATGTTTTTAACGTGGATTATTTCCCTACCGTTGACATCATTGTCATGGCAACAGTGTTGTGTGTTGTGGCAGGTTTCACACGTTAACGTTACACCAGAGAACGTGCTATCAGCTCCTACATCACACACTGTCTCCTTTTCTCTTGGACAGTTTCTACAACTCGTGTAAATGTATTTGTCTGAATGTCAGAAATAAGTATGGACCAACTGTCCGAGCCTTGTCGACCCGTTTCACGCTGGCTCAATCACACGAGGTGACGTTAAAGGTACATTAACTGATTGAACATTATTTTGTTATCGCCAATCATTCTGGACCTCGGACCTTGAATGCAAATCAGATGCAGAACTTTGAGTGACATGTTTGTCAGCATGCCACCCATACCACAAAGCACCAGCCCCTTCTGAACCTTCCTGCGGGTGGTGGGTCTATGGGAAGGCGGGTCCACGTCGCTCGTTCGGGCTGTGCCCGGCCGGGTCCCGCGGGCAAAGACCCGGCCACCAGGCGCTCTCCCGCGAGCCCCAACCCCAGGCCTGGCTCCAGAGTGGGGCCCCGGTAACGCCGATCCAGGCGACGTACGCGTCCTCAATGTCTTGTCCTTCATAGGGGCTTTTGATCAGGCTGCTCCCCCCGCGACCCGGCCCCGGATGAAGCGGGAGAAAACGGAACAGTTTGTCAGCATGACTGATGAACTGGCTGAGCATGTATCCCCCATATATTTCAAGTACATTAGGCCAGACTGTAGCCTCAGTTTCAGACGTGAGGGGACAGAATAATGGCAGCACAACAATTAGAAACAGGGTCACGCGTCGACCTCTATGTCGTACTTACCATACACCAAACACTAATACCTGTACACGACAAGTGCATCCACAAAGACAGCAGCGACTGAAGCAAAAGATCTTTGTTTAATTCAAAGTGAATCTTGACATAGTACACCATCAATTCATAATTTGACACTCACCAATAAGAGTCACCAAGAAGGAACCCGCTTTTTGTGACAAAGTACATAAGGCTTGGTCACACTGAAACTCACTGAGAACTAGAGGGGGGGAGGGAGGGAGGGGGAGAAAATGACCGCAAACTGGTAAGACACACATTATTACATCCAAACAATAATCATTTTCCCAGTCCTCATATTGTTGTATATTGCACAGTGCAGTTGCTACATGTCAAACTAGTGTAGCATTTAAGAAAAACAAAACAAAACAAAAAAAAATCAAAAACTAAAATCATAAAGCCACACAGATCTACACATATTTAGAACAGTAACAGTTTCAATTTAGCAATCATGTCTACATATTTGTGTCTAAATACAATAAATGTCAACCCGATAATTAGATAACTGTGGTATAAAATCCACCTAAAAACGTGTCTTCGGAGTCAAATCTCATCATTTTTTTCTCAGCCCAGCACCCAAATGAGATGCTCAGACCCATGTTTGTTGAGTTGGTAGCTTTGCCAGGTGAGATCCCAGTAAAAGCAGGCCGACACGGACCAAGACCTTAATTTGTGAAAGCAGACTACAGTCTGTGAATCATTGATGAACAGAGACTGGACCCAATCCCTGTTCAACGCCAAATCCCCCAAAAAAATCTTTGTTAACAGAGACAGTGAGCTCAATTTCCCTCTAATGTTTTCAAAGTACTTAACAAGTCCTCAGGCCTGCTGTGTTACTTAAGGCTGCTGGGCTCCATGTCCTTCTTGAGCTTTGGATCTGGGACTGGGTGACCCTGCGGTGACTTTGATGATGCAACTGTCAGCGTAAGGCTGCAGGGAAGCGGGATTATCTATCCTAAGCAATCAACCCAAAGTGGAGGTGGATTATAGCGTGGGACATCGCTGAGGTGGGACACGTGTTCATCTCATCACAGGTGCTGAGCCGACAGAAAGAAGAGAGGCGTGTGGGAGTCGGCGAGAGAAGCTGCACGGCACGGGCTGAAAAAGGGGATTTTCCTCGAAGTGAAGTACAGATCACTGTGCCATGACACACACCCATCAGTCCCATTTCTAGGCTGCGCTCCGAGCTGATGAGCGCATCCTTGTTTGTCTACGAATCGTCAACGCAGTAGCATATTAAACGAGTACACAAAATACACCCACCAGTACAAGCAACATAGCAAAACCATTACAATAGCATACATTTAAGAAGGTGTGTCCGGCAGCGTGACTGCTGCCACCGTGACAGAAAAACATCCAGTTTCTTACTGGGAAGAGAAACTTTGCTGGTTCTAATTATTCATGTTCTGACTGATTTTCTCCATAGCACTAGATACCAAATGGATCTGCACTAACTGGAGGCGTTTCTTGTTGGATCTCATAAACACAAGAAACGCGTCTCTTGACAAGAAACTGTTTGTCACAGTGGCAGCAATATGCTTCCACAGATAAGGATGGGACAGCTTTGGAGCTAAACTTTGCGTATGATTGATGGATAAAGCATTTTGAAACCCCCTGACTGAAACACATGATGATATCTACCTATGGTAATAGCTGCATACAAGAACTATCAACACCCCGATCACAACGTGAGAGAAAAACGCCGTGTAGCCGTCAGAAACGCAACAAGTGACTCATCTGCGAAGCAGAAACAGTCTCGAGCTCCACAAATACATTCACGGCGTGAGAATAAAGCTTTGCGTTTGCGTGTATTCGGGCCCTATGTTTTTGAGTACTGCACGGTGTTCTTGGTGAGCGCGTTCCCTGACTTGTACTTTCTTAGGATTCGGTGAAAAATAAGATTGTTTTCAGACCTCATCTTACTCGAACAAACAAACACCTTTGGGGGTTTCGTGACGCGAAAACAGGAGCTGCTGCTCCTCCTCCGAGGAGCTCGTCTACAAATTTTCCGACTGCTCTGATATCGATTCAAGACCTCATCTGACAGCCACTTGTTGGAGGAAAGGCACTAGTTGTACAGTACGAAGAGTTGCGAATACAGTCCAGTAAAGGAAATAAAAACCATGTCATCAGAATAAAACGACAACACGTCAACGACACACCGGTTACAGAATCCAAGAGTGAACCCAGCCTACGTCTGAAATACTGATGCTAAATGAACACGCACAAAAACACACACACACACACACACACAAACCAAAAAGCAACAGATTAAAAAAAAAAAAAACTTCCATTACAGCAGTTTACAATCACTTCAAAACAACAAAGCCAATATACAGAGGCACTAGCATATAGGAATAGCATTCAGTATACTTAAAAATAAAACCCACTTCTATTGTATCTAGTCGTCAGAACTACAATACAAAGGAGAGAATGCAGGCTAGAATGAGATTAATCCTCTAAATTCACAGCTACGAAGTGGCAGATAATCAGTACATAGCAGCTTATTATCTATACATTCCAAATACAATTTGCCAAACATAGCTCAGAAAAATAAAACCTCAACCTCATTTTTAAAATAGAGATCTCACAATATATTCTAATGTTGATAATTGCAACAGTATGCTGGAGGTGACAGGAGAAATCGTATCGACCATGCTTCAGAAATGATTAATGAACAGTCTTTGGTGCTGATTGGAGTAAAATACCAGCTGATATGACAGGTAAAGACGCAGCTCTACTACACGCTGGAAATAAAACAAAACCGAAAAAAAAAAAAAAAAAAAAAAAAAAAACAATCAAGGCTATGCATCCACCCTGAAGGAATGTATCAAAACTGAGAAACAGGCTTCAATACATGGACAAAAGGATCACCTCACACGAATATTTGAAACAATTACCGATACACCTCGAACACTCAATAGCCCAGCAATGATACTGTAAGTTCATAGGTTATTTCAAACACTGAGAAGCATTTAGAAGTAAAAACATAAAATCTTTTTTTTTCTTTTAGTCTATGCCACTCCCCAAAAACTAAAACATAAAATGCAGTAATGCAAGTCTAAATGCAACATAACAAAAACACAGCAACCCAGAGGCTATCTAGATTGTATTGCAGTTACAGTAAACAGTGACAATACTGTTATGAATTAAGTACTATAGTGAATAGAAATCGATTATCAAAATATCAAATCACTCTTTATGTACATAAAAAGCTCATTCAGTCAAAGCCCTAAATGTGCAGCCACTAGCTAAAGTAAATCCACACTCTGAGTTAGAAAGCAAACCGAAGTCCAGCCTTTGCCAATATTAAAACACAAGCATAATCCTCATATCTATCTAATAAGCCCATCATATTCAGAGTCTGAGGGTTAAGTGCTGCAAGCCCATTTAAATTTACAATCTATAAACTCCTGAAGTAACGTCGTAGACTCTGGTTTTAAGGCACTAGGAGACGGCAGCAGTAAAGTCTGCCTCCAACACAGACAGGAGCCTTCAATCCTGGTTAATACAGACTGGGATGGCTTAACAGACAGATCTGACTGGCGAGCACATGCTACAAGGCAACAAAGATAAAGGGAAGGGGAGGCTGAGCACCCTGACAGCAACAACAACAAATGATTTCCAGCCTCTAATTAGATTATATTCTCTGAACACTACCTAAACAACAAATGACAGGAGGTAATGTGCGAAGGACACATTCTTAATTCAGATTTCCTCATCGCCATCGTCTGTGAATTCATTCACTTTTGCCAGGTTCTCGTATAAAGCTTTGCCGTTTTATTTAATCGCCCTTTGCTGCGTTTGGCCGACATGATTGCGCAGGAGGTCCTTCAGAGCTGACGCTGCTCTGACAATCGAACGCCGCCACCGAATTTTGAGAACCTCCAGATTACAGAGGCCGCGTGTCCCCATGAAACATTATCTTCAGCATTGTTACTTTTCTTTCTCAATCCCCTCTGATGCGTCGTTATTCGTCCTCCTCTTGTTGACCACGTTTTCCTCTTCCTCGTCTTCATCGTCACAAATGTCCGTTTTGTGCTCTGCTGCTAGCTCTACCTGCCCAGGTTGCAGCCCCAGTCCATTTCCCGTTGCCCTTCCTCACGAGAAGGTACTGCTGCGGCCCCGTCCGGCCCCTCAGATGTAAGAGAACTGGGGGTGGTGGCTGAGCTTGGTGGGGCTCAGAGGGAAGCCTGTGTAGGCGGCCGGGGAGGCCATGTAAGGGTGAGGAGGGGGGAAGGGAGGCTTGAACTGGTGGG
This sequence comes from Chaetodon trifasciatus, assembly GCA_037975065.1. Classification (NCBI taxonomy): domain Eukaryota; kingdom Metazoa; phylum Chordata; class Actinopteri; order Chaetodontiformes; family Chaetodontidae; genus Chaetodon; species Chaetodon trifasciatus. The sequence continues at coordinate 6,503,121 of JBBMOE010000030.1, forward strand.
GGTGGTGGGCATAGCCGGGTTGCTGATGTGGGTGGATGGTTGGGGAGGGGAGGAGCCTGTGTGGGTGGGGAGCAGGGGGTCCAGGGTGGTGGGGGTGGGTGCTGATGCCCAGGGTCACCTGGTGAACTATAGCGCCTCCTTGGGGGTGGGAGAGACTGTAGCTGTGCTGAAGGAGAGGGGGAGGAGGGCGAGAGGGCAGGATGGGGTGGGGGTGGTGAGCGGCGGTGAGGGGGCCACTGGGGGGGTAGGACAGAAGCGTGTGTGCGGGCAGGCCTTGGGTGTGTGTGTGCGGGGCGGGCGCAGTGTGCGTGGGGCTGCTGTGTGGCAGGTGTGTGAAGGTGTGTGTGTGGACAGTAGGGGGGATGTAGGCGTGCGGTCGCAGAGGCCCATAGTTGCCGTTCCACTCTTTGTTGCTGAGGTTTGAACCGTACGGCTGAACCTGAGAGAGGACGGCAAACACAATGACTGTCTGTTAACACACACATTCGACACGCTCTGTTGAGACAATATATCCACATTTTTCTTGCAGAGGCTTGGATGAAAAGATCAATACATCTCTCGTGTGTGTCCAAGATAGCAGCTGATTAGCTTAGCTTAGCACAAAGATTGGAAACAGCTAGTCTGGCTCAGTCCAAAGGTAACGAAACCCACCTACGAGCACCTCTAAAGCTCATTAATTAACTCTTAAGTGTAAAAACAATACGTTGTGCCGGGCAATCTCTCGGCCAGAAGCAGAAATGTCCTGAAACTGCTGTAAAACCACAAGTTGCTGTGGTTCCACTTTGCTTTTTATTCAGATCAAACAAGACGCAACATGTTAAAACATCTGTTAGTGAGCTTCACAGACGCATATCTCTACAGGCAAGTCTTCACAGACTACCTTACTAACAAAGAGCCTCACTACATTCTGGGATTTTCACATCTGTCTGCTTCCACATTGTAGCCCTTGGGTTTAACTTTTCATAGAAATACTGTCTCTTGCTTCCCACACCTCATTTGCAAGATGTTACGTAAGCTCAGTAAAACACCTGTTCTTGTTCCACAAAGCAACACAACCCTAACTTAAATAATTTGGGGCACCAGTTTCATCTTCCCGTCATGTGACTTTAGGCCTGCTGCTCTGACAAAAATGTCACACCAGAGAAATTAACTGACCTGTCCAAAGCCCAGAGGGTGCTGGTGCTGCTGCTGCTGCTGCTGCTGCCCAGTCACCTTTTGCTGTCGGGACAGAGGGGGGGCCGATGGGAAGAGGGGGACGGAGGAAGGAGTGCTGTGTTGTCCTACGAGGCTGCAGCGCCCTTTGGACCGGGACCAGGACTCTGAGGCTGGAACAGAGAGAAGACAGAAGTGAGTCAGGCAAAGATGTATATACTGTAAAAATGGACGGCAGGTTTAGTCCACCTGACCTGTAAGACCAGAGACAGTGAAGCAGACCAACAACTAACAAAGACTTCAAGCAGCAAACAAGCATGCATACCAGAGAAAACAGATTCAGATATGAAAGACATACATTCACAGGTAGAACTTCAATCCAGGTTTTGGGGTCTAAAGGATTTGACAGTTGATAAACGCATTTTAAACAAAGTGATCAAGATGCCCTCAAGCCAGCAATTAATAAGGTGTTGTTTAAAGTTGTATTCCTTAAGATTTCAGTCCTGGTTGACTCAGCGACACCTGTAGTTACAGGTGGTAACAGCAAGTGCAGTTTAAGGTCGCTTTCACACCAGAGCTGTTTGGTCCGCTTTAAACGGACCAGAGTTCGTTTCCTCGGATAGTCTGCTTCATTTGGGCAGGTGTGAAAGCTCATCCGAACTCTGGTGTGGACCAAACAAGCGAACTCTGGTCCACCTGAAAACCTGGGTCTCGGTTCGCTTGCAAGTGAACCCTGGTTCTGTTCGTATGCAGTGTGAAAGCTCACCGGACCAAACACAGGACCAAATGTACGTAGTGACGCTATACGCGGCGCATATACGCTGACATTAGCAGTTGCTAGCTAGCTTAGCTCAATTTTCTGAACAACAATAACCCATAAATTCACAATTTGGCATATTTAAACAAAATCAAATCACAACTACCAACAGTCACAGTCCTTAAACTCTGAGCTCATATGTTGTCACATGCTAGATCGTCAAAGTTAGAAAAATAACAGAGTCAATCCCTGACAAGCTACGATAGCATTATAGGAACAGTTGCGTTCACTAACGTTGTAGCATTCCCTAAAATAATGGGAGGGGGGAGGGAGGGATTTCCCTCCTACTTTATCCAATCAACGAGCGCCCCTTTCAACCACGTGATGCTGCTCAGAAAGTGTGGTGCGCTTTAGAAATCACAGTGTGAAAGCAGAACCCAAACAAGTGATAAATGCAACAGTGTTGAGGCTTTCAGCTCCCCAATCAAACCAAGTCCACTTGGTCAGGTGTGAAAACGACCTAATACTACATGTCACATAAGTCTGTGAGTAGCAAGACAAACTATTGTCGCTTTACTAAAGAAATCAGAAAATCATTTCCCTTTTTCCTTCATTCTGTGATCAACAGTGATGTGATTTTACACTGCATACAGCATGAGTCTGCACCCAGCAGGCCGCAGTGAAAGGACTGAACGCCTGCGACTTTCAATATCAGGAGACGCTGCATTAAACACAGGCACAACTGTGTAAAAGACATTACTACACAGGTTCAGCGACACCTGGAATACCGTTAGCAAAGATGCCAAATTGTTCTCGGTGTTGATGAAATACAATCAGTGCAGCAGCACCAAACTCCCACCCCCTCCAACACACACTCACTGCAGGTCATTCGTCCCTGCAGCTGTCAGACTACACAACAAAAACTGCTCCACGTAATCAGTGCAATACAACCTGTACATAACAGTCTGTGAATACTATTTATAATTTTTTAGGATGACATTTCTTTTTATCCCACTCTTTTGTTTATACTTGTTGTTTTTAATTTGTATGCACTTGTTATACTACTCTATCCGCTTCATTGATGCTGCTGTAAATTGGAATTTCCCCTCGCAGGACTAATAAAAGAATATTGAATTGAATATTGAACTGCAGCTGTGCAATTCACAGTGGAATGATTTCAACAAACAAAAAAATCACATTCGAAGCAAAAAGCAGGCAAAACTGAAGGGGCGACCACAGATGAAGTCCAGTGTTTCAAGCTAATCTTTATGAGACAAAGCAGCATCTGCAACTGAACAAGAACAGCCTATTTATATGAAGTACAATCAAAGGTGAACTGCAACTTAAACTTAACAGGTATAATCTGAGAGTTTATACGATAATGTGGCTGCATTTTTTTTTGCATTGAAAATTATCACAACAGTAAATAAGACCTAACACATACAGTAGCAGACATGTTGAGGTGTTGACATTTCACCCATTTCTAGAAACTTGCACTGGATCAGCTACATGCTGCCCAAAGAGAAGCCCCACTCAGTCGTGCAGAAGCACACCACTCCATCCGGGTTACAGTCGGTGTGGAAGAGGTTTTGTATTTTAGGAGAGCAGCGACCCCTAATGACCACCAGAAAATGACCTGCTTTAGATGAAATGTCTGAGCTAGTGGTGTAGAGGAATGACAATTTTTTAACAGTTGGGAATCTTCCCATAATAGACAGCACCGTAAAACTAGACGATGAAATTCAGTAAATTGAGGAAATGTGAAGAGACAGACTGTTGGCACTCAGAAAAAGCACTTGACGAGCAAAGTTGATCCTTGGAATCTGATCTGAATCGGTTTTAAGTATCACGTCACCATTAACAAAAATGACCATGTGACAATAACGGAACAGAGAAACTGATTTCAGATCAGTGCCTTGGGGCAACATTTGCTGCACGGCAAGAACCAGCAGAGGAAACATGGGACCTGACTCAATACCAAATGAGATGCATCCACCTTTCCCTCCACTTCCAGGAACCGACTGACGTCAGTTCACAAAATACGTTTGCTGTAAACTCTCCCTCCTTGATGTGAAACAAGGAGTGGTTTGTTTTAGATACTTAAGCCGCAGTTAAGGTATTCTTTTCAAGGTTTGGTCAGAGTTACTTAAGAGATTAACAGGAAACAGACGTCCACCATGAGCCAAAGCGAGCGCTCAGATGAGGACAGCTTCCATCTCTTTACTCTATCTGCACACAGAATGAGTAAAGCTTGCTTTGAATTGGGATTTCTGGTTCACTGAAGCTTGCACTAGATGCTGACAAATTTCAAGTAATGTACACAAGCACACACACATATAAAAAATATGACCCTATTTAACTACACACGTGTAATGGGTGAGGAATAAATACACCAGTTCTGCAAAGATTTTTCTCTTTCTTGGAAACATTCCTCAAAGAAAACTGCTTTTTGATGGAGGGAAAGCCATAAAAGAGGACTCTCCAATGGATGCATCTTTGAGGTATCAGTACAACATATCCAGTTCTCTGTTGGTGTCTCTTGATCACCTGTTAAAGCCTCTATGACCCACTAGGGGGTGGTAAGCCCCTACTGCTTCCATATGACCTGCAAAGCAGACACCGCCAAAGCACAGGTGACAGACCACATGACAGGTGGCAGGATGACACACATTTATGGAGGAAAAAAAACTTATTTGGGTGTCAGTAAACAAACAATATTTTCCCGAGGACGTCAGTGTCTCTTAGCTTGTAATGAAAGAAACAAGCTCCTTTTCTTCTCGAACATGAAATCCATCGTGCGTGTAAGAAGCCTTGCATTACATAGACATACAAACAGAAATATAAGCTCTCAATTGGAAAGGTAAACATCTCCACTGACCCGTTCTCTGGACACGCTCCTCTGTCCCTTGAGTGTTGTTGTTCTGCACTCTCATTGGTGGAACCACCATTGTCCTGACGCCACGGGGACTCCTGCCCTGCACTGCAGGGGAAGGCAGTGGTGCTACCATGGCAGCCAAAGGTGGGTAGTTGTTGTGGTTACTGTTGTCAAGGTAACGGTAGGTGTTGTTGCCGTGCGGGGAGGTTGACGTGTCAGACGTGGGGGAGCCTTCCACTGTGTCACAGCCACTCTCGTGGCCATCGTCCTCGGACATGCTGAACACAGAGGAGAGATAACACATTGAGACGACTGGACCCAGGAGTGTATGTCTCCTTGTGGAACATCGCTTCCTCATTTACCTGTTAGGTCTCTTGCATGGTGAGAGGGAGGGGCTGGACTGGAGTGAGTTGGAGGCAAAAGAACTGGTGCTCAGGCTGCTGTCGGGGCTGCTGAGGGAACACACTCTCTCCATAGACACACTGGTGTTTCTGCACGCCTCACACACACACTCCTCTTTACACCTATGGACAGAAAAATGCAGGTTAGCCTTCCTGAGGCTCAAACCATGTTTAAATGTCATGTTAGTAGAATGAACTTAAATGGATCACAAGGAAGTTTTAGATTTCCAGTCTGTGCTCCAATTTCGTCCACGCAGCGTTACAGAGGCCGTTCAGCTGCTGAGCACAAACAGGTGCTCTGACTTTTCACTAACGCTCAGCATTACAGTCAGCTCGTCTGCATATCTGTCTGTGGCACATTTCCATTATCTTTGATGTCACTCACTCGCTCAGACGACACCTCTGAGGGTCTTCATCGTCCCCCTCGTCATCTCCGTCGGTCAATTCACTATGGATGCTGATCACACTGGGAGCAGGGCTTGGTGTGTCACCCATCAGAACCGCCACATCTCGCTGTTGTTGACTGGACAGATCCAACTGGCTGCTACCATTTGGTGCCACCCCTTTGAAGCAGCTCAGCTCCTCTTCTACATCATCTTCCTCTTCATCTGTGTTTTGAACTTCCGGTTGCCTGGTTTCCACCAGAGGCACCTCCCTCTGAGGCTGCTCCCTTTGTGCCACCGCCTGTCCAACAACATCTGCTATCTTGGGGGTCCGGCATGCTGATATGTGGATGTTGTTGAGGTGGGATAGGTTCCTGTTAACAGAACAGCTGACATGTTAGCTATAAATAAAGCGGCAGAACAGTTTAACTTCAAAAGGTATTACTAAGGAGCAAAGTCTCACCTGTTGTGACTGTGTCTGTTCCTTTTATTGGCTGGCTGGGGCCACACAACATGAGCTATGCCAATGTTGATTGGCTGATGGGCAGAGAGGGCTGACATCTGATTAGTCAGGAGAGGCTGTTGCATCACTGAACTATAGTGGCTGCTGTGGGGACGCACCTTCCTGTTAAAAGGTAATGCAAGAGAAACATAATGCAGCCTTACACTTTGAGTAAAAATATGCAACAGGAATAGATTACATGCTATGCTCTGATAAAAGCAAATAAAGCTGTAAAAAACATAACAAGAACCTTGAAATAATAGTACAGAACTTTATATGTGATGTCCTTCTCAATGCTGGGTCGAATCCATGTTTCTCATGCAGCAGTCAGGCTGTGTTAACCATTTTTTGTTTTGACATTACAATTTAAGAAATCATATTACAACACAAGGCTCACAGCAACCTGGTTACTTTACTGCATGTACACACACTGAATGTCAAACGATTTTTGACCAGTGGAAGTCTTAAAACAGGGAACTTTCCAGACTCGGTTTGGATGACTCACCCCCAGTCGCCGATCCTCTGTGCGCCGCCTGTGGTGTCGTTGGTAAGGGAGGATGGAGGTGGTGGAGGGGGGTGAGAGGGGGGAGGACCCACTGGAGTCATCTGCTGCCAGGCTGCTGGGACGAGGAGCTGCTGCCCCCGGCTGGACCAGGCTTGCTACAGGGACAGGGAAATCAGGGATGTTATGCAATCATCCACTGCTCCCCATAGCTCTGACCTGGGTTAACTGCGCCACACTTAGGAATGATGCTGGGGTCAGAGGTTATGTTAGGGACTCAAGAGAGTGCTCTATTCCAACAAGCTACACACCTATGGAGAATCCATGTCTGGGTCTGTATCTTACCTGAGCAATTACACCAGGCCTCACTGGTAAGGGCTGTATGGGAGGGGCCTGAGTTACCATGGGAACAGAATACCCTGCTGGCTGGTTAAGGTTACCTTTAAGAAAACAAAAGGAAAAAACAAAGCAGCTGTCATGAACCTCAAACAAGTTATGACTAAATTCAGCAGCTTTTTGGTAAAGCAGTTAAGCCACTTTATACTGGAACAGACTGAGTAATGTCTTCCACTATGCTGCCTTAACACTGTAAAACATTTTAAAAAGGCAATCCTTGTATTGAGATTACTCAGATTACTAAGAAAAACCCCTTATGTAATCATTGTAAGCAGCGTGCAGCCTACATACCTTGCATGTTGGGAGGACAAAGAAGAAGGGCAGGTGGAAACGAGTCACTGCACCCAAACTGACCATTCCCAGTTGCTAGAGCTATCCCATGATGCAACACTGATGGAGCTGACTGGGTTATAGTCTGGATTAGAGGGGAGTACAAGGAGGGAGTGGCAGAGAAGAAGGTAGAATGAAAGAAACAGAGACAGAGTGGCAGACGGGGAGGATAATATAGAGGAGAAAAGGCAAAACATGGGCATTAACTCTTGAGCACAATGATGCAAAGTGTCACATGTAACAAACAACCAGTATTCTGAGACAATGTTATAGCACCGTCTCTCCTGAAGGGGGCAACAATAGGTCAACGGCACCAACACAAAGAACAGAAATATTACATAACCAAAGATTAGACATGTTTATAGGCATTTCTGTCCTGACTGGAAGAAATTGGGTGTCACCAACAGACAATGTGTCAAGGCTTAATTTTCAACTGCAATCTTCTAGTCACTGCCATGCTGAAAGGCACAGACTGAACAGGCACCGGCATTGTCTGCAAAATGAACTGACTGTGCCATCTGTGAATCAACATCTTTGTCACACTGATGTAAATGATTACTGGTGTTATGAAAAATAAAATATGGAGGTAAAACATGCCCTGACCACACACAGCTACAGTGTCTCACCTGAGTGTGGACCGGTATGTTGCTGTAGCCCAGAGGTAGGCCAGAAGAGGCAGGGGGGGCTACAGGAGGTCTTGAGAAATGAATGGTGTTCTGATTCAGAGCATCAAAAACTGCACTGGTGGGCCGACTGTGGCACATGTCCATGATGCGGAAAGATGACTGCACACTGGAGGAGATTAGATGAGTTGTAGGGGGTGAGGACTCGAGTTCAAAGTACATTCAACAATTATGTGTGTATGCGTGTCTCTGTACTCTGCTAGTTACTACAGAGAAGAAAAAGCGAAACAGAAAACAAACAAGAGCGTGCCAGCCAACACATTTTGTGTCAATGGCAGTTGTAGCGGCCTTACTGGTTACTGTGTGGGAAGTCCAGCAAATGAGTCATGGTGAGGAAGGGGTGATTGAGGACGCTGGAGGGAACAGTCCTGTCCTCAGCTGTGATCTGCAGCATGCACTTCAGCAAAGACACAAACTCCCTCCTGTCGACCTTCTCTGCTTGCATGTCACTGTTATCAGGACTCAGCACCAAGTTCACCTGATAGACGGAAGCATTGAGGCACACAGAGAGAAGACTCGGCATATGAGAACCACACAGGGCAACTGTTTGTGTCACAATTAATTAAGCGACTGAGGTCAGCTGATATCATTTTACAGCAGTGTAACTAGGCTCACGGTGTTTTGACGTGTGATCATGGAGTTAAACATATTTAAAAGAGAACATTGCTGTGCTCTTGCACCTCTTTATGTTGGATTTGTTCAGCATGGTTTGAATGTGATTAAAGCCATTTGGGCGGGAAGGACTCACATGTGCTATGTCATCCAGACAGCTGAAGATGTACTTTCTGGCCTCTTTGGATTTAAGTCCCGTCTCTTTCTCATGCTCCTCTGTTGTCTGGAGGAACAGAAATATTAAGATTAAAAAAAAAAAAAAAATCTGTACGCAGGCACAGTGTGTTAAGATTTTTGTATAAACACATTTTTGCATCTCTGTGTTGATAGCTACCGCGGGATTTGTCGTGTTTGAGAGGGGTCACAGTAGAGATAAAATACACACACAGGCAGTGGGAACAAACACGCGTTTCCATGTGAATCCATGTGGTCGGAGTGTTAGGCAGTTTGCCGGGATGTGCGTGGACAGATAAATATTAGGCACACATTCATTTCAAATTATTTAGAGTCAGCTCAGCAGGTAGTCTAAACAGAGTTTCATATTTTCTCGAGCTTTCCTCAGGGTGTGCTGGCTTTGTCCTGTTTGGAAAAGTTTATGCAGCTATTTCCTATCGGGGATGTACTTCTTAGTCTTCTTGCTGTGTGGACTTTCTCTTCAATTTCCAATGAATAGCTCCTGCTTTTTGTTGATGATGTGTGGCTGACTGAGTGTGTGTGTGCTTTGCATGTGGTAAAACATGCGTGTTATGGGCATGTATATTTGTGTGATCTGTGTATGGGTACTTTTAGTCTCCAGGAGGCGTAAGGAGAGTCGGACTCTTTGGAGAAGAAACGAGAGGTCTTGGTCCCCTTGTTGAGCAGCTGCTCGACTGGCAGGCCCTGAGTCTGGGAGATGTACCGGATCTGAGCAGAGAGGAAAAAAAAAAGAAATTAAGTATAGTAAAACAACAGAGGAAAGAAGTGAAAGAAGACATGGGAAAATGTAGAAAAAAAGAAATGGCAGAAAAAAGAGAGAAAACAGACAGAAAATGGTTTACATCACAACAACTCGGCTGAAAATATGATCATCAGCTTGAATGTAATTGAATTCATTTATTCCAGTTACAGAAAGTACTCTGAGTTCAGCTTATGAACTCCAACCACATGCAATTTTGAATATTACATCAGCAGCTTATCAGTGTGCAGGTACATTTAGGGGACTGTTTCACTGGTGCTGAGCTCATACCATGGAGGAGGTAAAGAAAATAAATGTGTTTTCTGTGAACACAAAGAAAGCTCCTCCAGGGTGTAAATGAGTGACAAGAACTGGCTGAAGTTTCAAACACAGTGACGCAGCGGTCGATCAAACATGAAAAGTAAGTTTGTGAAAAACAACATGAGGCACGTAAGCTTATGCTACACTCTGTAACTTGGATCCTGTCCACGAGCTGCTCTGTAAATTGCTTGTTATCTAATACGGCGTGTTAAAATCCCTGCACTTCAACCTTCACTGCTCGGCCAAACTGACATAGATGGAGCACTTCATGTCCCAAGGCGGATGCAGCAAACAAGCCAAACACACACAGAAAAAGGGGGGGGGGGGGGGGGGTCAGAGGCCACTGACATGGCAGAATGTAGCACAAAGAAACAGTTTCACACACTGAAGATTCAGTTTATGATAGAAGAGCCTTTAAACCCTGCATTACTTATAGAAATGTAGTCCTACTGATACTGACAAACATTTCATTCATGCTAAACCTACAGCGTCCTCTGAGGCCTCACGTCTTCAATATCCTTATTCGAACTTTAGGTCAGAGATTGAAAGGTCTGGGACCCTGATGTAAATCTCATGACCAGAGCCTGCGTCAAACCAGCGAAAACATTCAGAAAATGCAATAATGAGGTCATTCTTAAAGAAAGGATCCCACAGTCTCATAAAGGGATCAATTTAAGAATTAAAGGTAGAATTGTGCAGAATTTACACTGAATTTTACAGTGAGCTGTAAATTTATCGCCATATTGGAATTGTATCTAAAACAGCTGCAACACAGCAACATCACAATAATGGGAATCAGAGACTTGATTTAATGCCGTATTCTTCTAAATGTACTGATGCTACATGAGCTGGTCTCTGTGCTTCCACCATGTTTCCTTTCTGTGCATAAAATGATCATGGGTGTCTTCACTATATCAGCTGTCATGTGCTATTGTCACAATATCAGAATTTGAGACTTTGATACAATACCATTGTATTAAGATGATACTCAATACTCAAAATGAATCTGCATACAGTGCTGGTACAGGAAAATGTGCATGTGCAGAAATTGGAACACAACATACACTATGTATGTTGTGTTTTACCTTTAAGACGTGTAAACATCAGATTTCCACATATACAAAGAAAAACTGTGTGTCCCAGTCAGAGTTTAGATATGAAATGCTAGTGCACCACAGAGCCTCTTCTGTCAGGATGCTGACAGTGCTGTCAGCTGAACACTCAACTCACACCGGACGGACATAGAGGAGCTTGTACCAGCGTCAAAAGTGGGTTAGTCGACTTCATTGACAGTCTGTGCTGGAAACGAGCGTGTCGAAGCAGCCAACAGACACGAGATACACTGCTCGCACTGCTCTCTGTTGCCTTTACCCTTCTCTACTTCCATAACAGTACATTTTCAGACCCAGGTTGTTCCCAGGATGCCATGCTCTGATCGTGCATTGCTCTGTGGCAGCTAAAGTGTGAATGATTCGGGGGCAGTCCAAGGTCACAGTCACCCCTTCCCTCACTCACAACTCCAAACTTTCTCACCCGACATAGGCAGTAAAATCTATTGCACAGACAGAGTTTATTGAGGTTACCTTAAAAAATATGATGCAACTGAGTCATGCAAATTGATTTCATGTTTCACTGGAGTTCCAAACATGGCCACCATGTAAAAACACATGACCTGTATGTAAAACCACATGACCTGTGCTAGTTGGACTGACAATGAAAATGTACTTCTACTGATAATCAGTTGTTTTGTCATTATTTTGATTTATTTTGTTTGATCTGAAGTTGTAAAATATATTCTGGTGTACTTCTGTAAAATTAGCCATCTGTAAATTTCCCAGACATGTGGTGACTTTTTCCTAAGAATTGGTTGAGCTCTCTGGCCGGCCCCTTCTTGATCACCCCTCTAAAACTTCCAAGATACTTCAGGAATCCCGTGACCAATGGAAATCCTACAGTGATCCATTTACAGCCTGCATGTGTGCGTGCATGAGTGCACGTGCACATGTCTACGGCCCAGAACAAACACACTGACTGGCCAGAGGGCACTGGACTGAGAACCTGCTGATGGTGCACTGAACGCTCACCACAGTGTGTGTGTTTGTGTGTGTGTACATGTCTACCATCAGGCTTATGTTTATAAATACATTTTGCTGTGTAGAGTGGAACTGCAGTGAGCCTTGGCATAGCACAGCATACTTTGGGGGGCTCAATGTGCACGCGTGAGGGTGCGAGTGTGTGTCCTGGCTTGGCCCAGTGGTGCACCAAAGCCAGGATAGCCCGAAATGTTTTTTTTGTTTTCGTCCAGGGCTGACGCCGACACCAGTTATCAGTAATCAAGGGAGCAGATAACCCATATTTAGCACTGATATCTATTTGTCATAAAAATAAAAATCTTAGTGTCAAAATTTGGAATAATCAGAGGTGGAATGTAACAGCAAATGCAACTACATGCATTTACTCAACTACTGTACTTAAATACAAATTTGAGGTACATGTACTTTGAGTATTTCCATTTTATGTTACTTTTACTTCTAGTCCACCACATTTTGGAGAGAAACACTGAACTTTTTACTCAATTTCTTTGATAACTTTTGTTACAAATTACTTTTTACTATTACTATCTTGATGCTAATACTTTTGTACTTTAACCTCAGTAAGATTTTGAATGCATGACTCAATTTTAAGTATATTTACACTGTAGAGTTGGGCGGTATCCAAATTTTGATACCGTCAAACCATCCCCACATTTTCCTGGGGTATACGGTATTACTGTGACTAATTAGAAATCACTTTGCAGGGCAGCATGACATGCGCGCAGTTCAGACGGTCAATGCTCACGCTAAGAAGCGCCAATGCTAACTTGTAGCATACCAGAAAGACGGGGAGAAACTCAGCTAAAAGTCTCTACCAAGCACTGCCACCCAAATGAAACCTAATTCATACCCCAAGAAATTATATGCGCATATAACGAAAACACGAAAATAGAGCACGTCAAAGGTACTGCATCTGCTGATTCACCACTTCACACAAACCACAAAAGCCCGGTATCATATGAAAGCAGAGAGTCTGATGATGACGAAGATGTCTGCCTCCTCACTGTGCGACGAAAACTCGGCGAGCTAGCAGCCAAAGAGTAGCAGAAAAAAACTTTGCTAAATCATAATATTTGCTGTATTTTGCTGTTTTGTGTTCAAAAGTTCTATTCCAGCTCGAAAAAATGCTGCTAATGTCTCCTCCTATGACTCTGTGTTAGTTTGAGACCAATCACGAAGGTCCTGGTTGTTTACATAAAGAGGAGGGGGTTTCTAGAATGGAGGGAGCGCTCTTCATGCAATAACCTATCTCAGAAGTTACTTCCTTCTGGATCGTAATTGGTGTTTCTATGGTGAATGTGGGCGGGTCGCTGAGCTATTGACTGGCGTAACCACACAGTTAGCTTCACCGCTCCGTCTCATGAATGAGCAGAGCGCTCACAGAGGACTCTGCTGAGCAGCTCGAAGTGTTATTTTACTGTTTTATTTGCATTTCGTCCTTTTATGAGAGCTAAGAACAACAGCAAGCAGAAAAACGGCTGAGAAAGTGTTTTCAACAGAGGAGTTTCTCCGTATGCTTGGACGAGATAACGGTACTCTGCCCAGACGCGCCTAAATGAGCGCCTGGACATACCTGTGTTAAAACACCTGTAAAACTGCTCAGGTTCATTTTTTACCATGTACTTTTGCACTTTTGTCACCTTTTTCTCGAGTAAAAATTTAACCAAACACATTGAACGGACTGGACTTCATTTTTGTTATGACGATGCTACAATTATGTTAGGCCCCTATAGACCTATAAGCGCAGCATTTTTTTTAATACCTTATTACTGGATTACCGCCCAACCCTATTACACTGTGGTATTACTACTCAAATGAAAGATGAAGCATGTGTTTAATTAAATGCTGAAAAAGAGACACAGTAGCCTTGAGTGTTGATAGGCTATTACTTGTTAAGTGTAACCAATGAGACATTACTGTGGGCGGGAGTGACCATTACGGACAGAGGGAGGCGGGCACGTCAGAGTCTTATTCTTAAACTTAAATTTTAAATTTAAGATTGCAATAATTGCAAAAAAAAAGCTGAATATCAGATCCAATAATCAGTCAACCCCTACAACAGAGCTGTCACTGCACAGCAGAGCTCCATCAGCCACGATCTCTGACGACTGTCCACTGCGAGCTGCTGCAGGAGACACGAGTGACAACTCACCAACAAAACCCCTCAAAAAACGATCATGCATGAAACAGGGTCTCGCCGAAAAAAGCTGTCCATTCTTTAAAAAAATGGTAATGAGCAAGAATGTCTGATGCTGGCGTGTACTAGGACTATGAAGTCCAACCAATTGCAAATATTTGGTTTGGCAAAAAAGGGCAAGATAAGTCGAGAGCTTTGGAGAATTTTGTTGATACCCATAAAAGGTCAAATATAATTTTCTCCCAACATAATAAGCGACAGGACAGGACAGGACAGGACAATAGCAGGGGATCCCAGCGTTTCTTCTCTTCCATTGAAAACATGACCGTCTTAATTCTGCTCTTCACAGAGTTGCCTACAGTCAAACACAGGGTAATCCCGTACTGGTCTGTGAATGCGGAGCGGGCCTTTTCCCATGCTCCCTATCCCTCGCTGGGGGACTCCGTTTAAAGTCCCAGTTGTGTAGTTTAGACCGCACAACGCTGTGGGAAGATAATCACACATATTGCCAAGAACAATTTCCTGATTCACTCAGCTCAGATTAGTATTAGGTGGATTTCATGCTGGATTTGTTGGACTTCGGTCATATGGCGGGAGAGAGATCAGGGAGCAACAACAAATAAAGGTTTAACTGTATAATGAACATACTGCTGAGTTTCAGTTACTGAGAAAGCAGAAACTTCAGAATTATAAGCATTAAAAAGGTATTCAGTGAAAGTCTTAATATCTTTCTGTTTATTTTGTCCTCTTCACTCCCTTTCCCTTCGAGCGAGAGGGACACATCTTTAGGGTCTCTGCTGCCCCTCTTTGGAGTTTATGTGCGTGTATTTCTTGCTTGTGTGTGTGTCAGGAATGTTACCTGGTCGTACTCCAGCGCTCCAGGGTAGAGGGGCCAGCCCAAGAAGAGCTCAGCTATCACACAGCCCAGTGACCACATGTCTATGGCCTCAGAAAATGGCAGGCCCAAAATAATCTCAGGAGCCCTACAGAGAGAGAAAAGAGAGGCAGAGAAGGTTACGCCTGCGAGTTGGTCACCATGAAAAATAAAAAAAAAAACTACTGAGACCTGTCACAGCCCAGAGGACTGTGATGTTCCTTTTATGGTATTTCAGCCTACATTTTAAGCACCATATTAAAAAAAACTGTTGTGGGTGGCCATCGTGCAACCTGAAATTATCTCTAAAATGTCTTTGTCATACTTATCTTGTGGTTGACTTGTAACCCTGAGAAACCTTTTTATGGTTGAAATTACAGCATGTTTTCGGAACAAATAACTGTCTTTTTCATGTTTATAGTGGGGGTCATAAGGTTGTCTAGGTCATACCGTGTATGTCCTTTGCAGGAAAGGCAGACGGGACCTCTGGAAGTGGCATGTGTAATTACATCTTTGTTAAAATATCACCTTTGCCTCCTTTTGAAAACCTCAGACCGATAAATGCCACAAATTTCCACTCTTCATGTTATGGTTAAGCTTCAGGTTTTTCATTGTGAAAACTCTATGTTACCTCTTAATTTAATGCAACTTTAAGGAAGTTTTTAAGAATACCACAAAGCATAGCACGTAACTGTCACTGCCAGAAATCCGGCTCTCTCCATGGTGTCTCTGTACTACGCTCGTAGGTTTCTATCCTTAGGAATCTCAAATTCAACAATGCATTTGTATGACGTGCGTGCAGTGTTACCCTAACAAAGAACTAAATCTCTTCAAACGAATGGACTTTGTCACTTACACAATTCAAATTAGACTTATCTTGCAGCAGTAGTGTGAGGCAGCACAGGAAAACAAAGGGCCATTAGGCCTGGACCCAGCAGCTGAGCAACAGCGCTGCAAATAGCAACCACTGCTGTGACGACCACAGGGGAAATGACGGTTGCCAAGCAACAACCGGACACAAGACCATAATGTAACAGTATTACAGGGTGATAAATGGGGACATCACTCATCGCCGTATGTGTGTATGACACTGAGCGTGTGTGTGTTTCTATGTGTGCGTGTATGCATTTGTGTAGACACACAATTGCAAATGTCACGTCTATCATATTTACAGCACAACTGAGGCTCTTTGTCCTGGAAGAGGAAATTACACTTTACTATTTGCTATTGCCTTTTCAAGAGGAAGATGTCCAGTTATGCAATTCCATAAAGAGCCTTGAGGAAGACTGCCTCAAACATTTCAGAGAGCGTGTGAACGCTTTGTGTGAAGCGGGGACGAGGACACTGATTGTGGCTTTCCTAGTTTTAAGTGCTACTATCAACAGAGGTGTATTTACCCAGAGACAACAACGTGAGACCACACAAAAAAAACTTTGTCTGCATACAAGGAAGAAGGCAGAGAAGAAGAAGAAATACTACTAATCCACACTCATAACGAGCAAAGTAATATAACAGTATAGGTAGACAAACTGCACTCATACAATACAAAATGATCTGTCATTACAAACTTAGGCATGAGTACACACACTTGTTACCCCTTTTCTTAAACTGCTTTGAGTTCTGCAAAACTCATGCAGCACAAACTTAAGATCACGTAAGGCCACATTAGGCAACTGCTCGAGATTACAAAAACCTCAAGTCCATACAGATGAGGAAAGAGAGATGAGGACATTCTGCTTTTAACTGCACTTATCCACATAAACATGGCCTGCTGCTTAATGTTTGAGATATGGGTGAAAACAGAAAGGACCAAAAAGTTTTACAGTAACTTTTGACCAGTTTCACTGAGATTTGTTATTTTGTTGTGTGTTGACTTCATACTGATACTGGCTGGCCTGTCTCTCCAAGAGATGAACAAATATTCTCCACAGGCTGCACCAACACAGACTCGGGGTGTAACGGTAGCTGTTCAATACAGGCCCATGACAAAAATAAACACACACACACACACAGAGTGGGGGGAGAGGGGATTAAAGAAGGCACAAAAAAATAAATGTGCGGTACGTGTTGTTGCTCCCGGCTATACTGCCAGACCGTTAAAAGCTGCAGCTATGGCCCCAGCTTTCCAGAGCGGTAACAGCTCATCACATAACACACGTTAAATACACCCACACACACACCCACAGGTGTTTGGCAGCCAGACCAGGTTCCAGAACTAACTAGTCACACTAGAGAGCAGCAGTTACAACAAGAATAAACACTACAGACTGTATAACAACACACACACGCAGCCGTGCGCAGAGAACTGGGATAACAGATACACACTTCACGCACCTAGAGTATCTATGTGTACAAAACGTGATGAAATGCGACTCAGTACAGGATACGGATGCACCGATCGGACGCTTTCATTCCGATACCTGGGCTGTCGTGTCAGCTTGACCTACATTTCCTTTTTCAGTCAATGAAAGTGACGCGGTTTTATTGCTCTCGCCAAAGCCACCGCACAAAATACACTTCATTCAAACGTGACTAGCACAAAACGAAACTCACAGAAATATTCTTGAGTCGTCTTTTCACTGTTCCACCAATCATCAGCAGCTCTGGATCGGCTGAGATAAACTCTGTATTCACCATATTGGGAGAGAGGCGAGAGAGGGAGGCAGACATAAGAACAGCAGCGAAAACGGCACGTACAGCCAGAATATTTTCATATCTAAATTTACATTATTTTCATGTGAAATTATGACTGGAGCTAGTTAAATATGTCAAATTACGCACATTTTCCCAGTTAAAAAATAAAGAAATAAAAAACGTAATTTACAGGACAACAGGTTTTGTGACTCCTGGCTGTCACACACTGCGTTCAGTTTCTTTTTCCCCCAATCAAGCCATTTTTACAATCAGATACATGGATTTTTTTACAATTTGAATAGAGATTTTAACTTGAGACTGGAATCATTCTTTAAGGCAACATCAGCGTTGACTTAAACATTACTTTCCTTACTTCGTAACAGCAAAATCTATCACCTGTATACATAAATATAAATTTACTTAATTGCTATTTATGAAAATAAAGGTATCTGATGCTACACCGACCCACTGTCTTTGGATCAATACCCAATCCTGTTATTTTAGCCAGTATCGGACCAATATTCAATATCAGTGCATCTCTAGTACAGGACATATGACCCAGTAGGTAAAGCTGATCCATGATGCTTATATTTCAAACACACCTCACTGCATTACTAAGGCTTAATGTGTGAGACAGCAGATTAAGTTACATGAGAGTCAGCACATATGTGCAACAAGCAGAGGAAAAAAAGCCTGAAAGCAAAAACTGCCTGAAACACGCCGCTGGAAAATCAAACACAAGCGGGATGGGATTACTTTCTGTTACGTTTTCAAAATGCTTGCACAAAGCTCTTTCTCGGTAAAGGACACCAACACAAATTAAATGTCCTTATTAATACGAGTGATCTCTGATTTTATTTTGGGAGAAAAAAAAAAGGTTTTTAATGACTAACACATCCGTCCATGTGATAGTTCCACGCAAAAGGCTGCTCAGACCCAAGAAAAAAATGGGTGGAGGACTTGGCAACATGGTCATGGAGGCAAGAAAGCAACAAATACATAAATCAATAAATGAATGAATAAAATAAAAGCCACAAGACCATAATAAAAATTCAATTACCACTGGAGGAAACTTCACCAGTCTTAATAACTATCAGGCTCAAACAAAGACAACTATGACAATTTATAACAAAAGCAATATCCCAGCTTATATTAAAGGAAAAGTAAAAACAGACCAAACACAACACGTCTTAAATACTTATAAGAACGAAAGAGGAGAGAGAGAAGGGGATGGAACGCCACGTTTCCTCATTTTAAACTGTGGCTCTGGACAACATCAGTTTCTCTTTTTTATATACCCACTGGTTTATACCACAGTAGCAACTACTCTGGGGTCTACATCAAGACCATAATTAAGCTGACTGGATACATGCAAGTGCATGAACACATGCACAAACGAAGCAGGAAAGGCAGCGACATTTTAGAAAGAGAGAAAAACACAAAGGCTAAGCAGGGACAGAAGTAACAACACGCGCTCTAATTATAGGAGAAAAAAACAGGGCCTGCAGGTAAGAAAAAGGTAATCTAGACACAAGTTTACAAAGTATACCACTTACTGGGAGTGATTATATATTATTCATGATGCATTATGTAAGAGTCTTTGCAGCAAGTGGGATCCACTGCCATTTGTGGCTTCTTCACTGACCGTCAGAACAAACAGGAAGACACAACATTAACCCTCAAACGCTGCTACATGTCTTTTCCACTGTTTTACTTCCCAAACCACTAAAAAGTCCCCGGTTGCGTCAAAACCACTTCTAGCCTTGTTTTTTTGAAACTGTGGAGTGAAACTGACAGTCTGAGCCAGTCAGCAAAACTCATCAACATATGCTTTTTAGAAAGAAGGCCCAGGGCGATCTGTCAGGGCCTACGCAGGATTCGACTTTCCAGTTCCTTCCCAGAAGATAAATATCTGATTCTACATGAAATAGTTAGCAACATGTACAATTGCAATGCAACTAGGAGCACATGTAAAACTACACTTGTGACAAAGAAATCACACCTAGGTGAAGGAGGCCTAATACAACCTGCCCAAATCTGTAAGCATGCTAAAATGATAGCCATCTTTCCTTCCACCTGATCTGCTAAGCTGAATTATTCACATAGCCCAGTGCTCTATTTTCACTGTGGGAGGTGGTTTTATGTCACCAGCACCCACAGGACAGACCAGTCACCTCACCAGGACCTGCTGTGTCATGCTACCATGGCAACAACCCATTAGAGCATGACAAGCATTGAAAAGCTTCTGCCAGAGACTTCTATCAACAGAGCCGTGCTGATAAAATCAACAAAGTTCAAGTTCATATATTACGACCTGATAGTATTTTTCATTTAGACACAAAAAATGCCTAGATGAGCAGAGTATAAAAGCAGACTAACTTGAATAAACATTTACTTGAGAAAACAGACAAAACAGGAGGATCCAGGGATCAAAACACCACCCTGCAATTACTGGACATGCTGCCGCCTGAGCCACAGACTCTCCAGTGAGTCAGAGATATCAATACAAATCCAAACCAGAATCTGTGTGAACTGTTCAAAATCTGATTCTGCTGCCAAAAAACTAACTTTTCTTTGAAGGACATCCTGAAATCTTGACAAAAAAGTATGTGCATAAAACATGTATAGCTACTCTAAAACATACTGGACTCACCATCAATCACTCATTAAAGATAGCTGCATGCTACAGGATGATAATAATGGATGGGAATGAACCTCCAGGAGGAATCAACCTGAGACATGTAGCACCAGCAGAGCTGCACACTAGCACCCAATTCCTCCTGCTCAAAAGCAATAGCTGAAACCATAAGCTGTTTTATATCGAAATGCATTCATTCAAATGATGATGAAAATTTAGATGGACAACACTGATGGGCGAAAAGTAGGACATGCGTACCCCGCATTAGCATTCATATTAATCACGATAATGTTGGACATACGTCCCATCAATGATTGTTACATGCTAAAGGCTAATGGTCCTATCCGTTTTGTAAGTATTTGGTTACTCGCATTTTAAGCAGGACTCATCCGATCTTCATTTAAATATGGCCATGTATTACTCCACAAGGTACCCATGCTTGCAAACAACCCTTTAACAGCATGAGAAAACATTAACATGCAAACCTGTATTTCTAATTTAGTTTACATTTTGATCTCAGAATGTGCCTGTACTGAGGCTGTTTACACAACCTCAGTTTTACAGCCCCTTAGGGTTTTCTTTGTGTCTTTAAAAACTGACTTCTGCATCAAAGCCACACTGCTGGCAATGCTACTACCTATGGTTCTGGAAAATCCAGGGAAAACCCCAGAGCTGTTAAAAAAAAAAAAAAAAGACTGCTCCAACCCACTATGGTGAGACTAGCATTTCTTAACAGCTTCAATGTGGTAACAATGCTGTACAACCATTATGCAATATGAACACTGGAGACACTGCATCCTGCAAAGCACCCTCCTGATAACCTGATGTAGAAAGAAAATCACACACACACACACACACACACACACACACACACACACACACATACACACACACCTCTCTTAGTCTGAGACTCAAATGACATAATCATATAGACAGAGCGGTGCAGAACAGTGTGCCGATATCTCCCTATGAACATAGATACTTACCAGGCAAAACATACAGCCCCAGCAACACACAAAGTAAACTACAAATGTGTACATAGACCAGTTGCCATCATGGCTGAGCCAGTTCCCACACACCCAAACACACAGTGGAACGGAGGCAGTATGGGAGGCAAAAAAGAAAGAGAGAGGGCAGAGGAATGGAAGTGCCAGTGTACCATTATAAACCAAAAAAAGTTGCTGTGAGTGGACTCTCTGAATAACTTTTCAACCCAATGACCTGCTATTTTTTTGGGTGAGAGGCCCAAAAATAGATGTGCTACAAAGAGAAAAATAATCAAAAGAATTGACTGAAACTGTTGGTCACAGCAAAATATGAGCAGATGTTACACTTCAGAGGATTTCAGGTCAATATAGCGTTGCGGCTCCAGCAGGTAAAAATCTTGACACACCAAATTTCCATCCTCGGAGATCTTCTCTGTCATTTGTTATTGATTAGATTAGATTAGATTTAGATTTGTTTGTCCTTCTGCAGGGAAAATTGTTTCCACCTTCCGTACAAGCTCAGAGTACATCCAACCGGACAGGATACATCAAATTTGACAGATACATACATGAATCCCACACCATTCAGCCACTACCATCACATTTCCAAACTTTCCATACACAAACACACAAACTCAGGCACATCACAGTCTGGATGTTCTGTTATGACAGTGGGAACATGTGAAGCGTGTTAGGGCACATTGTGTAACCTACATGAAGTACCCAGCATTGAAGCTGTTGCGTGGACCGGGGGCACACATATGAGCACACCCAGAAACACACAGGAATGTCTGAATGTTTTTTCATGGATCTAAATGTGGGTTTTTACATACCACATTCTTCCCTGGTCTGCTGTGTCCTGAGTGACCTCCCTAAAATCCAGCGCCAGCCCATTTTAACTGCACTATGATCTCAGCCGCTGCTCAGAGACAAAACGCACACATGAACGCACACTCATACGCACTTAACCAGGTCAGCTACAGAGAAAAGCCCTTATGTTATGTAACAGCTATAGCTCCACTCTCCTACTCTTCAGAGGGGGGCCTAAAAAGCGGCTTGCTTTAGCAAAAACAGCAAAGTTGTAGGGTTAATGCTGGTATTCAAGTGCTCTGAGGCTTGTCATTGTATATTTGGTCGAAAGACGCTTGCTTCAGGACAGGGGGCGCACACTTTTGTGTCCCAATTTACAGTATACACCATTAGCATATATTAGCGTTGAAATAACTGAGAAAATGTTGTGCCCCTTACACAACAACACAATCAGAAGTGCGTACCATGGAAAGGTGGGTGTGTACAGTGCATTAGCTGCAGACATACCCAGGCTCTCAAGAGCATTTGTCATAGATTGCACAACGTTTGCAATAGTTTACCCGACCTGATAAAACTTGCTGAAACTTGCTTGTAAGAGCGTTGGTGAGTGTAACTGCCAGTCAAGAAGTTGTCCAGTGGTTAATGACTCGGAAATATTAAGCCTTGGAAACAAGTATGGACATCATTAAATGTGTCACCTGCCACTAACTTACACATGCCAAGACCAAAATGAGTCACTGACAATTTACAGTGTGTTTCAAACTACCAGGTTTGGATGCTGAACAGATATTCTACTTTGTACAATCTGAAGTTTTGTTTTATAACTAACAGCAGGCCCCTTAATGTACTGTGTGGCATTATGTGAGATTACAGCTTGATTACTTAACAAAGTTCACTTACACCACAATGCGTCTTGAAGTTCACAATCATATCTGCCTTTCATAAGTACTTTCTCCCTCTCAACATAGCTTACAATACAAGCCAAATATTTCATGATGCTGTTCCTCATATAAACATCTCAGTTCCTCTACACGTTATGCAAGAGCAGCAGAGTTTAGGGCGTGACGCGCTGAACACAGATCAGACATACATGCATGCAGGCATGGATCCAAGAATGCCTGAGTGCAGGAAAGAGTGAGGGGGCAGGGCAAAGAGAAAGAGAGCAAGCGAAGAGGACAAAAAGCGAAAGACGGAAACACGGAAAGGGGGAAAAGGCTGTGTATATCATGGAGGTCCCAGTGAGAGTGTGCAGGTTAATACAGAGCGCTTCACATTATGTAAGAAGAAAGAAGGCCTAAACACATAAAGCTGGGGCAAGACTTTGCTAAGCCCTGTGGGAAACAAACACAGACGCACACATAAACAAGTATTACCCATGGGACTAAGTCAGATAACTTAGGCTGGCACATCATGAAAAATGACATGACATATGACTTTATTATGTGCATGATCTTGCTAAAAATACCCTACCCCGTCCATCTCATTTCTGAACATTCTGTACTGTTTGAAAGAGGCTGACACTCCTGTTTTGAATTTTTTTTGGTTATTCTCATAACAAACCAGACTTTAAGTTAAAATGTGTCAGTGCTGGACTGACTTTTGGCTTCAGACCAACGGCTTCAGAACAACATTTGGCCCAAAACACTGTGCTTTCCTCTGGGAACACTCAGCAATGCAATTCCTCATTATCAACACAGCAACTGGGCAGTGAAAAATATCACTGAACAATGAATCTATAGCCATTTGTACACTGACAAAAGCCGGTCTAATGAATGTTCCTGATTACGGCAAATTATTTTTGTGGGACTTAAAAACAGCTTTAACAAGTTAAAGAGGAATGCTAACAAAACAAGTGTGAAAAAGCACGAATAAGCATTTCAGTCGGCTCAAAGCTCGCTCACTGCAGAATGACTCCCTTGCAGTGCTTTCAAGGTGTACGAGCACAGAAAATACCCCGAAGCAAGGACGGTTCTATCAGTTTTTGAACTTGGTGAATGATGGTTTACACAGAGATTTGATTGAATGTGAAAGTCCTCACCTGTAGTATCTGGACTGCAGGTAAGTGGAGCAGACAGCCTTGGACACATGACTGGCTGAGCCAAAATCAATGACCTTGACTCTGTAGGGCTGTCTTGTGGGGTCCACCAGCATGATGTTCTCTGGCTTCAGGTCAGCATGGATCAAACCCAGAGACTTCAGCTTCTTTAAGGCTGTTGCAACCTGCAAAGAGTTACACAAATAAAAGATATACTATTTGTAAGTTTGAGATTATGGGCCCTATATTGGATGAGGGCATGTCAAGCCTCAACAAAACATCTTAATCTTCTCAAAATATCTTCTATGCGCATCTTTGGATCCTTGTGTATGAGTACTGTATCTGCATGTATGGGTTATCTGTGTATGTCTGCAACAGGTGTCGCTTTACCTGCAGCAGAATAGGCCTGATGATTTTGAGTGGCAATGGACTGAACTTGTTCTGTTTGAGGAAATCATAGAGGTTTTGCTCCAGCATCTCAAACACCAAGCAGGTGTGGCTGCGGTGCTGAAAGCACTCCAGAGCACGCACCACATTGTGCTCATCTGCATTCTCACTGCTCAACCGCGCCAGGATCTCCACCTGAGAGTTCAGAAACATGGAACAACACGGGTTCAGTGAAGGGAAAAAAAAAAAAAGGCATAACTTCAGTAAACAAACATTTTTAGCATCCAGAAGGATCAAACGCAGTCTCTGTTGTATTTTAAAATGACAGTAGAAGCAGTGTTTCTGTTGCTGGCGTGATGCTCTAATAAAATTGCAGTTACAAGCCTCAGGGTCACCATAACAACAGATTTTCAGTTAGTCTACAATTTCAACTAAAACATAGGCAACAATATATTTACTCTGTATGCACAACAAAAATACACAAATCCTCACCTCAATCTGTCCCTGACGTGCATAGGATGGGTGGTTCTTCAGTATTTTGACAGCCACCACTTCATTCGTTCCCCTCTTCCAGCACTTCACCACCTGACCAAAGGTGCCACGACCCAGAAACTCCAAGACCTCATAGCTGTTCTTCAAAGAGCACAGAACCTCATGCTGAACTAACTGATAGTCACCATCTCCTGAGCCACTTCTGGTCACTGTAGCTCCTGCCACTGCTTCGGTGCTGCCGTTGGGCGCAATTTCGGTCCCATCCACCCCGACTCCCGCGCCGGTAACCACATCAACCCTGTTGTGTTGAGTAGGGACTGTCCCGCCACCCCCTACTCTGAGTGTGTCTGCATTGTTTCCTTTGCTGGTTTGCAACATAGCCACAGGGGGAGGAAGCGAAGGTAGAGAAGATGCCTCCTCCACTATCTGCATGGTTGCAATGCAGCCGTTCTCCCGCGGACGCTCTCCACCTTCACCTGCCTTTTGTTCACATCTCTGGGTGGCACCTGTGTCTAGAAGGTTGATGTATCCTCCTCTTGCTTGTGCTTTTCTGTTTCTGGCCTCTTCCCCCTCTGCTCTGATACAGGCCCTCCTCAGTATCCCGCAGTCCAGGCCTCCTCCTGATGGACTTCCACCACTGTCTCTGCCAAGCCTCACTTCCTGTGGGCCTCTGCTCTGGCTAAGAGACTCCTCGATCCCTGATGGATCTTCTCCTTGTCTCTCCCAGCTCTCCTCTCTCTGTAATCCTGCAGTCTGTAATGCCCACTCCTCCCTCTCTCCAAGGTGTAGTCCCCTGTGCAGTCTTCCTGAATCAGCACCAGTTGAGGATGGGATAACGTTATTGGGATAGGCGATACCGTAGTTGACTCCAATCACATACGTCTTCGGCGGGGGTCGGTGCTGAAAGGCTCTGCTGGTGTTATTACTACGGTGAGCTTCGTCTTTGTGTCTACTGGTACCACTGCTGCTGGTTCCTAAGGCACTTGTTTGAGCTGAGTGCAGGTGTGATGGGTAGACCAAGACTTGTGTGGCCATACCTAAAGAACAGAGATAAAAAACAGGACACGTGTCCATCAGTCAAGAGTGTAGCAAAGACATTTCATATCCAAGTTTTTTGGCTTAAGGATTAGGTTTTGTCAACTTGTTTATTCAGCATGCTGAGATAGACTAGACTTAGTTGCTTCCCTCATCATAGTTAATGACTGATAGAAAATGCAGGGCAGGGGCCATGAAAGTTTTCAGCTTCTGAAGGGTAGCATTAAAGAAAAAGTTTGAGAACCACTGGCCTATATCAACGTGGAAGTCATTGTAAGAAAAAACAACATTCTGTGTACAGAGAAGTGAAATGGTTAATAGCAAAACAGCACCTTGCTATCAACATCCTCTGAAGAAAAGACTGCAGTCTAAATAAAGCAGTCATAAAAGTTGCCAAAGCACATACACATCTATGTCACCCTTACTGGAAAGGGGAACTGGCCTACTGTAATGGGAGATGGGGGAAGCCCGGTGCATTTCTGGTCTGTCCCTGCACACTACACTGGAGGGTCAGTTTCACACAAAGTAGAACTGCAAAGCCAGCAGTACCCCAGGGGTAAATGACACGTCATGAAGCATGCTGAGCGTTCTGCAACTCAGTGACATTTTTCAATTACACCTGTACACCTGATCCCACTGGTTGATAAACCATTTGTCTGGAATGCTACACTGTCTAAACACTGTTTTATGAGCCATGCACATTAGTAGTAAGTATTGTTAGAAGCAACATCCCCAGTGCTGATCTGCTTTAAAACCAAAATCTGAGTTAATCAAATGCTGTAGTTAATTCATCCAAGGGTGAGTAGAGCTGTACTGCCTTCTCTTTTAGTTTATTGCTTGTGTGACGCAACAGTTCAGGTGCTGATTGAATTTACTTTCAAAATAGCAAAAAGAATGGAGCTTCATATTTAATTATTTGTGTAATTCGTAAAATGTTCCATGATATGAATATTGACGGTTATCATACCATGTACATTTGAATTCTACCATATTAGTATTATCGAAAAAAAATAGTTCAAGTTTACATGAAGTTTCATGTTTGTCAGCAGTGTTGGGCGACTGTATGACTGTATATACCGCCATTCCTAAATCCTAGCCGCCGCTCCTTCAAATACACCACTGCCGCATGTCTCCACCTTCACAGCAGAGTCCGACGTTAATTACTCGCGAGAGCGCGGCCTTGAAAGTGACATCAAGTCAAGCACCCAGGCACCAGGTCAGAGAGTCATAGGAGTGTCGTCTTGGAAAATAGGGCAGCGACTTACCGGAGAAAAGGTAGACTTATTAGCTTAAGATAACTCATAATAGATTTTACAAGTTAAATAGACATTTGCAAAACATTGATGGCCAGCTAACGTTACGTAACATATCGGTAGCTTAAGTTAATTGGGCCCGGTGCTAACTCAGTGTCGCTAACATGAGTAAACTAATTGATGGCATTATGCTAACATCTGCACGCCATGATGTAACTGCTGACTGCATTTTCAGATGAGCTTGTTCAAATATTTCTCTAAGAAGAGAAAGACAGCTGATGAAGATGACGCTAGTCAGTAGTGATGGACGGTCGCGAACGAAACGGCTCTTAGAGCCGCTCTTTGAAGTGAACGATCGGAGCCGGAGCGAGAGCCGCTTTGGAGGTTTTTTTTGTTTTTTTCTCAACTTTTTTTTTCCGTTCAAGCTGCACGTGATTGGTCAGCTACATGACGTGTGGTGGCTTCAGTGTGTACGCACTGAGCAGGAGGGGGAGGACACACACACACACACACACACATTCAGCCTTTAAAAAGCAATTTTCAACTGGCCATTCAATAAATAGGTTGTAAAAGTAAAATCTGCAATCAAGTGTCATTTGTTTACGCCGCCACGGCTCCCCGGAGAACCTGCCCCCACTGCTGAAAAAAATCCTAGAGGAAACACTGACCGTACAACTTTACAAATGTGTTGATGGCATTGCATGTAGCCGCTTCAGACTCTTTTCTGCTTGCCTGTACATTAATTTCCACTCTCTTGTTGACATTGTGGATACACCCAAATACATGTAGTATCGACATCAACGCACTCTATGCACTCGCCACCCCTCACATAAACCAGAGTATTTCCAGTAAGTGAGAACGTGTCTGACACAGGCAAATGTGCTACATGTGGAAAAGGGAAACGCTGGACAACATCCTGACCTAATTCTGCGGACACTGTCCAGAGTTCACATGAGAAAACATCTCCAGTGCCTCCGCCATATATTCAGGGCAGGCAGCACGAAGTTGCAATCCAGCTGCCTCGCAAGGCCACATGATTGGGGCTGCAGGACTGCTTACCACATTCTCACGTGACCTGAGAGCATCAGCTGGTGGCGATAATGAAAGAATGTCAGTTTTACTGTTTTGAGACTTTTGTTTTTCAATTCAAAAGTTGAGGCAGTTATTTTTGTTTGTATGAAAGTTGCAAATAAAAGCAGAAAATAAATGTGATAAAATATGGTACGGTAATGTCTCTTAAACCATTTCTTAATCAAATTCACAGAACAATTAGTATACCGTTTCCATGACATTAGATAATAGTGTTAGTTCAATCAAAATAATGCTGCTGTTTTCATTACTTTAGGGGTCACTGTAGCAGATGA
This sequence comes from Chaetodon trifasciatus, assembly GCA_037975065.1. NCBI lineage: Eukaryota > Metazoa > Chordata > Actinopteri > Chaetodontiformes > Chaetodontidae > Chaetodon > Chaetodon trifasciatus. The sequence goes on from JBBMOE010000030.1 coordinate 6,531,707, forward strand.
TAATAATAAGAGGAATTGTGTAATAGTGATATTTTCTGAGACAATGATAGAACCATGAAAATCTCTTACCATTGCAACCCTAAAGGGAAATTTTTGCCTATATTCAAAGTTTTCAACCATATCATTACATCTACTTTTGAATGACTCATATTTGACATCTGAGTTTACGCTTGAAACAACCCACATGCATAAATGAGTAATGTTCAGATGTCTGCCTATCTTTCGAACACAGTCAAATCATTATCTGCATGGACAAATGAGACAGAGTTATCCATTCTTGTAGCCCTCAGTACGTCTCTAGGAATATTACTCAACTTCTCTAGTAGTCAACACACGAAATGGCGAAAAAAAGAACGGATACTGCAACTGATTACAATGACCAGAAATCTCAAGATCTGTGCACTTATATTAAAGCTGCATTGGCAAATATCTGATTTGTGCTGCTTTTAACACCATGTGTCCTGTAAATGTTTCCCTAACCTGAGCTAAAAATAAAAATCAACCCCATGTGTTTGTTCAACTGCTAACACATTCAATACTTTCCATCAGTCTCACATGCCTGCATGTCTACAATACTAAATGAAGTATGTCATAGGGAGGGTATTATACATGACAGTTTATCAAACTATTTTCCAATTTGAAACACTATTTTAACTTTTCTTTTGACCTTTTCAAATGAATGTTCCTCTCCTTGCAGCAAGCCATGACACCATGATAACAGGCAGAGGGCCAGGCCTCTCACACTCAGGTGATTCCAGTTTTCAGGCTACATCACAAGTTACGTGAACACACTCATAAGGCTGGTTGTCTTATATACAAAGATTTCTTTGACAAGAAAGGCCTGCTGAGAGCCAGTGGCCTTCATAACTACTGAAGCTGTCACACACAGGCTCAGACAGGCAGAGGGGTGTGCCTTTACGTCAACATGATAATACATCACACTTCACTTCTTTGTACCACGTACACTGCAGATGGAAATTAACAACCATCGTTACAAACTTTACTTTCAGCCAAAGAAAAACATATGGACTTCACTCTGATCAGAACAATACTACCGGTACTGAAAGTGCAAGACTGAGCTGACTACTGTACTGACGAATAAATTAGTTCTATTTGTCAGAACTTCAAGACAGCAAATCAGGGGTTGTCATTAAAACGTTTTCCAGAAAGATAGCAGCACTGTGCCATTGCTAAGTAGAGATGTAAACTGTATGCATGGTAGCAAACTATTTTCTTCATTCACCACCAACAGCTGCAAGTCTGGCACATGCTGATAACTTGATGTTGATGCAAATGACTAAAGTTAGCACAAGAACTACACCATATGGCAGGTGTGGTGCAAATAGTTCACCCTGTGTATACTTGCCAAAGTGCCATACCCATCAGTCTTTGAGAGACACTGGCACAGACACAGCTGTAATGCCTCCTACGTAGCCTGATATCCCACAGGGCGACAAGATCTAAGCCTGAAATGGAGAGCCATGACACAGAGGTGTGTGTGTGTGTGTGTGTGTGTGTGTGTGTGTGTGTGTGTGTGTGCGTGTGTGTGTTTTTCACCAATGTTAAAGAATGCCAGCTGTACACGCAGTTTGTTACTGATCAATCTAGGAGACAGTTATCGTGTGTGTGTGTGTGTGTGTGTGTGTGTGTGTGTGCGTGCGTGTGCGTGTGCGCGCGCCCCCGTTTGGGGGAAGGGCAACACCATTCTAGACACCTGTTGAAACTTATGTTGTAACGTTAAGTGACAGACAGCTTAATAATGGGTGTGTTACACTATGTGGGATTGTGATAGCTTAGCAAAATTTAATTTTAATAACCAAACTGGCTAATTTATACTTACTGTAAGGCAAGAGTTGCATGTTTATTGAGTTTTTTTCCGCAACACACTCTATTCCCGTATCTTTTACAACATATTTTCAAGGTAACGTCAACGTTTTACAAATGACAGCTCAAGAAACAAAACACAAACAGGAGCATGTCCGCAACAGACCCTTGAACAACTATTATTCGTCCTTTGCAACTAATTAGCTTTCGCTGCTAACCGTAACACTGTCTGTCAAAGGGAACTCACTCAAGTTGGCTAGCTTAACAGTTAGCAAACAAGCTAGCAATGAGATCTTTCAACGTGAAAACGATAAGATACACAAACACGGCAGTCACACCGAAAATATATTTCACAGCCAGTTTAAGAAAAGGCGACATACCTTCAGCAAGACCTGTGAATCATATCACCCAGAGCGTCAAAGAACAAGCTAGCAACGAGGACCCGCACCACAGTCAAATCCTGCAACGATGCTGCTGCTGCTGCCATCTTGTTCAACGACGAGGAGAGGAGAGACCGAGCGACTTTTCACACATTTGAAGCTTAAAATAACACAAATAACTAGCTATCACGAAAGCAAGCCATGACGATGGTTTCCACAGCCGTCTCAGGTTTCGCCGAGCGTTGCTCTTGTCTCTATTCAGGACAAGGATTTCTGTTTCTAAACTTTTGCATGCTAATACGCCGCGTCCCCGACACAGATAGCTGCTGGCTGCTAGCTGTTGCTGCTGGTTCGGTAGCTTGTTGCTTCCCCGCATGTGTGGAATGTTGGGGAGGGGAGGAGGGAGAGGGAGGGACGGGAGAGAGAGAGAGAGATAGAGAGAGAGAGAGAGAGAGAGAGAGTCCATATGTGACACTGACTGCTGAGCAAAAACATCTGACTTCCGTGATATTTTACTCATTTAGATACATTTAGATGTTATATTTATGACGTTATCTTATACTGAACTTTATCCATATCCATTTGCTGAGCTGTCCATGTATATCCAATTGTTAAACTAGAAATCATCTTATCATACGCTTAAATATCAACCCAGCAAAGTGAGCTGCTGCCCAGGGACCCATGTCCACTGCATGTCAGGTGGCTTCGTTAATTTGATTATTGCAAGTTCATGAGGAAATAATGCAACATCAACTGAAAACGGCCCTGCAATGTTACCTAGCACTGTTGCTTTGTCTTTTAGTGGGGTTGTCATCAACTCAGGAGGATCCAAACCCAAGACATGGACAGAAAGAGGTTTATTGCAGCAGAGTTTACTCTTCTGATGGTGGGGTATGGGATCCTGTGGAAGAATGGGCAAGATGATGGAGGAGTGTGGCTGGGCATGAGCAGGGAATGAAGGGAAGTGTGGCTGGCAGGAGTTAGCTTGCAAACTATAAGCGGATGGCACGCAAGCAGGACAATAGGCAGATGGGGAGATGATAAACCAAGGCTGAGACAGGGGTAGATATGCAGATGAGCTGATGGGAGGCAGGTGTGCAGGATGACCAGAGTCAGGAGAGTGAGGAAGGTAGACCACGCGGACACCAACATACACAAACAGAACAGAGAGACAGGTGGGAGCATTGGAAACACAGGGAAGTGGAAACACAAGAAAATACTGGGAAATCTGCTGGGGTATGGCCACAGCTGTGGGTAGAGAAACATAGAAGGGGCCAATCTGGAAGCCCATGACAAAGGCTGAGCTGAGGCTGGAGGTCAGGAAGAGCAGCCGGCATCAGAAGATTCGGCCACAGCTTGATGCAGGCTGCTGGATAAGCATGCGACATCTGAAGTTCAGTGGTTGGAGTGCAGGAGTGCAGTGGTGGTAATTGACGGCCAAGGGTCGGGGCAGGATTCAGATTGGAAAGAACTGCTGGAGTGCTGAGCAGGAGGCGGGCAGGGTCTGGTTGGGCATTGACAAAGATGTCTGAACTGGGAAATCTGGTTGTATGCTGGTGGAGATGGCTGACTGGAAGTCTGTCTGAGGTGTGGCCGTCAGGAAATAATCCACTGAGGTTGAGACAGTAGTCTGGCGATGAGTGGAAGTAGAGCAGAGGTAGATATGCTGCAGGCAGATGAGCTGATAGGAGGCAGGTGTGTAGGCTGGGATAGGTGACGAGCCTCTTGCAGGCATTTGTGCAGAATTAGCAGAGCCAGGAGATTTAAGAAGGTAGACCACACCCATGCCAGCACACAAGCACAGACAGTCACAGATGTTACTAATATTAAAAATGGCTCCATTCTGTTAAAAAAACAATCATCCTCCAATTTATTGTTCACACCTATGCTTTACCTACTGTGACATGTCAAAATGGCATCTGTGAAAAATAGCTATTCATTAGAAGTCTGTAATGTAGAAAGAAGTTAGGAAGGGACAGTCCTGCCCTTGAACCAGGCGATGTCCTCAGAGCTGCAGATGGCACCTGGTTCTCGCATTCAACTGCCCACTGACTGGGTGAAATGCAGTGGAGGATTTTCAGCAACAACCAGTAGAGAGGACCTTCCTCTCATGTGGTTTATAATACCACTGTCAATAATTCACTTTTAAACTGGGTTTCACAAAAGATGATTAAAATTCAATAAGTCCTTAAAAACGAGTGACCCACCTGCCTCCTGAACAAACGTCTAAGAGGAGAGAGTTGCTATTGTCAGCTGGTCATCAACTATTGTTTTAATCAAAGACAAAAAGTACATTTAATTACACACACATCTCAGACTCAAGCAACCATAATAATCAGGACTAAACGTGTCAGCAGAACAAGACTGTATTTAAATGTAATAATGGATTTCATTCTCATTCGATGTCTGTCTTCTTCATCCCGTCTCATCCTTTTGTTGCACTTATTGTTCAAACTGTATTTTTTTTTTTTTTTTTTACAGATGTGTTCAAACACATAAGAAATCAAACTGCCTTCAAAGCCTTCATCTATATGCCATGTGACTGCTAATAAAACTAGGTAATTTAAACATTCGCTGGTGTCGAGTGGAAGTCAAAATTCACTTTAAGGGCTGCTATGCAATTGTATATTCTGCTTCTATAAATATCAGATTGTAAATCAGAATTCTGGCTCCACCTAGTGTCTAATATGTAAAGTATACGTAACAGTTTGGTGATGGTGATGATGATGATGGATCCTCTCAGTTTTCAGGATATTCAGATCGTTATTTGGACTGAAATTAGCCAGAGAACCAGCCAGTCAAGACAGAGGACAATGTCAGACTGATGGTTGGTCAACAATAACTGAAAGCCCATTAGATCGTTAACACACCAGCATTACCCAGTTCCACCTGGGTCTCTAACATCTCTCCCAGCAAAGACCCACCTGGGAATCCCATTAGATCCCTCTCTAAAAACAAATCTGATAGCAGCAGGCCAACAAAGAGACAAACCAACAAGACGTACTGGGATGACAACTGACTCTGCTCTGGGACAAACAACACTTTATTGGCATGTTGGATGAACATTTAAAGACAAATATCAGTGTAACTGATGTGAGCAGTCAATGAACACGTCTTATTCATTTGGGGAACAGGCGACATCATTCTGTGAGTACCTGAAGAAATATTCCAACCATTGTAAATATTCTGCTCTAAATTGAGTGTGTAAAATGTCTGCAAAGCAAAGTGTTTGTCAAAAGTAAATATTCTAAACATCTTACAATTAGAAATGCTTGGAATAAGTTAAAGTTATTTGTAACAACTAACAAAAGAGCAACGGTTCAAGTTGGTCCATAACACCAGTCTGGCTTCCCTTCAGTCAACTCGTTCAGGTGATTTTCTGTTTGTGTAAAACACTAAAATATCTTACAAGAACAGTCAGTTGTGCACATACAGTGGATACAAAAAGTCTACTTACCCTTTACTTCATATTGTTGTGCAGTTAAAATGTGTGTAGGAAGTACTTCACAGATTCTTGTTTTAAGAAGACTCCACTTGTTGCATGTTCATTTGATTTTGGTCATTTAGATTTAGATTCCCCGTCAGCCAGTGCAGAGATTGTGATTATCAAGCTGTAAAGGTGTAAAGCTTTTTTTGTATCCACCGTATTTCCTCGGGATTGCAGTGAAAAAGACAGCATGCAGTCATGCTTTGCTAAACCGCTTTGAGCAGTCAAACAGTCAGTAGCTCTGAGTCTGAAAACTGTCAAGTGCTGAAAGCTTTTACTAGCCAGGTTTGAATGAAAATGCCAGTGTAGGGAATCAGTCCCAGCCAAAACGTCTATGAGTGCTGCATATTTTTATCAACATTGGCAAAAAAAGTCCCATCTCCGCCATATTCAGGAGGGCTCCAGAGGTGTTTTACGCATTATGAGCTGACAGGAGATGTCAGTCCGGCAGACGCACACATTCTGTTGGAGATTTTTTTGGGGAATAGCCCGATTTTGAGACGATGTTGTCGCGGATGACGAATCACCAGTGTTGTGGCCGATCACGAACGACAATTGGCATCTGCACTCGTGTAGTGTGACATGCTAAATGACCTGTCATGCAGTGTGTGGGTGAAATCTCCCAAAACATGTTCCTGAGCATTGACCAATCAGGTGCTCTCTCCATAGCACAGGTAACCATGGTTTGGCTGTTCACATGGCATCGTTCAAGAGCAGTTCAAAAGTCGAAACCAAATGCCATCCGCAAGCCAGCTGTTCTCTCATTGCTCAGGAATATTTCTGGAAAGATAATCCTCTTCCTAATGTCTTCATTGTGTTTACATGGTTAATACAGCATATAAGCATATGTATTAGAAATACACTACTCACTAAAAGTTAGGGATATTCAGCTTTTGGGTGAAATTTCAGGATGAACCTAAAATGTACTATAACCTTTACAGGTGAACTTAATTTGACTTTCTCTAAACCTTTGAATGCACATGTCCAACTGTTCAATGTTTCAGTACTTTTTGCTGTTCTCTAAAAAGAGGCTAAAAGGCAAAATTCACAACAGGTGTTTGATGCGTGAATCGACCAATACATTTCCTGGTTCAATTAGAATTGGTATTAAAACAGTCCTCTTCATCATGCTGTTCACATTTTGACATCATGAGCCCAAGACGACACCTAACAACTGATCAACAGTACCTCGCCATTGCGAGGCTTCAAACAGGATTGTCTCAGAGGGAAGTGCCCACTGGCTTAGTGTCACAGAGTGTCATCAACAGGTTGCAACGCAGAGACTGGAAGAGTCACAGGAAGGCATAGAAGTGGACGTCCTTTGTCCACTTCCCACACTGATGACTGCTTCATTGTGAACAGTCCCCTGTGGAACCGAATGATGAATGCCAGTCAACTCCAGGCACATTTAAGGGAGGTGAGAGACACCCAAGGGTCACGTCAGACCATTCAAAACCGTTTACATCAGCGTGGTTTGTGTGCTAGATGACCTGCAAGGGTACCTGACCACACCACCAAGCATAGGTGTCATCGTCTTGCATGACAGGGAGCATTTGCTCTGGACGAGGGACCAGTGGACCTCAGTGCTGTTCTCTGATGAAAGTTCATGTTAAGAAGAAATGATGGCCGCCAAGGATATTTGAGACATCACGGAGAGCGCTATGCATCAGCCACTGTTGTCACCAGACGAGCCTTTGGTGGTGGTGGTGGTGATGTTACAGTGTGGGCAGGTGTGTGTAGTCAATACAGAACTGCCCTTCACTTTGTGAATGGTACAGTGACAAGCCCACACTACCTGAATAACATCATTAATCCAGTCATTATGCCCTGTATGAACAACACAGGCCTAATCTTATCTTCATGGACAACAATGCTCCAGCTCATCGAGGTCGCATCATTAGGGAACGGCTGCTGAAGACTGGGGTACCTCAAATGGAGAGGCCTGCACTTTCTCCAGACCTGAATCCCATAGAAAACCTATGGGATGAGCTGAGTCGCTGTGTAGAGGCTCATAACTCTGTGCCCCAGAACATCAATGACCCGAGGGCCGCCCTTCAAGAGGAGTGGGATGCCATGCCTCAGCAGACAATAAGTCGACTTGTGAACAGCATGAGATGTCGTTGTCAAGCTGTAATTGATGCTCAAGGGGCACATGACAAGTTATTGAGACACTGACATATTTTGTTGTGGTATACCAACCACTGTTGTTGGCTTTTCAATAAATTGTTTGAGATGAGGAAATCACCATTGCATGCTTCTACTTAAATGCCCTACATTCATGATATAATATCACCGTACCGTGAGCTTTTTACATTTTCCATAAATTTCACCCGAAAGCCAAATATCCCTCCCTTTTTGTGAGTAGTGTACAGTATGTTGTGTATTTGTTTGATAGGTACATTTTGTATTTTGACTTTAACTAAATGCACCGGTTTGTTAATGGTGTTTCATATTTGCAAACCACACCGTGTGTGTTAGTGAACCGTAGGGCATTCGTAAAAAATGAGTGCAGTGTCCTGTGAAAACGGCCTGACCGCTTGGCCTCCTGTGTCGCTGTCATTGACCTGCACAGTTCCCGACACAGCAGTTCCAGACCCACAGATTCAGACGTACATACATTTGTGTGGAGATGTTTGCACATACAAAGCTGTGGGTCTGAAACTGCTGCATCTAGACCTGTGTGGGCTCTCCGGCTCTGCAGGGTGACATGATCGGATTGAGACAATTAAAGGAGCGTCAAACATGCAGACGTTCCGTCCATTTAAGTTAGATGAGGACTGATTTCCTACTCTGAGACATTTGATAAAGGCTCCAATCCTTTGTCTCGTTGATTTCAGTATATTAGAATCATAGCTTTATTACGTTATAATGTAACTAACCACAGTGGTTTTGTAGAAAGAAATGTGTTAATACTCTGCAAAGTATGGTAAACGTACCACTAAGTACTGCTGTAGTATGGGTTCTAAAACACAAGTATTGTTTTGGATCAGATATCGAATGATACCCACCTAGTAACACTGAAAACAACTCCATGTGAGATGGCTATTGTAAGGACACAATAATGAGGCCTGAGGTTTGATCAAATAAGCAACAGAGTGAGTTAATGTGGATTGTAGCCAATGCTTTTGATTATGTTGGCATAAGGTGCACTCTCTGTGGGAGCTGGCTTTATCTGCTGAACGCAGATCAGCTTCCTCGACACCTTTCTCTAAATCTTAACCATTACTAGTGAGGGGAAATGGCAAAACTACAGTACAGACCACTCTCCACGTGGCTCCTGCTCCATATTCCCATGTTTATGGACTCTCCCCTCCTGTCAGTATTTTATGGAGAATCTTTTGGTAGAACGGAGAGAAGACCAGCTTGTTGAAGTTGACGAGGCGGCTGAAGCGAACAGCAAGCTCCTTCAGCTCCCTGCCTACTGGAAAAAGACCCCCCGGGAGAGGGGGAGGGGTCTTATGTTGGCTGGACTCCAGGGAAGCCAGGAGGTAGCTCTGAACGCGAGAGTCTGAAAGGAGGGGAGAGGAGATCTCTGTCACTGCGTCCAGAAAATGTCACAGTCAATCACACGCTGTTGAAAGTCATCACGCGCGTCACTGTTCTTACCCATCAGCTTGCGGACTGCGTTGTCCGGCTGGACGGTAGCTGAGATTTGTCCCCTCAGAGTGCTCTTTCGGTCAGCTGAAAATGGAGAGTAGCCATGTTGGCTTAAACACTGACTCAGCTCAAAACACAGTTTCTCCCCGATGGTCGCTAAGGCCTCCTGTGCACTAAAAGACCTTGGGACAGGCAAAAAGGAAGTATTTAAATATAGCAACACAACTTGGCTACAAGTTGTAAAAGTGCTGCTGGTATTAAAAAGATGCAAGTGCAACACACAGTAAAGCTGCATTCATTGATTTTTTTTCACTTGGTAGCAGCAAAACATTGGCATATTAGCACCTAATCAACTTTATATGGCAAACATGGCAGCAAACAGGTTGTTTATTTACACATCTGGCAGACATGGGACATTATCGGTTCAACATTCACTCTTTCTAGTCCCTTTCTCACTAGTTCTGTTCTTGGTCTCCATCAACTCCTGAGAAATATCTGACTCTTCAGCTGCTAACTGCTCATTCTTACTGAACTATATTCACCATCACATTTCCTGCCTCCAAAAATAGCTAATCTTTGGCTCAGTCGCATTCAGGCAACTAGAACCTCACCCTGATTAGTCACTCCACCCAGTCAGTGGGAATCATAGCTGGAAGGTTCCCTGCATCAACCTGCAAAGATGTCCACTGTAATTTGACAAATAACATACTGGTACTCACGGTGTGTGCATGTCTGCAAGCATGACATTGACAGTGTTTTTAAGAGTCTCCATCAGGCCCGGCAAGCCTGAGATAGCCTCCCCTGTGGTGGTGTAGACAACGAGGAGCACGGAGGAGAGCAGAACTAACTGCTCAGCCTCCTGCTGCATCTCCTGAAACCGGACCTGATCCATCAACAATGTCTGTGGAGACGAGAATAAGAGCTTTATGCTCACAGACACAAACAGAATCACAAGGGACAGAATTCATTAAAGAAAAGATGACAAGTTTCAGGATTGACGGAGTGTACCTCTGGGAAAGGGTCTGAGGCGTGGTCCCACCTCAGCAGGCGTAAATAGGCGTGATTATGGACATTAAGGGGGACGAGTGAGGGAGGGTTTGATGAGGCAGCGCTAGAACCATCCGCTGCAGCCTCTCTCAAGCATCTCACTGTGTCCTCAAGCCACTTCTCAGTGTAGTCTAAGGCATCTAAAGAAGATCAGATCATTTCCTGCATCACTTCCCAGCAAAGACATACAACATCCATCCATTTACCTGCTTTGAGAAGAATCAGGCCGCATTCACTAAAACACTAATAGCAGCTTCTTCACGGTTGACATTCCACTGATTACGCACCCCAGAAGTCAACTGAAGATATTTTTGTGATAACAAGCACATTAACACAGAAATCTATGATGTTCAATTGGAGGAGAGTGGAACAAATGTAGCCAGAGGAAGTGGTAGACTACTATGAATGTCTTGCTTTGCTTCACCCCATCAGTGAATTTCATAAACAACACCCAGTTTTGTTTCAGGATGTGCCGTAACTGACTAGCTGCATCACTGCAATGCTGCAAAGAAGGCAAAATGGGTGCACATGCTATTAGATTTACCTGTATGTGCAAGAACAGCACATAATGTTTCAGCATGAATAATATATAATGTAATTTATTTAATGGGAGAATGATTCCTTACTAGGTTGTTTCTCCAGAAACTCCTGGAACTTGCTCCTTTCATACTCGACCGACTGCTGCATCAGATGAGGCCTGATGCTGCTGACGGCAAAGTTAGCCATGTCCACCTTCATCAGGTCCAGCACAGAGAATATGGCCCTAAGAGGGAGGATAGAGGAAGACAAAGACAGAAACTGAGACTTGTCTGTCATGAAATTCTATCCACTGAAAATATGCTGTGGAGGTTTGAAATCCACGTCCAACTCAGCCGAGGTTTAACTTGTTATTCACTTTCATTAAGTCTGCATTAAGTCTGGGGACATGCTACCTCTTCTCACTATGACAACGTCACTTCAGAGCAAGCTGTCTTCTGCTCCGGAATGAAATTACACAATCCAAAAATAAACCATGACCAGAAACATGCAGAGCTAATAATAGTCTCTCTCTTGTCTCTTGGCTTACTTGAGCAGAGGCACAATATCGGTGATCTCCTTTAGCTTATTCACGTCCTCGTCTCTGCAGGGGGCGCACAGGGAGCCCATCATCTCAACGATAAACTTGGACAGTCGACTGATGTCAAGCGCTCCATTCTCAGCCTGCTGCTGGATTAGAGGTAAGTCGAGAACCTCCTCAATACGGGAGCGCAGGCGGCCGTGGCCCGGCAGCAAGAAAGACAGCAGAGTCTGGATGAGCAGGGACACGGAGGACGATTAAATGCAGGCGGGAATGGAGAGACGGAAGACAGATATTGTATTACATGTCCAGCCATGCAGCCATGACCTTCTCAAAATACAAACAACTGCAGGATCAGCAGCTAAAATAAGACCTCACATTTGAGGAGTTTGAGTCATCCGGGCTGGTTTACTTCCTGAATAAAATAAAAAACCTCTGCTTCACCTCTTTGATCTCGGCCAGCAGTTTAATGGCATGTCCGTACGTCGGTGGATCCTCCTTCAACTGAGCTTCCAAGCAATCCCAGAATGCTTTGTGCATGATCTCCTTCACTCTACGCTCCAAACTGTGCAGAGGTACAGGAGGTACTTAAACTTATGCAGCAAGACAAGCACTCAAAGGTCTGCATCCAATCAATGTCTCACCTCCCCTCAGGAAGCTCCGCTGGCTTGACTTGAAAAGCGTGGTTAACCATTATTTCATGAGCCAGAGCCATGTTAGTGACGCCTTTAGCCGTTTCCATCAGCTCCTCAACAGAGACAAACCTGGGAGGGCTGGCTGCGAGGGAAGAAAATAAACAATTTAAATGATTTATTCCTAGAAAATTACACATCAGAGTGTACTTTGCCTCAAAAGCTAGAGAACAGTTAGAATCTTTCTGTTCTAATCAAGCACACAAGATCTGTTAAGTCAGTTCAGCATACCTGCCAGAAAACTAAGTTTCTACTCCTGCCTCTACAGGATAATCCAATTTGTAACTATGAGTATGAACGAGAAGGCACAATATTTCCAAACACCTGTGTCCAGTAGCGTAGCCACATAAGGGCCAATGTGGGCCAGTGCCGCTATGATTGACAGCTGGCCCGCCCTATCAGAAGTGCCCGGCATTAACTTGAGAGGAAGGCTGCATTAGGGAATGAGTTTGCGTCCCTGGTAGAGGTGATCAACAGCCTCTGCCGGACATTTTCCCGGGTGTCAACAAGCTGTTGAGAGTCATGATAACGCTCGACACTACCTCATGCACAGCAGAGCGCCATCTTTTCCACCACTGGGAGAGTTCACATGAACCTGCGATCCTCCATGGGAACACACGCACCAAACTGAACATCCATGAAATGTTTGTTTAGCTCAATAGCCTTCCTGGTCAGAAGTTCTTCTGTTATGTTTCCTTATTTTGAGTTGTACCTTCAGAATCCATGTTTTGGGTTCAGGCTGTGTGACCGTTTTTTTTTTTTTTTTTGGTGTTGTTACATGTTTACAAAGCGCTCACGATCGCCTACAACGTCAGTCTGGCGTACGTGTTTTTGCTAATATTAAGAAGGTCGCCGGGGCCCCCGGGTCGGGCGGGGGCCCCTCTGTGTGAAGCTTGCATGTTCTACCCGTGCATGCGTGGGTTCTCTCCGGGCACTCCGGCTTCCTCCCACAGACCAAAAACATGCTCATTAGATTAACGAGTGACTTAAAATTGTCCTTAGGTGTGAGTGTGAGTGTGAGTGTGAGTGTGAATGGTTGTCTGTCTGTGTATGTTGCCCAGCAATCGCTCGCCTCTCGCCCGTTGACAGCTGGGATAGGCTCCAGCCCCCCCCCCCCAACCCCGAAAAGGGATAGTCGGGGTATAGAAAATGAATGGATGGATGGCATGCATGTATGTCGTGCCTTAAATTCCCCCAAGGGATGAATAAAGTATAATCTATTTATCAATGTAGCCCATTATTGTTTGCCATTAATCGTCTGATCTGTGATGAAATCAAGTGTTATTTAATTTTGGGACAATTGCTGTAGGCCTACTGCCTATATCGGAATAAAAAAAAAAAGTAAAAAATAGTGGTCCACACTACTTCCACAAAAGTCCATCCTGTTGAAAAATCCTTGCTTGTGTCATGTCTTCATCTGTCAATTGTAGAACTATGCAAATGGGGAACACAACAAAACAGCTAACAGTTCTTATGGGTGGAATTAAAGATCAGTGTCCAAAAAGTGTCATCGTGCTCCCAACTAAGTTAAACTTGTTTTGTTCTGGAGTGGACCATGCAGAAGTGATGCTGAGATGAGAATTAGAGGAGCTGTGTAGTTGAGTTAAGACAGGAGAGCACTACATCCAGGAAGAGTTTGTTTGCCGACCCCTGAAGGAACATGCTTGAGAGGCTGCCTCACAGAATGCTTCTTTATCTCCATATTTAAAAGGAAGGTTGTTCGTACTCACATCTCAGTCAACATGTTTCTGCTAATAAACTGAGGAGAGACTGAGGAACTGAGCTGGATCTGAGTCTGAGAGGAAGCAGACCGGATCCCAACTGAAGGCAACAACTTGAGAGCTTTGCATTGCACGTCCAGGTCTGACATACACCGAGACCACTAGACAACAACAGACCTTATGTAAACTGGCAATCAAGTCCAAATCCACAGAAACCTACTCCAGTGAAAGTGAAATGAATCCGTTTCCCACCTTGAGGAGTGTTCCCTCTATGTGGACTCGGAGTATTCGCCCGGACCCTCTTCCTCACTGTCTCTTCCGAAGCATCCTGCGTCCTCTCCTCCTTTGACTCCTTGTCTTCTCCACCCTCAAGGTGGTCCCCCTCCTTCGGCATGCTCAGGTCTGCAAAACAACATATTTTGCCTGTATCAAGTTGTAATCTGCAGTTATTTCAAAGTCAGTAAAATGCACAATGATTACACTACACGACAAATACGTGGCGTGTCGCGGTGCCAGTGATATTTTTAGACATGCAGTATTGCGCCATCAATGAACAGCATTTGTAAAGTGACTGGATTTCATGTTAAAGTAGAAGGAGAAGGAGAGACACAGGTTTGTTGTTGTGATCTCGAGATGATGACATCACCTACATCAGCTGGGGAGGGGGGAGAGGAGTCGGTGCGATGCTAAGCTGTCTAAGGGGTTGAACACGACAGAAGTAAACAGAACAAAGCCTCGTGGCACTGCGGCTGTAAGCACAGTCTAGTCTAACGTTACTAACCTTGTAGTCGGCAGCACCGAGGAGAGAGATGGGTTAGCTGTGAAGCTGAACTTATCAAATGTTAGCTTTAGTCAGCGTGAACACGATTCGCTGTAAACAACAAAACCCTTAAGACACAGCCACTCCCTCAAAACCCACCATGGTAATTATCACTGTTACAAATTCATTCACAGCTTCACCACTGCCAGACACCGTCCTCAACACAATGAAGGCTTTGTTTCATCCTAAATAAGTCGAGCTTTTTAACGTCGTCGCCTCCTCTGCTGGCTTGCCGCTAACCAAGCGTCTCTTCCTGTATTGGGTGGGGCTAAAATGACGTAGCAGTCGAGCCCTCTCCAGCCCGGGCGCGCGCACACAAATGTACATCTACATCATGGGTGGTCGTCCATCCAGATTTAAACCAGGGAGTCAGTTTCTCCAGATTATTAAACAGCATTAGATTTTCCCCTCACAGAATGATTACTTATGTCGTGTAGGCCTATTCTTTTACTGGATGTGGACATTAAGCGTTTTAATTATGCTTATTTTTCAAAACACACCATAGTTTTCACAGTATAAACTTCGAATTAAGCAACTGTGGCAGCAGGGCTCAGTGCGGTTAGTACAGGCAGGTTTCCTCAATCGCATTGACCGCTCCACTCCCAGGATACACCAAACATCATGAGTAAAAACTACATCTGGAGTCTTGTTCATCCCAAAATATTTTGTTACAGAGGTGAACGATCACAGAAATATTACAGCAATGTTGTAGGACTACTACAGGAAGCAGTGTGTCTCTATGATCCTCTCAGTCATAGCGGCATGTTGCAGCTTGTCACTATGATCGTGGTGACACTACAGGCGATACAGTATAAACTTGAGTACTTATAGTGTATAGGTTACAGAATATTATAGATCTAAGACAAAACTGAGGGGTAAAGGTGCAATCACTAATATGTCGGCTCCTTCAGCACCACAGACAGCACCATGGATTTATCAATACACAGCACAGTTAGGCTACTGATATGTCAGAGCCATGGTCGGGGCCATAGAGTCTAACTAAGACTAAGCTCACTCAGATAAAGGATCAGTGAGTCAGGTAGAGTAGACATGTTCAGCTAAACAACCCCTCTGCCTCTGCACTCTCTCTGCTACTAGAGGGTGGAGAGGGGGGATGGCAGGGATGGCAGCCACCCTCAAATAGCCTACAGACCACTCAGCAACAAAAACCACAGCAACTGACTGCATGGCAGCGCTGTTACTGCTACTCAGGTCAGTGACTTCTCAATTGTTCAGTCTAGAAACAAATTTATTTGCCCCCATATTCCCTCTGGTCAGCAGTGATCTTCTTAACATTTTGAATTAGTTATGTTTTGAGTCTATAGTCACCAAGTTTAGCACAAAAGTCTGCTAAAACATCAGTATATGGAAATTTGTTACGCAGTTCACTGTGAAATTAATTACTTGGCTTTAAAAAAATCACATGTGCAGTGTAAATGTTAGAACTGCAAGACTTTTGCTGAAATTTTTTGGAGTTATAATTCAAATAACCTATATTATAGCATATTTTGCATTCAAAATCTCATATACATGTTAAAATTCCCCAGTATGTCCAAGAGGATGTGAAATTTGACAACATGTCTTGCAAGAAGACACTCTTTTTCAAAATTCTCTCGACAAATTAACGAAATGAATAGACATGCATCAGGATATAATACACAACATATTCAGACTAAGAGGAACAGAATACTAAGAATTACCTTCACACAAGACAACCTTTGATGCAGCAAATAATGGATTTAGTTTTTTTCTTCACAAATGATGAGCTGCCTCTCTTCTTTTCCATCTGCTTTGTGTTAAAACACACACACGTTCAAGCTTAATCACTAATGTTTATGCTCTTAATTTAGATTTGAGAGAAATACAGCCCAGTATATCAACAGTTTATTTATTTTGTTCAATAATAAAGCAAATACGCATGCAAAAGCAATCATATGCTGGAGGCATCTTTCCCATACACATCTTTACAATGTCCACTAATATTTATTGTTAGAAACACTTCCTTTAAGTCAGCCTGCTTGTGTCTAACTGACCAACTATTCACAGGAATGTAACAGGCAAAAACTAGTAAGTGGTGAAAATGACTGTAGAAGACATCAGAAACCTGTATGAGTGTCCTCCAAATCTACAGCACACTAACAGCAGATTCACCAAAGTACTGGTTAAATATCTCTGGGTGGGCTTGGTAAAACTGCCCGAGCAGGCGCTTCCTCTCCTTGGCAGAAATCTTGGTGTCCAGGTGGATGCTGTTCAGCAGCGCCCACAGCTCCTGCTTGGTGGTATTTTTTGCAGAGTGGGTGTAAGTCCTGCTGGAGAGCTGCTGACAGAAGGTCGAGCCTGAAGGATAGGAGAGAAAAACAGTGTGAACCGTCAGCTCCTCACATATTACCCACAATTCCTCCCAGTGACCTCTACCACAAACGCATCGGCAATTTTCACATTCAAATATGGCACAGACGAATCATTAATCAATAAAAAATCATAATCAATAAAATGCACCTCCACCTTAATTCAGTACACTCAGTCTGACCAGTCGCTCGGTTAGCTAAACTTTAGGCGGACGGCTGTGCGACTGACATTACTGAACACTTTAACTGATCTTAGGACTCTTTTCTACTTCTAAGTATTACACTACCAGAGGATCCACCTGCAGGAGAAAAACATTTAGAAATATTCAACAACAAAAGCTTCTGCCAAGCGAAACATTGCACATGGAAGGCAAGGCAAGGCAAATTTATTTGCATAGCACAATTCATACACCAGGCAATTCAAAGTGCTTTACAGAAGCATAAAAATACAAATAGAAAATACATTTCAAAGAAAGAAAGAAAGAGATTAGAAGAGAATAAAAAATAAAATACAGTTAAAGGAAAATTAAAAACAGAGGCCAGTAAAAGACAATAATTTAGCATTTATAATAATTAAAATCATTGAGCAAATATGTTTACTTTAAGTAAAAGCTGTAGCAAATAATAATGTTTTCAGCCCTGATTTAAATGAGCTGACAGTTGGTGCAGACCTCAGGTGTGCAGGGAGAATGTTCCACAGGTGAGGAGCATAATAACTGAAAGCTGCTTCACTTTGTTTGGTTCTTATTCTGGGAACACACAATAGACCTGTCCCTGATGACCTGAGAGGTCTGGATGCTTCATATGGAGTTAATAAATCTAGAATATATTGTGGTCCTAGACCATTTAATGCTTTGTAGACCAGCAGTAAGATTTTAAAGTCTATTCTTTGACTCACAGGAAGCATTTTTCTGGTGTTTGTAAGGACTCGTGCAGCAGCATTCTGAATCAGCTGTAGTTGCCTAATTGATTTTTTGTTTAGGCCAGTAAAGACTCCATTGCAATAGTCCAACCTACTGAAAATAAATGCATGAACAATTTTTGCCATGTCTTCTTTGGACAGACATGGAAGTCATTTGTGCTCCTCTGTGGAGAGTTAAAAGTAATAAATCATGACAGATGCGAATGGTTTTTTTTAGACATCTGTAGCTAGACACATGGTGGAGTTTCAATCAAGTGAAAAATATCAGCACCATCATCAACCGCAGTGAATTAGAGCTTATTGTGAAATGGTAAACATCTGTCTTGTATTGTACCTGCAGCTGTACAAAAGCAGCTGTAACCTTGTGACAGAGCGAGATTTCTTCCCATCTGTTCGGACTTTTAATGCTCTTGTATTTACAGCAGAATGACTTGATGTTTTGACCTGTCCATTATCAAGGTGTTATGTGTTGGGCGCTGCTGTGGGATTACCACTCATGAACCCTTATTTACCAGTCACGTCCGGCTGCTTCCCCTGCACCAGGCCGGCCAGCTTGTCACTCACTCCTTTGTGCAGGGCCCCTGGTATCTGGAGCAAAGAAAACAAGGTTGGTGGCAAATTATTTAACAGCAGAGAACGGCTTGTCCGTGAAATTACACTTGAAAAATAAAAATTGGCAGTCTTTTCATTTCAACTTCCCACTTATCCCTTTCTCTGAACCCCTTACACAAATGTCTGTAAGACTTTTCTGAGCTATATTTTGCAACTCAATTTGAGCAATTTGTTTACGCAACAGGGACTCACAACACCACTGAATGTCAAAGCTCACACAAAGTCAGCCTCAAACCAATACAGCCAATTCTGAGTTGACCTTTTGGTAACAAATTATCAGGGCCAGACTCTGGATTGCAGTTTCAGGAAGAGTTCACAATGTTGGCCTTTGATTAATGTCTTAAATTTAATAAGATGTAACACACGTGAGTGTTGGTTTAAGGAGGAGCTCTGTCAAGCCTGAAATCCCTCAAAATGTCTTAGTGATGTCATCAGCTTGGGTTCAGGGTTGCAAATTCAAAAAAGGCCATAGCGTTGCATTATGGGACATGTAGGATCCACTGTTTTTAGAGCCATGCTAGGTACTAAAAGTTAGGACATCACAACCTCTGCTACCTGAATTTGGACGGTTCTTTTTTTTTTTGGCATACTACCAGCATGGCTGCCAAACCAGTACTTTGTTCTGACAGACCTGCACAGATAAGCCTTGGTGACATTATGGCAAGATCCACAAAATCAAATACCTTAGATCAGGAGTCCTTGACTACATTTGTCCAAGGGCCAGAAACTGGGGCCTGACTTCTGGATAAAAAAATCAAAACTATTTAGGCCTAATTAGCCTATTAACATTTAATATTTTCACTTTCTTAGAAAACGAGTTGTTTTTACAAGCCTATATCAGCGTGAACAGAATTCCCCAGAAATGCTCTCAGACCTCCGCCAAGGAAGCAGTCAGTGCTCAGTACAACCAATGAATGAGTCCTCATCACAACAAAAAACTCCTCTTCATCCCAGGAAACAGAAACACTCTGTTTGAGACTCAATACAACACTTGGCCAACACACTTGGCGTCTAATAGACAAGCTTTGTGATTCTCTGACAACTCCGGAGTTACCTCCAGTAGTCCTGCTAGTGTGCTGCTGTCAGCTCAGTCGGATGGAGAGCTTTGGTGTGATGAATGTGGCCCAAAGGCCAGTTGACGACGGCTGCCTTCGATAAATGAAAAGCTGCTAGCGGCTAAAAATTAGATAAAATTATTTACTGCTTTTAAGGCCACTGTTGGTGTGCTGTTTCTTCCTTAAACCTGACTGAAAATTATACAAAATCCTATCCAAGACAGAGTTTGGAGATGGGCCCGTAGTTGTTTAAGGGAGTAGGATGAAGCTCTTTCAGGTCAGGGGCAGAACAAAAGCAGATTTCCATATAAAGGGGATTTTGTTTTGTCCAGGGAGAGATTAAAAAGATGTGTCAAAAGGGGTGTGATAAAACTGGCTGCTAGCTTTTAAAAGTAAGGGTCCAAGTTATCAGGACCAGCTGATTTTCTGTTGTCTGAAAGTTTGAGGGCTTTAATGCACCTCTGAGGCTGAAATGGTCTTAAAACTAAAGGCTTGTCCCGCCGTAATGTGACCGTCAGAACAACAAGGAACCAGAGGCAATGAAACGCTCAGTATCAGAGATTCCATGAGTCCTTAATAATGCATTGGGGAAGCTCTAGGCCAATTATATTTCCTGCTAAGGATTTAATAGTCTTCCAAAATTTCAAAGGATTGTTTAAACAAGGAGACAAGAAGCATGTGTTCTGACAGCAATCCCTTACCTTGAAAATTTCCTTTATGTTGCTGAGCATGAAGACCACCAGCAGGTCCTCTTTCTCCTTTGAAAGAGCCTTGTTGTGGAGGATTGCCCTTGAGAAAGACCTCTTCACTGCCAGTCTGTTCTCCATCTACAGTTCCAACAGCACATGTCAAATTACAGAAAAAAAACAGGTGGTACGGCTCTGGAAGCCGGCCCTCTTTGTTAGCAGCCTCTCAACTCTCTGCCTGCAGGCAGATGAGAAGCGGTGCCGCAGTGATGACTTTAACGGTCAGACGTTATCGTGGACATTTTAAAAATGCATTATCCCATTTAAAATTTAGCACCAGCTCTCACCTCCTTGTCCAGTTTTATCCCTTGCGAGTCAGCTGCCAGAGCCATGAATGTAAGCAGCCTGCGCAGCTCATCTCTGCAGGCGGGAGGCAGCAGCTTCAGAGAGAGCTGCAGAGCCTCAAGAGCCGTGCACAACTTAGCCTTCACTGGAAAGACAAGACAGGCACAGATGTGCGTGATACTGAGGTTAATGAAATCTAAGCAGAGTTGGACAGCTTGAGTAGAGAAACAGGCCCAGAAATGTTTCATAAGAGCCACATGGGGCTGCTGAAAACCCAAACAGGCTTAGTTAAAATGCCTGGTTGACCTGTAGTAGGACAGTGTGAATCTAAATGTGGCTAAATCTATTTTTCTTGTGAGAAACCTGTTTATGAGTCATAACCCCAGCTGTTACCCAACAGGTCGGTGATGGCTGTGTAGATGTCAGTCATGTGCTGGGGCAGCAGTGGAGGTCTGTCTGAGTGGCTGTAGTGTTTCGTCAGGGTCCTGTACAGCAGCAGCTTAGCCTGGGCCAAGCCACTCTGGGAGAGACGAGGACGCTCATCACTGCTGTTGACTGGGGTGGAGACGGAGCTCAGACACTGGACTGCAGCCGGTAATACAGACATGGACATTCATATTGTAGCATTGTTAATGGTGGCAGTTACATGCTTTCAACACAACCTGTCACACTATCAAACTACATCAAAAGCTTCTTTAAGGCTTGTACCATATTTTTTTTGTCTTCTTGTCTTCTGACTTCTTGCACTGTCTTGTTGCTGCTGTAACGTGAATTTCCCCCATTGTGGGATAAATAAAGTCTATCTTATCTTATCTTATCGTCTTTTCTAAGCGAGGACACCAAACTCAATCAGGTAGCTAACCCCAGCCTTTGGCAGATACCAGATACATGCCTTGCTCATGGGGAACCTGTTCCCTGTTCTGATACTCTTCCAAGCAATTGCCTCCATCCTGTGAACAGCTACCAGTTGGTGCTCGCTCACAGCAGTCCTGATCTTGGAGGAAACAGTGAGGCAGCTCTCTGCTCAGCTCCACCACTGGCTGATCAGGGAGGAAGTCCAGACAGTCCAGAGCTGCACAGAGCCACGCGTCTTCTCTGAGGAGCAACACAGGAAAATAATGGAAAGTAATATGGTTACGTCCACTATTTATTTGAGAAATTTAGAATTGAGAAGAACAAACAGTTCCTTGGTGCTATCATCTACTTCTATTTGATGTGTTGAGATTAAATCAACAGTCAAAACAGCACATTGCTTTCAAAGCCAACACACTGAAAGTCCCTGAAGGCCTTGAGGATCTGTCTGTCCAGGTGGTTGCTGCTGTAGATCAGGTCGGGTTTACTGTGGGCTGCCATGTTTAAGTGAGGAGGAGAGGAAGGGGTCTGGCAGCACTGAAGGACCCCTTCCAGCAGGGGGAGCTCCACCAGGTTTAACAGCCTGACCAGAGTCTGCTCCTGCCACACCTCGTCGACCACTGAGGAGGGGAGCACAACAAAAATAAATGCACACATACAAATACTGTACTGTTATATAACTTCCTGCTCCACAGGAAACAAAGTAAGGTCTTTTTTTATAAAAATAAAGATTTTCCTTTCTGTCATTTCCTCATATCTTCGATTTAAAGGCGTGTTACCGCTTTTCACTCACTAATCTTAAAAAGAATGATTTCTGGGAGATGTGTCTTACATGATTGTGGTAAGACAGTGTCAGTCTGCACTCTGCTGGGACTCAGAGACAGACTGTCCACCAGAGGCTCCAATGACAGACAGCCAGTGGCAGAAGTGTCCAGTTGGTTGGCTTTTACGGACGTCTGAGTGAATTTGACAGGGCTGGGCGTCTGAACATGTGGCCAGGCGGGACATGTCTGCTCTTCCTGCCTGGAATACAAAACAGAGACGGCTGAGAGCTCATGCTGGTGACATGTCGAAGCATTTTGAGGATTCAAGCACAGGCTAGGCAGCAGGATGACGAGAAGGATTTGACTTCTTGTGGCTTATCGTTCCCGGAGTGGCAGCTCTCCCTTCAGTCTCTCTGCTTGTATCAGACCCCTGTGGACAATGTTCCAAATCAATGAACAGAGCTGCTAATGGTAATATTGGATTTACAGGGATTTTGCATCAATGTGATGAAGTTCTTGGAAACGTCAGGCATCTAATCAACTTGAAAATCTAAATATTCGTCTCTTCAAAGCGGAACTGCACCGATGTTACACATCAAAGCGGTGTTAGCAGGTCTTGGGGAGTGCTCCTACATATGTGAAAATAGTTGCACTAAGTCTTTTGTGGCTGGAGAGGGAAGAAAGAGAGAAGGATGAAGAATACACAGAATAAAAGGATGATACCTCTGTCTGTGCTGCATCGATTGTCATCTTGCCTTTAAGCTTTTCACGAGTCCAACAATTTCATAATGCAAAGCTTAATCAGTGAAGTGCTCTTTTAAATGCCACTAGTTAAGATGGGTGATGCATAATAGATGCAGACAACTAACATAAATGTCAAATCCAACCAGTCATCTGCTTCAGACTGTGCTCATTATTTTCAGATTAAGTGTAAGAAATCCCTTTTTAATACAACATTGGTACTTTTTCTCATAAGAATATTGGCAATAGTATTTTTATGCCATTTAGTATTTTTAATAATCTGTACATAATGCTCATACACATAGTTGATTTTTTATTTTATAGCCTGTATACTTTTTATCTTGACCCTTCTTTGCCACTGTTTTTGTCTTTTTTTGCTTTTTAATACTTTCTGGCTGTAACGACTAACCCCGGTGTGACATCAATAAAGCCTTATCTTATCTTAATCATGACTAGACGAGTAACATAACACATACAGTATCAACATCACAGTGGAAGAACTTCATTTTGACACCCATCAAGCATTCAACTTCTGGTTTTTCTCCTTTCTCACTCTAAACTGACCAGATTCAGTCGCATCACTTCACTGATGCACCGCTTGGTGAGGATGTGACATAAGAACCTGGACCGTTCACAGTTCATGAACCGACAGAAATATACACACAGTGTACAGCTTACAGTACACATGGACAATTTATGCAGTTCAGTGCAATAGTCCTCAGGAATATATCCAGTCTTTGAAAGTCTTTGTCAGTTTTTACTGACACTGTGTCATACAGGTGTTCAACCCTTTGAACCTCATTAATGTTGTTGTTGTATTGGACTAATAAACTGATATAATGTCATGCAATGATTCTGACTTAATACCTGTCCGAGGGAGCACTGCAGAGGAGGTTTTGGATGCCATTCACAAGCGCACCTCTTTCCAAGTCTTCCACTGAAGGAGTACACACACCTACAAACCTGTGTGTAAAAGAGGCAAGTAATGGGCTACCATGTTCATACAGTCACAACCATTGTAGACAGAGATTTGGGGTTTTCTGAGGATGTATCTAACCTGTAGAGAGCACTCTTACTGTCCTGAAACACATCCTGCTTCTTGTCTTTGCCAAACATTTTGGTTCCCACTGCCTCAAACACATTACAGTCCAGCAGAGCCTGGCACACACACACCACTTTGTCCCGTGACACACTGGCGCCTTCAGTCAAACAGATAGTTAGGGTCAAAAAGAAGCTCATAAAAAATGCAGCGTTATATGATGTAAAATGTGAGAATATAGAATACTATGTGTAAAATCCACTGCCCAGCGCGCACACACACGCACCCTCGGAGCCTTTGACACGATTAATGTGTTCTGCCACCACATCGACAGCCTCTGAGCCGAGGAAGCAGTCGCTGTGAGACTTGAGGTGGACTCGTCGACACTTCACTGTCACAGAGGACCTGAGGTGGGAGATGAGGCCACTCCACATGGAGCAAGCCTGGACTGGCTTACTGGCCACTCCGTGTGCTAAAAGGCACAGAGAAAAACTATTTCAGTTATATTTGATAGATGAACTGTGCAGGGTTGGAGTGCAGATGAGGAGTACAAGACACCTTGAGGAACTGATACAGCATGAGGAGGAGGAAAGGCTCATGGAGGAATATGAAGCACAAGCTGAAGAAAACTAGTCTACAAAGTCTAACTACCTATAGTCAGCAGCAGAGAATTGGGGTTGATTGTTAATCAGTGCAGATTGATCACAACAAGTTGAGGGAATTTTGAGTAGTTCATCATAGTTGCCCATGGCAGAAGAAAACAATCACACGCACAGGCCTCAGTGGGCGGCAGAAATCCAAACACCTCGCTGAAAAGCGTGCTTGCTGAACTTACCCTGAGGACGCACACACAATTTTTCTGCAAGGTTCAACGCCGCGGCTCTTTCCTTAATGGAGCTCATGTCTACAGAATGTTGGAGAAGCAGAGAAAGCACTCCTTTAGTTGATAACAGGTGGTTAGACAAGCAGAAGAAAGCGACCAGCGGCACAAACCACGTCTGAACAGGCAGAAGCGCATTAAGTATATGTGCAATTTAAAAAGTCAACCGCTAGATGGCACCAATCGCTAACAAACACTGAACTCGCCTGTGATACAAAAGTTGAACCTTTTGTTCATGCTGTTCACCTGTATTCATAGTACATGCTAAATCAAACACCAAAAACACTGAATATTACTATTTAATATATCCATCAATGCTGTCTAATGTTATCTTTAAGTCTACACAATCTCTTTTGTTCCTTGATTAATTAGATTTATTAAATGCAATAAATAAATCAAAAAGTTTATTTTCTATTTTTATTCACATTGTGTTTAGGTCTTAAGAGTTCAGAGGAGCACAGAGTTTCAGCATCTCACCTGTTGGTTGGCTGCGTGTGTTGCCAGGTGACAGACACCTTCACTCGCGTGACTGCAGTGTGTCACATTGCGGATGTGAGGGCACACCCTGTCCTGTTTAATTGCTATTATTTTTGTGTGTTTTTATGTTTTTGAACAAAAACCTGTCAACACACAATAAAAAAGAAGAAGAAAAAGAAAAGAAAAAAAAGAAAGGAAAAAGTTGAGCGTCTTTTGGGTGAATCATTTCCTCTTCCTGGAAGCACGAGGGCGCTGTGACGAGGCAGTTCGGCTGGCGTGCCATCTTTGTTAGCTGGGCTAATTACCAAAGGTACGTTAGCTACATCAACAAGACACATTTTTACCAGACTAATTCACTTACAACAGCTACATCAACATATTTTTAAACAATATATCTAAAAAGTAATGGACGAACTAGCTGTCTGTTTGGTTTAGATTAGCACATTTTATGCTACCTAGCATTTCATGCTAAGTTAGCTTCCGGTTAAGGCTAAAGTTTTGGCTAATGTTTAAGAATGGTGGTAATTCCAATGGGAAATTGGATGGTAATGAACTTTTCTTTAATGTCTCAATTTAGGGGATGCCAAAGTGAAAAGCCACATTTATTTGGAATGTGATAAATTCTGACACTGTCTGTTAATTGGTGCTCAACATTTAGAAAATTCAAAGCTGGACAAATAAGGTAAGCTAATGTTAATTTGGAAACTAAAGAGTAACTTCAACTGATATGGAGTCAAAGACGAATTAATGTATGAATTACAATAAACAATGGATAACTCAGTGTTAACACATTTCTAATAAATATACAAAAACTCTTATTTTAAGTCACCAGATAACTTGATTTTTAAAAAAAAAAGAAAAAAAAAAGATAGGAAAGTTACCCCCCCCCAAAGAAAATCTTAGCATTATAAAGAGCTTGCTATTTTACCTTTAGCTGTAATATAATATGGAATAGAGGAGTATTAATATATAGAATCTGTATTGATAAATTGTCAGAAAATAAACTGTCATTAAGACACAGTGTGGTGTGTAATACTTTTCCATGGCAGACATCTGAACAGGTGTACCAATGGCTCTGCTCTAGTCAAGTGTGCCAGCATTAACAACATCAGGATCCTGAAAGTGAAGCAACTGAATGAAATTCAGCCATCATTAGTTTTATTTTTTACCACTTACTATCCCTACTGTGACATGCCAACATGTCTTCCTTTAAAAAGGCCTATTGTAGTGCACCTTTACACCAATATTGTAGTCGTTCTGTTACTGTGCTGCTGTCAGTTATACTGTGATGACTTGTTTTATAATCTCAGGGCGGTGGTTTAGCTGTCTTTGCCTCGGTGTATTACAGTAACTTATATACAGATGGGGGACAAATTCAAAGAAAAACTAAGGTGCCTTATGTAACTCAAGATGGGATCCACCATGAGCCTCCAGAACAGCTTCACTGCTTCTTGTCATCGGTTCTCCAAGTTTCTGAACTCGAGTGGAGTGATGGACAAACAGCATCTTACACAAGATGTTTTCTCATCTGTTGTTCTGTTGATGATGGTGGAGAATGCTGCCTAACACGTCACCTTAAAATCTCCCATGGGTGTTGATCTTGGATGAGGTTTGTTGACTGTGAAGGCCAAAAAAAGTGAATAACTTACATTATTTCCATATTCATCATTAAATACCCCCCTGCATCCTCTATGAATGCATCTGCCGCTGTAATGTTTGTCTACTTTATTCTGGTTTTTCTTTTAATTTGTCACTTGTGTGTAACTCACTCAAAGGTAACACAGACATCATGTTGCTTAACAGAAATGTTCCCATTTAATGGATGGCACTTCTTTAAATTTGTCTTTTTCATGGCTTAGAGAAGGTGGTTAATGCCTGCTCAGCTGAATCACAGGAGAAGCAAATAAAGACATTGTGGTCTACTCCCTCACTCACAGTCACATATACATTCACAGTGTGCACATAAGACACACATATACTATCACTTTGACACACTAGCATACGTTTGCACATCCCCTCCCTCTTCAGCCTGGGGGTCACATTGTCATTTTATGATAGTAGCCAATTCTAGCAGGGATCATTTAATTCTCCAACATGATTGATACCAGCGCAGGTTAAATGGGAGAAAAAAGGTCTGTTCTATTAAGAGATCAGTGGCTAGTGGAGACCTCCCACTTAAATAGTCATATTTTCCTCTAGGTGTGTGTTTGCGTGTATGCAGTGTGTGTGTCCCTCAGTTTCTTGGTTATGTCGAGGGGACAGAGACAGTTGCACAGGACCATCCACGGGTCAAATTAAATAACCTAGATAATTTAAAAAGCATTGACAGCACAATTTGTCCATTCAGTGTTATTGCTATGACCCCTATTAGTGTCAATGGGCTGGTTCATTTGAACCTTGATGGCTTATCAAGGTGTTGTCTTCTCACCGCAGTGGAAGTGGTGTAAAACAAAGACAGAAAAAACCCTAATGGTTATTTCAAAGCCATTAGGTTAGATTGTTGTGATTGAGAAGCATTACGAGGCTTTAAAGTGCTAGCCTGTTATTTATAATAAAATCATTTAGCGGTAAAAATTGCAGATGAGGAAGTAATTATAAGCTTATAAGTGGAAGAGAGTGTTACTGCTTATTTAACAGCCAATTCTATAAACCTTTTTCAACTAAATGTTTTTTTTTTCTGTCGTGATTAACAGGCAGCAGAGACCCAGTGGGACCTTGGCCTGCCCTGAAACAACTTGATGGATCTCAGTGCCGACTGCGGGACACTCCCCACCCACTCCAGTGTAAGTTACGACTTCTGACAGTAGAAGACAAATCAAAGCGCATTCATCATGAGACTTGTTTATTCATTTTAAGATTAGATTTAAAAAAAATACTTCTGATATAAATAATTACCAGCTATTGTGCTCATCTCAGTTTTGTTCTCAGAGACGAAACATGAAAGGTTTTCTGCATGATTCCTAATATTAATTAAAAGCTGCAGCACTCCTGCAGTTATTATACTTCCCGCCTGATGAATCACTCATTGAACTTGGTCATGCTTTCTTACTTAATGCTGGAGGAACTTACTTTGAACACACCACCTTTGTCCTACAGCCTCAACATATGGCCTCACTTTTTCTGTCTTAAAATCGCCAAACTGCATTCCTTTTGGATTTGGTGACAATTTGAGAAGTTAACTTAGAAGCATTTCCTTTTTTAATGCAGGTAGGAGGTCCTGTGTTGGAGCAGGAGCTGTCTCTGTCCAGCACTCGCTGTCAAACAGAAAGCGGAGGCACCATCTTACTACAGTTGTTGGAATTTAAAACCCATCTCCTTGAGGCTGTGGAGGAGCTGCATATTCGGAGGGTATAGTAGCAATCCTAAAATTTGTTGTCAGTGTGTGGCTTTTTATATTCGTGAAGTACTGGAGAACAATCTTTTTGTTAAAATTTCAAGTACTGTTATTGTGAAGGCACAACACCACAGCAGTAAAACCTTTTGACCTTCTTAAAGCAGTGGTTCCCAACTGTTGTAGCTTGTAATCCCTTGCAGCGATGCAGTATATTTTGTGGCCTGTCATCAGTGGTGGCGTATTTCCACTAGTTGTGCCCACTTTACCAAAAACTGATTTTTCCCTTCCCATTTTTTAATGATTTTTAGAGACCTAAAGAGCTAAAATTGACCAGCAAATCACAAGAATAAAGCAGCTTGGAGCAATGTATGAATAAATGATCATCATTTTGTTTCGCAGGAATACGTTTTTTCTGTTTTCTTAATCATCTCACAACCCCGATTTATCTTGCATCTTCTCATCAAGGGTCAAACCACGTTGGGATCCACTGATCTGAAGAATTAAGTGAACTCATATTTGTTCATAAAGTTACTGAAACTCAGGTTTTAAAGAAATGCCAAAATATGTGTATTGTTTTCAACATCACTTGCTTTGTTCCTCTGTGTCACACCACTATTTAGTGCCTAGAACTTACTGTAATGGCTCCAAGTCTGTCTAAAGAGGATTGTAATTTCATAGCAATAGTAAGGGAGTTGGTATTATACATCTCTAGAAGAAGCCAGCTTCCCTGTTTGGCAGTCTGGTCAGTAAGACCCAGCTCGATATGATGCACATTGCATTGAGATGGCGGTCACATAAACCATTTGACCCCTGACCAATAAGTAGAGAGGAAATTTGTTTGTAAAAGTAACAAAAATAAATAAAGCTTTCTACCCTCCAGCAAGCACTTTCAACTTGACAACACATTGCGAGTGTGCTTAAAGGTTAGGGGAGCGAAAATGGGATGTTGGTCGTTGTTTTTATTGTTATAGCCATGTTAAGAGGGACACCAACATGGCTGCTCTATCAGTCTGATCCTCCTCAGGCGCTGCCGTTATCAAGTAGCTCTTTGTAGTTGTGTCGTTCATGTGGTGGAGAGGTTGAGGAGCGAGGGGATGTCATGATGGTGCCGGACATTCCTGAGCAGGTCAAATTCCAGTGGGCTTTTCTTTTTTTAATACAGTGCAACCCCCTGCTTTAGTTTGTGAGAATGTGCTATACTGGCAGACTGTAGTAGAGAGGAAAAGATGTGAAAGGTGAGTGCCTGTGACATTTAGTGTGCGCTGAGAAGCCTTTTGCAATTTTCAAATAAAGACTCATTATCCTAAGTGAGATGTAAATGAAGGCACATTGTGACTTATCACAATGATGCATATACTGGAAAACTTTAGGATAAACTGTCTAACTTCTTCCAACTCAACTATGAAATGAACCATTGCTTTCTCATGCCCAGATGCTTCTTTTTTCCTTTTTAATGCCACTAAAAACCATCCATTCAGAACAGCAATAAAACAGTAAAGCCATGACAAATATATCATGTTGCATGAGTTTTCAGCTGAAAGTCAAATCTTATATTTTGAGGTTTCATTTAGCAGTTTGAAAATTTGAGTGCCCTCAGCCCCAAGTTGAGCTACAGTTGCCTGTTTTGATTTGCTTGGATTACCAGGCTCAATAAAGCTTTCTAGTGTCTTTTTAAACACGTATACACTCACGCGCGCACACACATGCACACATATAATTATTCCTCAGTGGAAAAATAACAGCTTTATCTCCCGTGCACTCCTTTTTTTTAAGTGCAATGCCACGCTGGTAGCTTAGTTTAATAGGAACTTATAAAATAAAGTCAGTGAGTTAACCAGCTCCCACATGCACATAAAAAAGTCCCGTGGATATAGAGAGCAATTGACTTTTACCTGCCTTCTCCGGGGAAAGAGGGAGGATAGGGATGGCTTTCCACAAATATCACCTCCCCTCTTCTTTCTCTGTGTGCATCTGCAAAAAGATACGGAGGGATGAGCCAGGTTAGTGCAGTTTGCAGCTCTGGCTCAACTCCAGTTATTTACCCACAGGATGGAAGAGATAACGGATTTTCAGTTTGTCCCGTTCCTGCTAAGATTGCATTGTACCAGCCGTCGCTCCGTTTAAATTTACTGTGGTGTTATTTGATTTATTAGGTGCATCCACGTTGCCTTGTGTCTGATTGTGAATTACTCCTCACTCAGTCTGTGTGACTGGTCTTAGTTAGGATGGTAGATTGTCAGTTTTTATGTAAATGATGTCTGTCTGTGGTTCAGGTTGCAGAGACACGCTTTGAGGATCAGATCAGTAAACTGGTGTTGGAGAAACAGGAGCTGGAGTGGGAGAGGGTACGGCGAGGCCTGGCTGCCTTTACTTAGCATCTTTAATAGCTAAATTTTAGCACCTTACAAAAGATTGTGGGCACTTGTATTCTTATTTAATAAATAGCACATTTTGTCATTCCTTCGTCTTTTCCTGTATGTCAGGAGTCCCTACAACATCAGAGTGAAACAGTGGCAAACCAGCACACAGAGTCACTTATCAATGTGAAGAAGCAGGTATGTTTTCACTGCATGAAAAAAAATCTAAAGCAGGACTTTTAACAATGCATTAAACCCTTCAGACCCTTTTCTTTTCTCAAGTTTCAGGCCAAAATAAGAAACATTGAGGAGGAGAAGGTATGAAGAGCTTCTTCCCAAACATGTCAACGTGATACTCAGAGTGTTTTATTCAATTAATGTTTTTAGTGGAGTAGTAAATTCACTCATCTCAGTTGCACAACCTTGGCCCTTGCAGTGAATTCTTTTGTGCTGTGCTTTTGGTATTTATTGCTTTTTTGACACTCACAATAATAATCTAACATTTCAGGGGAAATACCAGGTCAGTGCTGACTTAAAAGAAAAGGAGATTAACAACTTGAAAGAAGAGCTGAAGTCGCTGCAGGTACTGAGATACGCAACACTCACAGCCTCGCGAAATATTTTTTGTGCTTATACACATTTGAGTTAGGCACAGCTGAGTCTCCCAAAAAAAATTAAATAAATTGAAAATTCATAACAAAGTCAGCACAGCACCTTTTCACCTTGGTAAGAGGAGCCCATCAGTTTAAAACATGTCTGTCTTACATGGAGTTTTGCTGTTGTTTTTTCCATTGAGTACACTTTCATTAAGCTGTTTGGCCAGTGATGACGGGTGGGTGCAGTGGTTTGAGCCAAGATAAAATTGTCATTTTTTATTTTTTTTTTACTACTCTGATGTTGTATTTTGATACCATGAAAGGATTTCTAAAATCCTTCATTCTTAATTTCCACTTGAATTATTTCACACTTCTTCACGTTTCATCTTTGATGATAACGTTCATCTCCAGCTCCCTGACACATGTGATTATAAGCGTTTATGTATTTCTTTTCTTTTCTTCTATAATCTTTATTAGAAAGGTTTCTATGGCAGTGGGTGAGCGATTCAGGTTGTTTTAAATTTGTCACTTGTAAGCAACAATAAAAACCTTTGCAGTATAAATCAAATTTATTTTGTAAGTGTATAAAAGAT
Organism: Chaetodon trifasciatus; assembly: GCA_037975065.1. NCBI lineage: Eukaryota > Metazoa > Chordata > Actinopteri > Chaetodontiformes > Chaetodontidae > Chaetodon > Chaetodon trifasciatus. The sequence goes on from JBBMOE010000030.1 coordinate 6,563,933, forward strand.
TTGAAAATTCCCCCCTCAGACATTTGGTCCATTGTAATAAGTCCTTTCTCTGCCCACTCCCTAAACCCAACATCTGATTAACCTGCCAGAAAATCCACATAATCGATAAAGTTTGATGAAGGTTCTTCCACCCTCTTTACTCTGCAGTGACCAGACCGAGTTTCCTCCAGCTGCTTTGCTCCAAAAATGGTAATGCCTCAAGATGCACTAGTGGACATGAATTTTTTTTCTAATCCGAGCCAACTTGTCTCCTGCGCTCACCCATTCCAAGAAGTTGTGCTGCCCAGTAACATCATTTCAAATCAAGGCCTCCCCTCTTTTAACAGCTTCAGTTTAATCTTAGGTTTCCTCTTCTGCCAAATGAATCAAATTATCGTGCATTTTCAAGATGGATCCTGGTAAACAGATAAAAAATACAATAGACCACTAAATATGATCATAACTTGAGTAATGAATCCACCATAATTTGCTTTGTACTAGTGTGATGCTTCAGAGGTGATCATAATGCTTACACACCTAAATCCTGTGCTGACCAATTAAATTTAATCTCTTTATCCAATGGAGACGGCCATTTAGTCACCAGCATCATAGCCTCCAATTTGGACTTATTAGTTTTCTAACTTGTCCCAAAAACCTTCAAACATCACAGCCTCTTCTCTCTCATTCTGCCTGTAGCTCTCACACCAGCACTCCCACTCACCCCGCCACCTTTCTCTCTGTCTTTCCTCCTGTCTGTCTCTCGCTATTTCTTTAAATCAGGAAAAATAATTTTAGCTGTTCAAAGAGACAAGTAAATCAAGAAAGCACATGTCCAACCATAGTCAAGGGTAGAGGGTTTTAGCGCATAGGCCGGATCCAGTCTGGCTCCCAGAGCGTTCGTCTTCGGGCTTGACACCACAGAGGTGATATACAGCCGTCCCCACGGTCCGCTGCACTTTAACAACCCAGCCGTGTTACAGAGACAATAGAGACTGTTTTTGATATTCTATCTGGGAGACACCGACTGCCGTGTTTGGCTAAAGTGAGGCCCAGTCGTGTTCATTGCTGGGACACGGTCTAGTGGATTCCTTTAATTTAACACATTTTCACATCAGTGGCAGTTGGGATCGAAGTGATTTAATTGCTGTACCTTGACGATCTGCTAAATTACAAATTTGAGCTCCACTGGAACAGCATGGTTCAATTAATCTGTAATTAAATCTAAATAATTCATCTCAGCAGCAGTTATTTTAATCTCAATAAATAACCTGGATGATGAATATCCATCGTAATACGGTTCAGTATTTATCTCAGAATCAAACTAATGATAGAGGTATACCTGCCCAGATCTAGATGAATAAAAAAGGCAAACTCAATGTAGACTGTAGGTAGACTTTGTTTTTGGATTGAAACGGTGATATTACTAAGATCAACAAATTGCTGCATTGTCTCCTGGTGTCAAATAATGGCTTGTCTTTACATGCAGGCTGGTAGATGTAAGCGGTGCTTCTCAGTCTGTCCCCTTTGACACATGAAGCAGAGCGAAGCCACCGGCTGCGTTTGCACATGATGAAAGCATGAAAGCATGAAAATTTTGGTATTTTGTGAGGAAAAAACAAAACAAAGCAAACATTTGATTTAACTTCTTTATTGACTTTTCTTTACAAATGTACAGCCAGTGTGCAGATTTTAAGAAAAATAGAACAAACCTGACAGTAACAAGCAAAATACCCCGAATGAAAAATAAGAAATAATAAAAAATGAAAATAAAATAAAATAAATAAATAATAATAATAATACAATTAATAATAAATAATAATCATATAGTAATAATTAAGATGCACATTCTTGACAGTTATGGTTCATCACAAAACAATGTTACATGACGTGTCCATTCCTTAGGTGAAAAGGTACATTGGGGGGAGCATACAGGTATTAGCCATCATGATCATCACTTTCCAATCATTTCCAGATAAGGAGCCCATACCTCCAAAAAGAGATCTAAATTATTATTAATCTTATAAATAAGTTGTTCAAAAGAAGCTATCTTGCTTAGTTCATCTCTCCATTCCTTAAAACTGATCTTTTCTCCTGACTTCCAGTGTCTCAAGACTACACTGTTTCCTGTTGCAAGAGCTAGTTTCAGCCATGCGCATTTGTGTGGACAGGCCAGATTTCTTCAGCAAAATACCCAAAATTCATAAAGCTGGCCCCTCCCTGAACTCTACCTTCAGTACTTTATTAATACGTTGGATGATAGCCACCCAAAGGTTGCGCACCATCTCACATTCATTGAACATATGTACCAGTGAGCCCCTTTCCTTCTTACATCTCCAACACTCATCATTCTCCCAACCTGGCCATTTTTGCTGGAGTCCAACAGTTCCTATTCAATATTCTGAATGAAATAAGTTGTGTCTGCATGTCTCGTGCTATAGTGTACCAGGACCTAATTGTTTCCTCCCAGACCTCCCAGTCAATAGGAAAACAAACATTTGACAAAAATCAGAAAAGCCATAAACTCCTAACTCGTAAATCAACATGCAAGTAACCCCTTAAAAGTTATTGTTAGTTATTGTTAGTTATTGTTAGTTGTTGTTGTTAGTTATGGATCCCCAGAATGAGAGCCCCACTGATACTGCTTAATGAAGAGCTGGTTGTTTAATAAATGATGCCCAAACACTGATACTGTCCAGGCAGCCTGTCGTGACGGTTTCAGTGCACACTCGACAGCTAACTTAGAGACAAAATGTTAGTTTTCACAATCGATTAATCATGTGAGTCATAGTTAGCTGTAGTTCGACCTTCACCATGTGAAGACTGTCTGTTTTGAATCATTGTAAGTTGAATATCTTTGGGTTGGTTTTACCAAACATGACATTTGAAGATGAGGCAGCAGGTAGTGCGCGTGCCTCACAGCAAGAAGGTCGCCGGTTTGATCCCGGGCGGGGCCTTTCTGTGTTCTTCCCATGCATGTGTGGGTTCTCTCCGGGCACTCCGGCTTCCTCCCACAGACCAAAAACATGCTCATTAGGTTAATTGGTGACTCTAAGTTATCCTTAGGTGTGAGTGTGAACGTGAATGGTTGTATGTCTGTATATGTTGTCCTGCAATCAACTGGCAACCGGTACAGGGTGTACCCCACCTTTCACCCAATGACAGCTGGGATAGGCTCCAGCCCCCCCCGCAACCCCGATAGTTGGGTATAGACAATGGATGGATGGCTGGACATTTGAAGATGTCACCTCAGGCGCCTGATGGATATTTTTCACTCTTACTCATTAGTGAAGGTGATCATTACCTGCAGCCCTACATCAATGCAGAGGCAGCACATTTGATCAAATCTGGGACATAATTGCATATAGATGATAAATAGGACGTCTCATCCACATTGTTGAGAATCAGAGCTCATTCTTAACCCTGGAAACAGCAGCTGACACCTCAGTCTCACCTGAAGGTCCATTCACGAGCTGTTCTGTGTGTGTGTGTTGTGTCTTGATTTAATGTGTACACAAACGTGGTATGTTGGGTTCGTGTGAAGAAAATCTAATCTAATTAGATTTTTTTGAATGCTGAGAAGAAGTGTGGAAAACCTTAAATTCACACACTTTAACACATATTGCTCTGCTCATCAGAGCTGAAACCCTTTATCATGTTGAGTTTCTTTTACTGCTGTTTTGCAGTTACTGAAGTACAACTTGGAGAAGAAATCAAGCGAGCTGGTAAGGAAGGATTTTCCTCTTGTACAAACTGTTGACAGAGGATGGGTGGGAGGAAGAAAAATTAAAAGAGGAGGATGAGGGAATGGTGCTAAGGAGAGATGGGTTTGGGGGGAAGAGCTCATCAGGAGTAACGGATAGGGAGTGTGTGACACTTTGAACTGCCAGCACAGCAGAGAAAATATCTCTATTAAAATATTTTATAACTGGGCCTCGCTCAGTTTAACCTTCTTCACATAACAGTGGCTCAGCAGAGTGAGTCGAAGTGAGCTGGTGTGTCGGAGAGAGGCCGGGGAGGGAGTGAGAATGAGAGCGAAGGGAGTGAGTGGGACAGCGAGAGGGAAGAAAAGAATCTGCTCAGCTTGATACAGACAATCAAAGTATAATGGCAGTTTGAAGAGCGATAAAGCGCTCTGAGGCATGCGCTGAGTTGATTCCTTCATCCCACAGAAAAGAGACAGGCGTTAGCTGCGTTAAACCGTGATCCTCTCATTCGCTTGACAGCTGTTTCCCCTGTAGGATTCTATGTCTGACAAAATGAGTACAGACCTCGAGCCAGCAGCCAGTTAGCTTAGCTTGACAGGAACACTGGAAGTAGGGGGAAACAACTAGCCCAGCTCTGTCCAAAGGTGACACAAATCCACCTACAAGAACCTCTAAAGCTCACTAATTGACACGTTACATCTCATATGTTTAACCAATACAAAATCCAATGTGAAAACAACACATTTGAATTTTCCAGGGGCTTATGTGGAAGACTTGTCATCACTTTAGCAGGTGGATTTTGTAAACTGTGGACGCAGTCAGACTAGCTGTTGCCCTCTGCTGCTAGTATTTATGCTTGGCTTAATTAACCAGCTCTTAGCTGCAGCTTCATAGTAAACAGACAGACATGAGCTTGTCATCAAACTCTTGGCAAGACAGCAAATATATATCCTTTATTTAACCAGGTAAAAGCCTCATTGAGATTAAAATCTCTTTTCCAAGAGTGACCTGGCCAAGAAGGCAGCCCAACAACATTATCACAAAAAACCAAATACAATATGAACAGACATAAAACAAGCAAAGACGTGTATTGAGCTATTGCTTTCAGAAAAGACACGTTTTACATCCTCATTCATCTATGTATTCATTCATTCATTCATTCTTGGATATTTTTGGAGCCAAGTCTGTATTGTTGTAGTGTTTCTGCTCTGTACTTTCACAGACCTGTGGATTAAACCGCGTTCTGTGCTATGGCAGCTTTTTTCTTGGGTTTTTCTCTCTGTCGAGGGCACTCGTTTCCTTGTCTGTTTCAACTGTTCCCCTTCCGCAGGAGCAGAAACTAGCATTGCAGAGCAGGTCAAAGGACAGCCACTTGAACCAGCTGGGGGAGGTTGAGAGGCGTTTCAGTGCTCTGTCGAAGCAGTGTGCCATGGTCAAGCAGGCCCACGAAAAACTAGAGGAAAATGGTAATGAATGGAAGGATAGCACAGAAGGACGGTTGTAGATTTATAAGTTATACAATGCTGCAAAGACACATCTGCTCTAACAACATGCTGCATAGATCAGGATACACACAGTACGCGCTACTGAATGTTCCTGAGCTAAAGTGAGTGTGCAGTTTATTAGACGTTAGCAGAAGGGGCCCTGTTTTGCCCCAGAACGGCCTGAATTCTTTAGGGTACAAATGTAACAAGGTGCTGGAAACAACTCACAGGGATGTTGGTCCTCACTGACTTGATACGGTGGTCTGACTCAGCTCTTTCAGAGTTTTCCACAGCACATTCATTGCTGAAAACATCCAGTTTCACTTCATCTCCAAGATATCGTTTTGGGGTCGGGATCTGGGTAATGAGCAAAGATCACTGTCATGTTCCTTTAAATGCTCCCACAGGATATTTTGGCATTGAGTCACAGTGGCCGTGAATTGATCTCCTGGGTCAGCAGCAGTGTAGTGTTAGACTGTGCTACCACGGGGCTTTAAGTGAGCCAATAAAACATTCCCACAACATGAGTACCAGCAGGCCAGGCTCTGTGGACCCATGCTGTCGACAACAAGTATGCATCCTGCTGTTAAATGAGACAATTTGCTGCTCTTCAGCTGTCCACTTCTGTTAACCACGTATCCAGCTTAGCTTCCTCTACTTGTTGCCAGCTGACAATAGAGGAGACAGGCGTTATTTTATGCTGCTGTAGCCCAGAAGCCTCCAGGTCCAATGTGCAACGTCATGTAGTTTCGGCCCGCCGGAAATCGACTGAGTGAATGATTTTAGTGTTTCGCAATCATAGCTGTTTAAATCACATGTGTTGCCAATCAGATGGTCCAGTCAGAGTTAATTCAACTCACACTGTTTTTTTTTTTCATGTCATGAATGTCGACAGTAGTAGATAGCCTCTTCTCTGGAGGCTTACAGTAACATATACAGTGCTGTACATGCTGCAGAATCACATTAGCTCGCTGTTGTTATCAGGACAAATGACAATATGAAATATGTGCTGTTAACAGTAGAAGGCTTTATATTATCAGGTGACCATTGTAATCTTAAATTGTAGCTGGTTACATAGTCACAGCTCCATTGCCCATTTTAAGCACGTTTATCTCAGTATCTCTGTTTATGTGAAGGTAGAAGGCTCATTCTGCCACAGCTGGTACATATTTAAAATAGACTTCCTGTGACATCCCTGAAAGTCTTAAACTCGTCCTTTACTGTAAGAGACACAGAGCAATCAGAGTGAAGATATTAAACTACAGTATCTGTCCATATCTAGCGTCATAGCATCCCGTATGATGGTGTTTTACCGTGTGATATTCTTACAGTTGATGAGGCCATGAAAAGAAATATGAAACTGACTTCTGCAGTTGAAAAACAAGAAGCCATTATTGTCTCACTAAAGAAGGTATGTGGAAAAGTGCCCTGATGTTTGGAATGATTTGAGGCAACATGTCATCACGTCTTATGTAATATCCATATCTCACTGCGTGTCACACAAAATGCTTTTGCTCCTGAAGTTTGTAAGCTGACTTGACTAATTGCAGAGGACTTAACTCAAGAAGTTCCAGAGGAATCAAGTTGGATAATTTTGTGCTTCTGAAATGATTGAATGTTTGGGGCTTTTTCAGGAGTTGGAGGAGGTCAGTAAACAGCTGATCAAGGCCAAGATGTTAGCAGTTAGACATAACAAGAGCCAAAGTCCTACAGGCAGAGAGCAGCATATACAGCAGCTGCACCACAAACTGAACATGGTAAATAACAACCGCTAAATAGGAGTACATCTGTTTGTGCTAGCCCCAAAACTGGTTCACACTGATCTCTATCACATTAAAATCAAACTGTGGTTCTGACAGTTTGCCAGAGAGCTAATCATGATGCATTATTTTTATATCTTCCATTTTTAGGAAACGGAAATGAACAAGAAACTCAGGGAGGAAAATGTAGCGCTAAGAGCAGAAAAGCAGGTCAGAAACTAGGAAATAGGAAGGGAACAATGTGACCGCTACCTTAATCTTGATGCTCTCTCTCCACTGATACTTTGTTAGTGTGGCTGTTTTGGAGGTTGCCTTGCTGTCCTGAGTAATACTGAACCAAGTGCCTTACCTAGTCTATGTTTTACCTTTCCACAATTCAAAGTGCATTTAAGCTAAATCCCTTTATTCTGTGTGTGTTTGTTTAGGAGGTGTTGAAGTCTCTGCAGCACACCCAGCAGCTGTTGTTGAGTCAGACACAGACAGTAAGCAGAGTAGAGCTGGAGCTACAGACACAAGGAGAGCAGTACCAGGTCAGAGTCTGTGCTGGTTTATGGACATAACTCTTCATATTGTATACATATACATCAGCACAGACTTACTCTCATTTTTGTCTTAAATTGCCTTATTTTTAATAACTTTTAGATGTAGATTTTATATCCCGTCGTCCTGTCTGCCACCATATCATTCATTAATATTTTAGTTTATGTTTTCGACCATAACTCAAGAATTCCTACACTAATTATGACAAAAACTGTGAGGCGGTAATTCTAGTTTAAATTTTGATTTTAGATTAAATTGATTTGAATTAAATTGGAGTTTAAATTTTGACCTGAAATGAGCTCAAAAGAAGATAAGGATGAAGAAAATTTATAGTAGAACGCTTACTAAATCATGTTATCGTCGTATTAAACCAGAGCAGACCTCCTGCATCTTCATCACTTCAGTGTTCCTTTATTAGTCCCACAAGGGGAAATTCCAGTTTACAGCATCACCAATAAAGCAGATAGAGTAACAAGTGCATGCAAATTAAAAACAATAAGTATATACAAAAGAGTGGAATAAAAAAACAAAACAAAAAAGCCATCCTAAGAAATTATAAATAGTATTTGCAGACTGTTATCTACAGGTTGGATTGCACAGATTATTCACAGATTACACTTTACTGGCCGGCTGGCCTGGGAACGCCTCGGGATCCCCCCGGAAGAGCTGGGGGAAGTGTCCAGGGAGAGGGAAGTTTGGGCGTCCCTGCTCAGGCTGCTCCCCCCGCGACCCGGCCCCGGATGAAGCGGGAGAAGACGGACGGACGGACGGACACTTTACTTACTGTCAGAAATAATTTAAGAAAAAATTTACCTTTTTCAATTTTGTAGTTTGACGTGAAAGTAAAGCTGTTAATCTTTTAGAGAGAGACAATTGTGTAAAATAACTGAGGATGTTTTATTATAATGTCATGTTAAAGAGAAAACGTAGATTGAAATTCTTTCCCGCAGTTATTGTGGAATTTAGACCAATCACCTTTTAGTGTTTTTTCTTTTCTTTTCAGACAGATAAAGCTGAAAGACATATGGAAAAAATCACATTGTGTAATCACCCAGATTAAAATGGGAACTTAAATGATTCGAGTGTTCGTAGGTTATAATTAAAAGGCTAATGAATATTTTAAGTAAGATGGAATAAACCAGGAGCTCGGAAGAATCGTACATTTCAAAATATGCTCGTCCTTTAACTGATGCAAACGAATACATTCGATTGGATTTGAATGATGGAGGATGTCGTATATTTTTCCTACAAAGTAAAACCGTGCACCTCCCGTTGGCTCCACACAGATCAGGAATTTTTCAGGGTCTATTTAAATGATTATGGAGTGAATTTACACGAGGACAGAAATAAATGATGACCATCGTTTCTTCTCATAAACGTGCTGTTGTATATCACATTAGTGAATATAATCCCGTCTGCAACTGAATGATAGTTAGTGTGTTTTTTTCTCCATTTACGGGCTTCGCAGTTTATTATTCTCTTCTCTTCTCTCTGTACCCCCTTCTCATTTTTAATTCACCTATTCATTAATTTATTAAAATCATTATTAAAATGACACAAGCCAACTGATTTGTATTAGCAAGAAGCCCTCTTTCTCCCTACCATGTTTAAGACCTTCTGTTCACGTTAAATAAACACATAAAAATTTAGTACTGCATTAAAAATCCTATGGGTGATTAATTTTACTGCAGGCCCTTAAGCAGGAACATGAGGTGATGCGAGAGAAAAGCAAGGCGACGGAAGACAAGGTGGCCCAACTGATGGAGAGCTACACCGCTTCCAGGACCAGCTGGGACAAAGAGGTAGAAGAAAAACTGGAGTGTGAGACAGGGCAGTGCGATGGTGACATTTTTATTTAACAACAGCATTCGTCAGAAACGTCTGAAATGAGCCATCATGTCAGTTTGCATTTGTCTCTGTACGGTTGTGTTAAACAGAAGGCAGTGTTTCTGGATCGCATCAGGAGTGAGCAGCAGGGCCTTCGAGCGGCGAACGAGGCTCACGACGAGCTTCATCAGAAACACACTGAAGCGGCCTCACAGGCCAGCGTGCAGGCGCAGCATCTGTGTGACTTGGAGGTACAGAGACAGGCTGTATTCAGAAGCTGCTGTTCTAGATACTGATTTGGACACAGTCACATCTGCAGTATGCCGCAAATAATATGGATGTCCTAATGATTCGGCCGGTCTGTCGCGGTGAAGAAGGAGCTGAGCCGAAAGGCGAAGCTCTCGATTTACCGGTCAGTCTACGTTCCTACCCTCACCTATGGTCATGAACTTGGGGTCATGACCGAAAGAACGAGGTCCCAGATACAAGCAGCTGAAATGAGTTTCCTCCGCAGGGTGGCAGGGCGCTCCCTTAGAGATAGGGTGAGGAGCTCTGTCACCCGGGAGGAGCTCAGAGTAGAGTCACTGCTCCTCCACATCGAGAGGAGTCAGCTGAGGTGGCTCGGGCATCTCTATTGGATGCCCCCTGGACGCCTCCCAAGGGAAGTGTTCCAGGCATGTCCCACCGGGAGGAGGCCCCGGGGAAGACCCAGGACACGCTGGCGCGACTATGTCGCTCGGCTGGCCTGGGAACGCCTTGGGATCCCCCTGGAAGAGCTGGGGGAAGTGTCCGGGGAGAGGGAAGTTTGGGCGTCCCTTCTCAGACTGCTCCCCCCGCGACCTGGCCCCGGATGAAGCAGGAGAAGACGGACGGACTAATGATTCGGCAAAAATCTCCAGTCTCGCCTACCGTGTCCCACAATGCAAAGCACTGGAGGGGTCACAACAACCAGGAAGTTTGTTTTTAATATTTTCATGTGCTGCTTTATCGCTAAATTCCTCACTTTTTTCATATGAAGATAAACACTCACCAGGTCCTAAGCAGATGCTGTCTCATCTGCCTGCAACAAAAACATTGATAACAGAGCAAAAGGTTGCAGTGTCAGCGAAAGCTCTCCCACTTCCTCCAATTAGCTCAGCCCAGTATTCACCATCCATGCACAGTAGTGTGAGTGAGTGTGGCCACAGCTGCAGGTGTTGTTGTATATTTATGTTCTAAGCATGTGACTTCTTATTTTTCTCTGCACAGAGGAGCGACATCAGTCAGAGCCTCAGTGATTCTACTCAGCTCTTTCCCACTTTAGTGGAGGAAATCAGAGGGGAGGAAGCTCTTAATGTACCCGTCTGCAGCTCTGAGCCACCTGGCGTTGGCAGCCTGCGGCGCTTTGTGTCCACTGAGGCCGAAGAGCCAGCCAGGCAGGAGGACACAGGAGCTGTGACTGAGCTAGGTGCCGCTGCAACAACTGGAGGTCAGCCAGCTAAAAATACACATGCACACGATAAAGATACCTGAGTGCTTGGTCTATTTTGAGACTTCAGCGTTTTATTCAGAACGCAGGCAGACATTTTTATATCTTTTTAATTCATGAGCAGAGACTTTTTTTCTAAACATTTATGTTGTGTTCTCTTTCAGGAGAGGACAGCCCAAACCACCGGCAACAGTCTCAGTTTAAACAGCCCCTAAACTCTGTAAACCTGTTTACCTGCCCATTCACCAACAACCTGGACAGCCTCTGTCTTTCTGGAACAACAGGCAGGGACAGCAGCATATCAGACAAACACGAGAACAACTTGAACACTAATGAGACGGATGCTGATGAAGTTTCAGGTTTAATTCATGCTACGTCCTCTTTGTCTGATAACGGGCTGCTGATTAGCAAAGGTAGCTGTGTGAGGGACACATCAGCTGCATCGAGCCCTGACCAAAGGCCTGTCGATGGAAAGAGTGATGCAGGGGACGGAGAAGTGAGCGAGGAAGGTGACGTGAAACGAGGAAAAAGCAACAGGGAAGATGAGCGAAGAAATGAGGAGCAGCCGTGTGATAGAGAAATCCAAGGAAAAGAGGTGAAGGAGGGAGGAGGCGCTGGCGGAAAGAGAGGAACGCTCATGGCCCAAGCAGCAGATAGAGCAGACAGAGAGGATAGCCAGAGGTCAGCGAAAGATGCAGGAGACACCAAACAGCCTGGAACAGAAACAAAAGATAGCGCAGGGGGAGATGGGCCAGATGGAGTGGACGACAGAGGAACGACAGGGCCACACACGCCAGAAACCCAGAGACCGACCCAGACGACTACTGACACAACTACCAAGCAGAGCAACGCACAGCAGGTCATTGACTTCAGGCATACAGAGCCACCGCTGGCTGCCTGTGAGCCCTCAGACTGCTCTCAGACAGCCAGTGAGAAGGTTGCAGACTCCAGTCTTGTGAGTAAGGGGTATGAGATTAGGAGAGATGTACACACCCCCTGTCATGATGAGGCCCAACACTCTGCTCAAGACTCAGCTCATCAGATCTCTGAGAAAACCGCGGAAGAAACGCCGTCCGACAAATCAGCTCCCAACATCCCCACTGAACTTTCCGAACCTCTGAATCAGTCAAGTGATTGTAACTCACAGACCAATAATGCAGATCAGTCAGATAACATTGTCTGTATCCAAGAGACAACTGCAACACAAACACCGCCTAGTAATCCTTCTGATATGAAGCAAACGGATGAAACGCGTGATACGCATGTGAGAGTTGAACCACAAGCGTTCCCTCAATGTCAGGAAACCCCAGAGCAGCAGCGCGGACAGCTGAGGTCTCTGATACCTGATGATGAGGAGGATGATTGTTCTGCATGTAAGAAGGTGGAAGGTCAGTCGAATGTAGACGCATGTGAAAACAGTGAGAGTGCCCGGGAAGCTGTGGAAAAATCCATTCTGAAGGACGTCTCAGTGGACACTATGGAAAGTGAATCTGAGACCAGCAGCTATCAGGAGAACATGAAAAATGACAAAATAGAGGATGAAGGAGGTGCAAAGACAACTAAAACTGCTGTCCATTCAAGTCTTGAGAATGCTAATGGTGCTTTGCCAGAGCAGACCAGCAGCACTAAATGTTATGCGCAGTCTCCAGCAAAAGACACGCCCCTTGAAGATGCTAACGAGCTAATGAGCGATAAGACATACAGGCCGTCATTTGACTGGGGCAGTTCAGTAGGCTCAAGAACTAAGACTGATGTCTCCGTCCTGCATCACTTTGTTCAGGTATTACAATTCAAAAACGCAAGCATTACCATTTAGTAACTCACTATTTTGTAGACATGTGTGGATGTAGCTTTACACGAAGGTTTCAAATAGGTTTGCTTTAAAGCAAGAATAAAGGTCACAATAAAGTTCTTCAGCTAAATGCAGATAAGACAGAAGTGATTGTATTTGACCCCAAAAATGAAAGGTCAAAGGTCAGTGCTCATCTTAACTTCATGTCACTGACAACAACAGATAAAGCCAGAAATCTTGATGTGATTATTGATTCTGACCTGATTCTTAACAACCATTTAAAGCTGATTACCAAATCAGCCTATTACCACCTGAAAAATATAACCAGAATTAAGGGATGTCTGTCCAAAGAAGACATGGAAAAACTTGTTCATGCATTCATTTTCAGTAGGTTGGACTATTGCAATGGAGTCTTTATTGGCCTAAACAAAAAATCAATTAGGCAACTACAGCTGATTCAGAATGCTGCTGCTGAGTCCTTACAAACACCAGAAAAATGCTTCCTGTGAGTCAAAGAATAGACTTTAAAATCTTACTGTTGGTCTACAAAGCATTAAATGGTCTAGGACCAAAATATATTCTAGATCCAAACAAAGTGAAGCAGCTTTCAGTTATTATGCTCCTCACCTGTGGAACATTCTGCCTGCACACCTGAGGTCTGCACCAACTGTCAGCTCATTTAAATCAGGGCTGAAAACATTATTATTTGCTACAGCTTTTACTTAAAGTAAATATATTTGCTCAATGACTTTAATCATTCTAAATGCTAAATTATTGTCTTTTACTGGCTTCTGTTTTTAATTTTCCTTTAACTGTATTTTATTTTTATTTTTCTATTCTCTTCTAATCTCTTTCTTTCTTTCTTTCTTTGAAATGTATGATTTTAATGGATTTTTATGTTTCTGTAAAGCACTTTGAATTGCCTGGTGTATGAATTGTGCTATACAAATAAGTTTGCCTTGCCTTGCCTAAAGTTGGGACCCAGAATGCCAGATGTAGCAGCATTGAGAAATTAGTTAAGGCACACCTGAGCAGGACCTTCACACTGGCTGTTTTCTTCTGTGTAACAGACACATTGGTGTGTTTTCAGGGATCTCCTGTGTTCGAGCAAAATACAAGAGGTCCTGTTGGACTCCTTGGACAGCCCTTCAGCACAATCCCTGTGTTCCTCAAAAGCAAGCAGAACAAAGGTGACCGTTGAGCTGATACTGTACGAGCCCCTCCATTGAAAAGCATTCGGCCACTGTGGAACGCAGCAGCGTTGCTCCGTCGATCCACTGCTAACCTTTGACACAGTGAACTCAGCGTACACCTGCAGTTCGTACCATCTCTACTAATCATTCATTCTCATATTCCTGATGATCTTGCCATCTCACCTCATTCTTCCTAGCCCCCTTGCTGGTGAACGCCTCCAGTTTCTCTGGGACTGCGGCTTCCTCAAGGACACACCAGCAGGGAGAGTGGACGGATACGGGAGAGACAGCAACAGCAGACAGGGTCAGTTACTGAACCGGTTATGATGTAAGATGCTGCTCCTTTGTGACAAACTCACAAATGACTCAAAAGTTACATTACGCTCCACACGCTGTTAACCACCAGCCTGATTCACACGTTACAGGTAAAACAGCACAGTGATTTACATGCCCTTATATCTCCTGATGTATTAATGATTCCTCACTGTATGAGCTCATCTTTCAGCTATGTGGAAAATCTAATTTCAGCTGTTAAAGCCCATGGCCAAGTATATTTAATCACAGTAAAGCCACAATATTGTTCCACGTTACAGCTTGAGACTGAACAGCAGGAAATGGCCACAGTGTGATGTTCACTTAAAAACACGCCTCAGATGACGTGAGAATGACCCTTATAAGATATTTTCTCTATCAAATGACATGGTTTGAGGTTCCCTCATCGTTTTAGAAAATATGTGTGAGTGGACCTCAGGGGAAATGTGTGCTAGAGCTCAACGAATACGTCTGTTCTATCAAGCTGACATGTCGTCATAAAAGGAGACATTAGATGCTTTTTCCAACATTTTTGTGGTCCACAAAAGTCCAAATGTGAGAGCAGGCAAATGCTAGCTCAGGCCAACACAATTAACAGAATATCTGAGAAAGACTTTTACATGTATGAAAGTTTGACAAATGTTCAGTCAGGTGTTGAGTGAAGGGATGTAGCTGATGTCTGCTGAATGCAGAGACATCCTGTAGACAGCCAGACAGACAGAGAATGAACGACCTGTGCAAGAAAATCGACCTAATGATGCTTGGGTACCTCTCCTCTCTCACTCACTCAGTCTTTATCCATCTCCTCACTCTCTCACTTCATCATCCATCTCTCACTAACTCACTTTCTCCGTCCTCTCGCTCGTTCTCTCTTTCTCATTCTCCGCGTTGCTTTTGCACTCTCGCACACTCTCCTGCTCTCTTTTGTCACCATCACCACAAACTGTCACTCCGTGTTTTATAAGATCCAGGTGCTGGCAATCGAGGGAGATAGAGTGCAATATGGCGAGAGTATGAGAAAGAAAAAACTACTCTGATAGTTAAACAAATTGCAGCGAGGGCCAAAGCCCTTATTTTCTGCAGACTCTGAACACTGGGAATGTCACACAGAGTTCAGTCTGGGCTACTTTCTCTGGTCTGGATACTGTTACATATCAATTGCCGCTGGTTATTGTCTGCTCTGCATTTGTTTATCGGTTAATGCTCCTTTCACTACAACGCTTCCCCAGAAGGCACTGAGCCTTGAGAAAGAATGAATCCTTTAGCTGCTTTTTATTTTACAGGATAAATAGAAGACAGGCATCCACTGTTTTACTTTAGAGGTTTGTGCTCTACTATTTTACTTCCTGCTGTCATTTTTTTTTTTTACATAGGAAAGCAGAGCTTCTTTGTCCATCACTTCTTTTCCAGTCTCCACGTCCTCCATCACAGGCAGCAGACAGTCATGGCAGACCACCCCAGGGTAAGGCAGTATACCCGACAGAAAGGCGTACATGTTGACTGCCATTGTAGTTTCAACATAGTTTTAAATCCACAACGTCACACATTGTTGGGAAGAGTTTACTGGAAATGTGAATACCACAGCAGAGGTTGCTGATCATCCAGACTCACTGGTGTTGTTTGAACCTGATGAAAATGTCCTGGACCAGCCGGACAGGTGTCATCCTTGATAATTTGATATGTAAAAAAACTATGGAATTGAAAATGGACCTTTTTGGTCGGAGGTAGAGGATGGTCGGAAAATACCTAATAATTTGAACTATTTGGGTAGCTGAGGCTGCTCTTTGAGTAATGGAAATGGACCCTGACGCGATGTGAATTTGCCCCTTTTCTCCTCCTTCTCCCTTTTTTCTTCATCCTGTTTGTTTTTCCTTATTACTATACTATGTAATGCATATTTGATATGCGTTTGCATCATATGCAGCAATATCTAGGTATGGGATATGTTTTGTATTTTTTTTTTTTTTTACACCACTGATCTTGTCTCAGATACTGTTCAATGTTTAAGGGAAAAAAAAAGAAAAATCTAAATAGAAAGTTCTAAAAAAAACTAAATTGACAAAGGATGATGCAGATTTTGCAGTGTTTTTTTTTTTTATATTTCACAAACTAACATTTAAGCAGAGCAGACCTTACTGGTGTTGTCAGCCTAAAAGTCAGCCAGATGTTGCTGCTGCACAGCCAGAGCAGTGAGAGTGAGGACAAACTTAATGCTCAACACTGCTGCACCATGCAGGTTAGAGGTCATTGTTTAAAGTGGTTTCATAATGCCTCTGCTTGTGTATCTGCAGGAGTTCTATCATTTGGAGTCATAGTATTATAATTGCTGACTAAAACTATGTTCATTTTGGCGTCTGCTTACAACAGGTGTAGCAGAGCTCCCACCTCAGCTGCAGGTCCGAGCTCAGAGCCGGACCGGGAACCCCGCTGCTCTCTGGAGAGGGAAGGGCAGCAGTCATCATTCAGAGCCCATATCTCCAAAATCGAACAGTTCCTCAACACAGAGAGGCTTCGACTGCCCAAAAGACGAAGAATGGACAACTAAACCCCCAAAGTGCTGCTGTGCAGCCACGTTACAAAAGCCTTCTGCTGTAGCACACGTTGGTAAATGTTCTGAAACGCATTAACAGTTCTTTTCAACTTAATAGATCAGATTACTTTTCAGTGGGTTTTATTGGCAAAGTTATAAGAGCTTAAGCTGCGAAAGGCCGTGAAAGGGTGTCCAGGTTTTGGCTTAAATCATTGCCTGTTCACATTTCTACATTTTCCAGGGGAAAACAGTTCTGTTCATTTGTAGTTGCACTGTCATTGTGTAATTGTCAGTATGCAGAAGAGAAGTAGATTGATGATTCCTCTGGAGGTTTATGTCACTGTACTGTATTTGAAAGATTTTCTGTTCACATACAGTTGTATGTATATAAAGCAGTGTTAAATGTATGCATTATACATACAAAACAAATGACACTTTTGTCTTGTCATTTGATGGCTGAATGAAATTTGGTCCTAACTGTGATAAATCCCAGTCTTATATGGTATATTTGGATGAAAGAGAACACAGTGAGGCTGCAGCTGTATGTTTCACAGCTTGCTGTTTTTTATAGACCAGGACAAATTTATTGAAACAACAGAATTGCCGCTGCGAGCCATGCGTGTCACAGCAAACAGCCAGACAAATAAACAACAAAGGCCAAACACTGTTAAAAAGGCCTGCCACTGTTAACATGCTAATTAACATTAATTAGCGCCATGGCCAATCAGGGCTGCAGGTCTCAGAGGAGCTCTAATTGTGGAGGCACCTTTGGTCGACACCATGTTGTTGCTGCTGTTGCTGTTGGAGCAATTATGAGTTAGGACACAACTGGTTAGAGTCTGTTCATACTCATTAACATGAATTAAGAGATAATAATTAGCCCACACCCCCCAACATAATTAACAAAAATCAATTAGCAAACATACAGTCTAATTAACAAGGCTCTCGTTAACTTTATGCTCCCTGTGAGGAATGAACATATGGCCCAGTGTGAGCATAAAACGGCCGACCACAGATACTTGACTTCCATGTTACTGTACACATCTGACGTATTTCAATGAACTGACAAAGCTTTTGGAAGTGGGCCGGAGGAACAGCAAGGTATAATAGAGTTTTAGTTCGGGTAAACATCCCCTGAGCTGAGCAGTAAACACAGGATTTACAGGATGGCACAGCAGGTTTGATGACCGGCGTCTCCAGTCAGATTCCCTGTGAGTAGTAGCTCTGAAAACAGGAACGTTTAGGCTAAACTGTGCATTGAAATCCTTTTTCACTCATAAATTTCATCTTAGAACTCAGTTTTATGGCTTTTTCTTAACTGATGGGATTGTAATTTTTTTTTAAAATTTACTTTTTAGTGAGGAATTTTTAACATTTTATACAGAACAAAGAACAGGACCAGTCGGGATGGGGGTACCTTTACCACACAGCATCCTCTTTTTCACATAGCATCATCGTTCGCAGCAGTCATCGTTAGTTAAACAGCAGTTTTACATAAAATCAGATCTTATAGGCTTGACATATTCAAGTTTTATAAAATGAGTCTGTTTGCAATTTTAGTTGAAAAATCACTTTTTCCATTTTGTAGATTTCTTGTATAATGCTGATCCAGTCCTCATCTTCTGGTAATGCTTGCTGCTAAAAGAATATAAAGCAGTTTCTTGTCTCCGTTGCTAAGGCCGTCTAGTATTATGTTACCGAGGTACACAGCTTCAAATAGAAAGGGGAGAACAATTGAGAACACATTCTGCACATGATGATGAATCTCAACCCAGTACCCTTGAATAATTTGACAGTTCCAGAAAACATGATTAATTTTTTTAATCATCTAATTTCACTTGTTTTATGTTGTGCTTCAAACTTTTAATTAATTCATTTTTTAATGAGCTGTGCCTAAACATGCGGGGAAACAGGGGTGGCAGTCTGGACCGCTCATGTGGCTTCTTTGAACCTTGTCATATGTGAGCAAAAGCACAACGCTTCATGATATCAGCTACTTTCTCTGACTGACCCTTGGTCCTGCTCAATGGCACCTGCAACACTGGAAGGATTAGCTGGCATTTAATTGGTCAGTTTTGACATCATCACTGTAAAGGACAGGGTCACCTTGGTGGCTCATGTGCCAACTTTTTGTTCCCACCTGGAGGGTCCACAGTCCCCAGCTGACATTCAGAAGATCTTCATTTAACATCCAGCTTCTCTTTTTTTAACACTTAAGGGTTAAAATGCAGGATTGAGGAATGGGGCTAAGTAGCACTGTTGTTCTTTGGCTGTGCTCACTGGGGTTTCGGTCGAGTGGCAACGAGAACAGCAACCAAAGCATGAAAAAACCTGCTGTTTCTCATGCGGACACACCAGATTTCTGTGTCACATCTCAAACCTCTTAGGAAAGTTTCAGTCTGCGGCCGAAGATCCAAAGCTGTCAACCCAGACTCCTCTGCTCTATGGAGCTCTCACAAATATTCTGCTCACATCCTGAAATTAACAGCGCACATTTTGATGGTGGCACAAGGTCTCCGCCTGGTCCATCTTACTACACTTACTGATATGAATACGCCTGAATGTTAATGTGCTCATAAAGAAAACTGGAGCGTTTGAGTGGCTCTGCCCACCACCGCTGACCCTTATCCTTATTGGGAGGAAGGGAGGGGAGGGGAGGAGAGGTGGGGGAGGTGTGGAATATAAAGGAGTTCATTTTAATACTCTCATACACAAACACACCACATTCGATTTCTCTCTCCTATACACTTTTTGTCCCTTCTGCCTCCCTCTCTCTCCCTCTCTCACACACACACACACAGCCTGGGTTATGAAGTGTTGGTGCTTTGAAACAGTCAATTACCCTCTGGCGAGGGAGGATACCTGCTGTTAATTACTGCTCAGTGTTTTATATGGAGAGTAAATAAAGAGACCGCTGACATTCACATTCCATCAATGTGTCCCCCAGCACATTGTGTGTAAGTGTGTGTTATTCGATGTTAAGATAACCCCTCAGACTTTAGGAAAAAGCACTAATCTTGTATCGTAGACGTAAGTGTGTGTGTCTGTATCACTTTCTGTATTTCTGTAAAATAGAATAGGCAGACTGTAAATGTATGCTTTAGTTGTGCCTAATGAGTGTTTGTCCCACTTTATTTCATGTTAGCGTCAACAGACCTTGAACCCTTACACTGATGATAACACAGTGCAATGCAGTAACGGACAGCACACACATCCGAAACCCCCACCTCCCCTCCCCCTGCTGGCTCAAGTACACAGGCCTATACAGAGAAAGAGCAGTCACAAGTTTGAATTCAGGCCTGATTTACTGCTCCATTTTATTGAGATTCTGTACACGAGAAGGGAGGAAAGCAATATATTTGCCAATCCTCCAGCTAAATGGGTCTCACCGCTAAACATTGTTGAATATCCCGGGGTTATGGGGTTATGTTTTGTCATATTATACCTCTTTGCCTCAAAAGCCATCACAGTAAATCTGGTCGGGAAGTCGTATTAAACGGTGGAGTAGATGTCTGCTGAGACGGAGGCTGAGTGCAATCCTGGCACTCTGAGTGTACTCTGCAGTCTTACAGTGAAGAAGTGCAGCTGCTCCTTTGGCCCCGTAAAAACACTTAAATGAGCAGATTATTATGGAGAGGGACGATTCTGCTCCCCTTGACTCACCTTTTTCCTCATTTTCTATGTGGAAACTCTTCAAACGTGTATCAATTCAACATTTCTAATTCATTTACTCGTATTCAAACACTTACCTGTTTTGATAAAGACAGCTAACATGGGTGGAAGATGCCTCCCTTGCACTGAAAACACACCTCCTTGTCAGTTACACCTGTTGATTCCTGGTCCAAATGTACTGGGTCTTAAAAGACACTGTATACTGTGTTTGAATACTTTAAGTCTCTGGAGTTGAAGTTCAGCGCCCTGTCTCAGAAAGCAGCTTTAATGAAAGCTCTTGAGTTTGTTCACCTTGAGACGAGGGAGACTGCAGGTTTTCCATTCAAGAAAGAGAGACATCTTAAACTCTGGCTCAGTTATTATGGTACTCTGAAACGAACCGGCTTGCTTTCAGGTGTTTGAATGATTTCAAAGCGCATTCATTTGCAGAAGTTTACGTCTTTAGAAACTCTGAAATCTCAGTTTGATGTTAGTCATCAATCTAAGGACAGAGACGCTGAACACTCCTGCAGTAATCACTGTTTAAATAAAACACATCTGGATGAAGCTTTAGACACACAAGACACTGATCAATGAACAATCATTTCAGTGATTGGTCGCACTGGTGGAACATTCCTGTCATGGTTAGCATATCGTGTTGGACGTTATGTGAGTGAGGATGATTGTGCTGCAGCCTAAAATTTGACCGAATGTAGTTTAAAAGTGAGTTTTTGCACATATGTAGTCTTAAGGTACTTAGGTCTTAGGTGGCACGGTGGACAGTGGTAACACTGTCACCTCACAGCTAGAAAGTCCTGGGTTCAATTCCCGCCTGGGGCGCTGGGGGCGTGTCCTCCACCATGCCCTCGTTGCCTGCTGCCCTTTCTGTGTTTTCCCCATGTTCACCTGGGGTATCCTCCTTAAAAAAACCCCACAAAAAACATGCAAGAAGACCACCACCTGACCAATGGTGACAAGAAGGAACTGGGTCCCCGGGCGCCGCTGTCGGCCGGCAGCCCACCACTCCTGGTCTGCGGCGGAGGAAGGACTAGCAGGATGGTTCAAATGCAGAAGAAATAATTTCATTAAAGCATTGCATGTGCATGTAGTGTTCTGTTGTGTGATTAATAAAGTGAATCTTAATGTGTTTTTACAGCATTTCAGTCACTGTTTAGATTTCTCCAGCACTTTTTTTTTTATCCATTTGGGGAAAATTAATGAGTATCAAATAAAATATGATAAGTTAACTTCTTGACTCCTTTCTCCACTTTTGTTTTTCAAGAGAAGTTCAATGTCTGCATTCATATTTTTAGCTGCACTGGATTAAAATGGAGGCTCTGCTCTTTATTTACCTGTTGCCATGGTGACTCATATGGCATACAATGCAGGAAGTGTGTGTGTTGGTAAACACAAGTGTCGGTTATACGCTGTAGTATGACCATGTACTACTCATGTTGTGGGGACATAAATCTGTTGACACAGTCACATTGTGGGGACTCGCCTTCCTTAAAGGGACAAAAGCACATGTCCCTGTCCTGTAAATCATATCATTTTAGTGTGTGTGTGCATGTGCGTGTATCATTCAGTGCTGCAAGTGTTGGCTATAAGCAGGGGGTGCCAGTGTGTAACTGTAGCAAATACTGGGAAATAATAGGGAAACGCTGATGTTTCAGTGAGATTGCAGTTTTATTTAAAGCAGCAGGAGGAGCTTCAGTCTGAAACTAGTGAGCGAACTAGCTGAAAGCCAAAAACCTTACAATCATCAACACCAGCCCAGTGTGCACCAAACACCTGAGCAGCTGACATTAACTGATGTATATGGTGACATAAACATGCTGTGTGCTATGCTAAGCTAAAATCTGATGTGAAATAAGTTTGACTAAAAAAATATTGGTTTTGACGAGACTAGATTGAAATGCTCAATATAAAAAGATGACTGAAAATGACTAAAATGTCAACAGTTTTAATGACTAAAGGACTAAAATGCCCAGACTTTTAGTCGACTAAAACTTGACTAAAATTAAAAAAAGAAAAAAACAGAAGGAGAGTAAAAGCGCTAAAAACAAATCATGCCATTTAACACATGATTAAGACTAAATGCAAAACATCAGCTGACAAAATGAACCTGATGTTCGCTCTGAAGGAACTCAAGCAAGTTTCAAGACTCTTTCATTTGTGTTATACTGTAAGAAAATGAATAGAAACTAATGGCCGCCCAGAATAGAAGAAAAAGTACTTAAAAAAAAACCACACAGCAGCATAAAAAGGTTTGGTGAAAAGGGTTACTTGATTTGAGTAAACAGACTAAAACCGTGGCTATGGTCCTTTAAAGGTGCCCTGTGGTGTTTTCTTGTAAACAAACACACAAACAGAAACTCCACACGGTGTCTTTAAGGTGAAAATGTGCAGCTGCTGTTCCAGCTTTTAGACAGAGGCAGACGTCTCAGCCGTGAAATACACCCGTCATTATACACCAAAGTGTGTCTGTTACTTAGTCTATTTAAGTCTGAACCAATCAATCCCAAATCAAAAATCTCTCATCAACTGCAGGATATGTGTGAGTTCACACAGCTTCAACGGCTGAAACCAGCAGCAGAATTAAAAGAAACAACGATCCAAACTCAAACCTCTCAGTGTTTTCTTCACACAGCACTTCTTATTCTCAGGTTTGAAATACCGTTGTGCCGTTCATCTTCTGTGGTTTCTATCTCTGCACATTTTTACTGCGGTGAAACCTCATGACGCTGATAAATAACAGGCTTCACCTTTCCTTAGCGGGGCTCAGCATGACTGACTGCACTCCTAGTCTCTCTGAGAGTGCGTCCTCAGCTGTGAATCACTTGTGTTCAGACCTACGCTCACAAGTGCTCACACGGTCTCGTCTTTCACCTGCGAGCAGCGAGCACAGCGGACAAGATAATCTCTGAAACGTCGCCCTGCTGTCAAAGGTCAGCAGAGTTGAAAGGTCGCCCTCCACATCATTTATAGGCTCTTAAATAAGCCCGGGCCTCGCGCTCCAGCCAGCTCTCCCTTTTTCAGGCAGTTATCAGACTCGACAAGTTATGAATCATCCTCCTGATGTGCATGTGTGCATATTGAGGGACTGATGAAACAGTGAAAGAGAGCATTGATATCAGGAAGACAAATAAATACAGCAAAAGAAGAAGACAGAGATGGGAGATACAGAGCAGGGGTCCTACCATAACTAAAATCATTACCTCATTTAAAAGAAGAAAATAAAGGTTTGCAGAAAAAAAAATACTGCTGCTCCAGTGGCTTCATACTTCCTGCCTCAGTGTGTGTTTAATGGAATGATCACGGACAGCACAGCCACAAAAATCTCTTTATCAAGTCATTCTGGTGCGTGACTGCAGCCCCACGTCTGGTAGTTCAAGGGTCTGATGTCAGTTTGATAGACATCTCTGAACGTGTGTTCACATAGAAAGTGAAGCAAATGTTTGCCTTGTGTTTTTCACATATGCTTTTTCTCAAATTTGACCACTTGGATGATTTATTCACCCAAAATAATCGATGTAACAAAGGCTAGTTGTCAATCATTTGTACTTGCTTTATGAAGGAGGTTTCGTCCTCAGACTTTGATTAAATTGAATGAACTGAAGATGACTTAACAGTGAGTACAAAGTGATTCACGACTCCTCCTGCACAGCTGTCAGTAAGACTTTAAGGTGTGACAGAACTTTGTAGTGATTGTTGTATTGCTTTATGGCACAAAAGCTTTAAGCCTTACAGCACAAAAACAGAAAAATGGGCTGATCTATTAGCAGAAATGACCCTGCAGAAGGTGGAACATTAAGAAGCATATGTTAAATGATGTTTGTTCTTTCAGAGACACCAAAAGAAGCAGCATCACCTCTGTGACAGGGCACATGGAGGGTTGTGAAAAATGTGTTACTTTTAATATGAATGACCGTTAACAGCACTGGCTTCAGACAGTGGCTACCAATTATCTCAACATTATCTCAACCTGGGTTCCAACATCATGAATCTGTCATCATCTTTTCATCAAACTGGAAAAATGGCGGCTCCTTCCTCAACTATGCAGTGAAATCAAAGCTGGAGTGTCTAAAGCAGGTTATCACCGAAACAACTCCAAGGCAAGTCCCTGAGACGCAGAGCTAAAAGTGCCGTGTGACCTAATGCGAGTACAATACGGGTCTGCCATAAAAAACCTTGAAAATGTGTCAGAGACACAGGCAGAGAGAGGGGAAGAGAAATAAAGATAGGATGAAGTGAGAGATAGAGGAGCCGGTCAGCTCTGTGATACTCTGCGGACTCTGGTTGTGACAGAATTATCCTCCACGGAGGACCACCGTGGCAGCACACATACGTTTCTGATTTCCTGGGAAGGCTTTAACTTCTTATGGGTACATGGTCCTCCCACAGACCAACACTGTCACTGATGCCTATATATCTACAGGAATGTGCATGTTAGTGTGTGTGTGTGTGGCTGTCTCTGTGCATGCACTCTACTCCAGAAGATGAAGCCATTGTATTATTGATGGAGCTGGGGCCTAAAGCTTTGGTCTGGGTCACAAGGACACAGACGCACACATGCACACACTCAGACTGCAGGAGGTGTCGGCCTGTGAGCCCCTCCCTCAGCGGGTCGCTCGCCGTCGGTATGATGGAGAACTCTTTCTCACTCCAGGGGATCCTATAAACCTGTCACGACCACGATCTCCATCTCTTTCTCTCTGTCTCACCGTCTTCCTCTCTCTCTTCTTCGGCTTGTTTCAAGATGCAATCGTTGCGAGTGAATGTAACATTTCAGATGTTTTAATAGTAAGAAGCCTCACATGAGCTCAGACGTCAGCCTCACTCAGTCTCACACACACGTGCATGTGAACTGCCCCTTAAATCACAGGCCCAGAGCGACCTGCCAAGCTCCGTTATGCTACAAATGTATTTAGTTGCTGCTTTGGAAATGTCAGAGATTGAAGATCTTTCAGTCTTGAGCAAACCGCTGTGTTCTTCTTGTTCTGACGTTGAACCACAGTTTGAACTCGGAGATAACGGCTGCTCTGTTTGACCTTATTTTCTTAGATTTTGTTTCTAATAGATGGGACCTGTGAGGCTGAAACAATAAACCAAAGGTGTCATGTAACGTGTGATTTGTGGATGCTCCTAACTTTGAAAAATGTTTATGAATTTTAACAGCGGACATTGAGCGCAGCAGCAATAACCGTTAATAACCTGAAGGCATTAAGAGGAGAATGTGAAGGCAAAAGGTTAACCTATTCAAACACAGATCCTATGAAGCTGGATCTTATTTAAACATGCCTTTTCTTATGCATACAAACTCAGTCACTCACCCTGGTTACATGTTCCTTGCATAGGAACCTACAGGGACAAGTGAAGATTACCCCACAACAAACCACCTGAGGCTGCACCTGTGCACCAAACCCTCACTCATCACACTGAGTCCATGACAGCAGGTTGCTGTATGTGCACATGTGTGACAGGACAGCTTTGGCCACTTCACAGCAATAACAGAGGGCCACATTTGCCTCTCACGGGGAGTTAACTCGTCTTTGTCTTTGTTTGTTGCGGTGGAAGCTGTTTTTTAACCGCTGCAATTTGTTGCCAGCTACTTAGTTACCTCCATTGTTGGCTCAAGAGGGTGTACATGTTGTCTGATGCTAAAAGTAGCTCTCATGGCTCAGGTATGGAGGATACTGTGGCTTTCTAAACTTTGCAGGTCCTGTTCCTGAACTTTTTTTTTTTTTTTTAACTGCAGACTGTTCTCACACAGATGTCATCTACTGTTTTATTCTGAAACCTTGATCCTTGATACATACCGATGACATGTTACTTAAAATCAGTATATTGTTCTTCGGGAAGGGGTGTGGAATGATGAGAAAATCTGCAGTGGAGACAGTTCAAGGTAATTTTCATTTTATTCAGCGGTACTGCGGGGAGGAGAGCAGAAAGTGATGGCAGTCATGATTAAAAATGGAGACGTAATCCCACTGACTGGCCCATTAAGCACTCAGATACATCTCAGGTCTGTTTGTTTTGATAGGTAGGCAGCGGGAACACAGATGAATGTCTTTCTCTATTATGATTCCATTAGCAGAGTCAGTGTCATTATCCCACTCTGAACAGCCCGTGGACTGGTCTGCCCAGAGACCCACTGCCCTCTGCCCAGAGAGGGCCGTCCCAACAGGGGGACACATCTGGATGACCCCCTGGTATGCTGAAGGGCAAAACCCAGGAGATAAAAGTGGATAAAAGGACAAAGCAAATATAACCAAAATGGAAATTTTACAATCTCACTTCTCACAGTGAAGAACGCCCTATGAGACAAGACATTTCTCACGTTGGCATTAGAGCTGGTAAAGAAGTATTTAGCAAGTGACACCACTGGTGAGCTGGATCCAAACGATCCATCAGAAAGTTAACGTTGTAGTTAAAAAGTGTGTGATTTTTTTCCAAGTCTTTGGATGTGGGGAGAATATCAAGTCGTTCCAAGTTAAAATGCTAAAGGATGAAGAATAAGGAAACTGTTTTTAGTGGCTGATCTTTTTTATTTTGACATTTTTCAAATGTAATGTGCCTGTTTAAAAATGTTCTTTGATCGAGTAAGACAACAGAAACGAGAAGTTTTTCACAGAACTTTAAAACTTATGATGTGGATGATTACTGAAGGTGCAAAAGTCATTTTTCATTTTATTGTTACTTTAAAATAGACTGACCTCAGACTCATACTGTGGGTTGTTATGGTTGCATACTGCCTCCCACAACACTATTTAGCAAAGGGGAGCCGCAACGCACGAACCGAATCACGCAAACACGCTCGCTCTGACGAACAGGTCCACAACTGCAACAAAAGACTGCAGCTGGTCTTACTTACCATCGTCCTGTATTTAAATTCGCATTTCCTCCTGCAGCCTACAGATACATATGTTCAGTCCTGTGTGGGAGACCAGTCTGTAGATGGAGTCTGTCATTGTATGCTAAGAAGTGCTTTTGTTGTACAGAGTTGCAAATAGATTTCACTGCAGGTTGTGTTTTAGTGTTTTAAAGCCAAGGTTCATTTTTCTATTTTGAGGCTCAACATTCACATTCTGTTGACCAGTAATTTTAGAAACGGCTCCAAAGGCTGATTTACTGATACTCAGAGGTCAGAGCTTTGATTTACTCACTTCCTGTAGTGCCTGTCTGTTATTTGTTCTCATGTTTTTTTTTTTCCCTCTCCATAACTGGTAAACATTTTCCACTGCAGATAACTCCTTTTCCTGTCTTAGCTGACTGATAACTATACATTTCCAACTCTGATTGCTCTCTTCCATTTTTTTTCTGAAAATAGCTTTTTGAGAGCCAATTGATAAAATGATGGATAAAGTGTTTTTGCTCTCAAATAGCTATTTGTAGGGGGGCAATAATGTGACTTGATGGTAATCTGTTAGTTGTTGATTGATTGTGTTCAGTCCAGCCCTTAATGAGCTGTCAGATGGCGGGAAAAATGGGGTCAAAGGTCATCGGATTTTGATCAGTGGAGCTCCTGCCCACCGCCACTGTGGTCATCTCTATGTCTCTGATAAAGATGGACAGTGTTTGTTTTTTCGTGTGGTTCTTCATGTCGGAAGTGAAGCCGGGCCGTCCTCCAAGAGCAACATGTGGAACTAGAAATAGAAGGTTGAGATTTGCAAGGGAGTCCTGATGGAAAGAAAACAGAAGATAGAGATGTTGAGACAACTACGAGAAAGTAGAACAATATCCTTCTGGGCTGCAGAGGTTCTCATTACTCTCCCTGAGCTCAGTTAAAGTCTATGAGGATCTGTGTGCTACAGTGATTCTGCTGAGCTCACTGAATGCTCCAGATCTCTTCAAGTGAAAATGTGAGAAAATGAGTATCACAGCACAGGATACTTTCAGACCATAGCACCAAACCACAGCGTTAAAATAATCTATTATTACACTTGATGAGTGAGCCCATACCCCGCCGTCATCATTCCCTGTCAGCCCATTTGTTATTGAGGTGCTGGAATGTGTCTGGTACTTCATCATGGTGAGCAGCGCAGAGCGGTCACTCTGCAGCAGGAGGCCGCATGACTGAGCTACATCCTTACCCCCCCTTTAACACACACACACACACACACTCTAACATAAACACAGGTACACACATGCCCCCATCCAGTGACCACAAGACACATTAAATGTAATGAGTCCACATACACACACGATACTGTACAGAGACACATACACACACAGAGCTGATGGATGCTCTGAATGCAGGGAGGTGTTTGTTTGAGAACCATGGGGGGTCAGATCCAGGTCTTTGGTTTTATACTCGTACAGAGCAGATCAACAGCTCAGCGTATTTGTATTCCATAATATTCTGGTCACTTTATTCAGTGGAGACACACCCATGTCACCCAGCACCTTTAAAGTTCGCTGCACTTCAGTGCAAAAAAAGTGCTTTGTTCTACTCAAGCTTTCTGCTTTTTAAAAGCAGGTTTTTCCTTGTCGTTTAGTCATGTCTCTGTGGATTAAGTGTACAGTCAAGAACTGCTCGATATGAAAAGTGTCATGACGTCACTTTTGCTTGAATTTGGCGCTATAATTACAATTAAAATGCATTCATTCTATACCGGCCAATCCCTTTCGGGGTTGGGGGGGGCTGGAGCCTGTCCCAGCTGTCAACGGGTGAGAGGCGGGGTACACCCTGGACCGGTCGCCAGTCGATCGCAGGGCAACATATACAGACATACAAACATTCACTCTCACACTCACACCTAAAGGCAATCTTAGAGTAACCAGTTAACCTAATGAGCATGTTTTTGGTCTGTTGGAGGAAGCCGGAGTGCCTGGAGAGAACCCACACATGCACGGGAAGAACATGCAAACTTCACACAGAAAGGCCCCGCCCGACCCGGGGATCGAACCGCGAACTCCTTGCTGTGCATGAAACTGAAATATCACAATGTCACTTTTTGTTTACCAACTTTCCAAGGCGACAAAAAAATGCCACCAAAAAGGATAAACTTTTTTTTACAGCAGTGAGTTACTGCTGCTTAAGATCATCTGTCAAGCAAAAGTAGGCTACTGAGATTCACTATCCAGTCCTATTTACGTGTGTAAATTTAGCTAAAAGCCTCATGAATAACAACAATTCATGGCTAATCTTGACCATGCAGAAGTTATGAATGTGTCATTCCTCCATTACCTCAGTACTCGAGTGCATGCGCTTGCTAGGAGTTGATGATAAAAGGAGGAACAGTCATGTTAAAAAAAGCCTTTGTGTTAGATAAGAAGGCAAAACCCTGCAGATAAACCTCTCCACTTTCATTCTGCATTTTTCAGCCAACTAACGTGATCACCCCAAAAAGAGTTGAATTCTGATTATGGCATTAATGGCAATACTAACAACCTTTACTGTGGTGATTCTCTGTATCTGAGGGTATCCATGTGCAGTCTGTAACTGGAGTGATGTTGTGAAATCACTCCAGTTACACATGGCTGATCCACACCTTCTTGTTTTTGTGCACATCAAACGTGTTGTTATAATGTATTATTTTACAGTTTCTTCTGCAGTGTAAATTAACAGGCATGTTGGAAAGGGACGCATTGAAAACAGTTGACATCATAGATCTGTTAAAACTACTTTGACGGCTAATATGTCCCCGAAGACAGTCCAATCCAACCAGTCCGCCCCCTGTGTCTCCGAGACATTTCACTGGATATGTGAAAACTTTGACCTGCTGGTGGCACTAGAGGAAAGGTCAGCACGCTGCATCCTCAGGGGAACATGAATGATCAGCCAAAATATGAGGAGCTATTTCTGTAAGTTAAAGTCCCATTCATTCTTCCCATAGACGTTAGTGTGTCTCAGAAAAGAAAATCAAAACACAACCAGAGCATAAAACTTTAGGATTGTTACATTATCTGTGAGATAATCTGTCAAAGATCTCATTTTCTGATTATTTTCAGGTTCATCCTTTATTAAAGATTTAAAAAAAACACACAGTTTTTCTTATACTGTCCATTGCTGCAGCACCTCTACTTACCCTCTGTCTGAAACGCTCTGTTTTAGTGCCTGTGCCTTTAAGACCCCCTTCCTGAAAAACCCAGTCTGCTCTGATTGGCCAGCTCTCACAAGCCTGAGCAGGCACAACCAACCATGCTTATGCATCAGCTCTGCCACTGTTTTTACAACCACAGCCATGCTGGGGGCGTGGAAGTCCCGATGGCTCATTTAAAGGCGGAGTTTCTGAACAAGGGCTGAATGCATTCCTCGGTGGATTGAGATTTTTGATATTTTCAAAGTATTTAAACAGCGCTAGACCTGCTTGATGATCAAAAAGATAAGGAAATCTCACTTTCTACAATATGGGACCTTTAAGTTTAAGTTTAAGAAAATTTTGAAATGCGAATCTACAGCAAAGATTTGACATTCTCTGTAGTCTCAAAAATAAAAAATACACCTGAAAACATTCAAAGGTAATGGTGAGTCCTGGATATCCTAAAACATATTCTGTAGCCAGCAGTGGCTTAACCTTAGAATTGTAGAGAACTGAGCTGTAAAGTCAAATAAACCTGCTGGCTAAAGGTGGTCATAGCAGTATGTGTAACGTCAGCTGAAATCTACACCCAACGACAACAATAGGTTGGAGGCTTAAAATAACAGTTTAAATTCACCAGAATAATTGAAACAGCATAAATTTTGTTGAGAAGAAGTAGGGAGCGCAGGAAAGGACAGAGTTTCATGGTTTACGAGATTAAACCTTTTCTTGTAATGAAACCCCTCTTTTATGTGGAGGCAAGCCAAGAATGTTGCTTTTTTTGTCCTTTTTGTGAAACACTTTCAATTGACCAGCCAGTGAACCCAGCACACGCATACGCAGTCCTTCCTCTGGCTGATATCTGTTTCAGTGTTTTTCTCAGTTTTCTTGCCAGCGGGGTCATCTGCCCCGCTCTGTCTCCCTGTTAGCTACTTTATTGTGCTGGTTGGCTGACTGACACTGGCTCATTATAAGCAGGTGACAAGGACAAGATGAAGATGGAGGGCGATGTTAGATCACTGGAGCCTGAGAGGCAAGTAGTTAGTCCACTGCAGAAGGGTGGGAGGATGCAGACTTAGGTGTTTTTTCTTCTTTCTATGTGCACTGTATGTTAAGTGCCTTCATATTTTTGTCTATACTGCAGGTAAGTGTGTATATTTCTGTATGTGTTTGCAGAAGATACTGATTGTGCTGCTTATTCTATTATTGTAGCTCCAGATTTGAGATGTTGAACCACTACAACTTGGAGAATATATACTTGAGGACGCTGGGGAGGACGCTGGTGCTGTCTGTTGGCCACTTCTCCAGTCGAGCCAAAATAACTAGGCCTTTGAGATCTGTGATGAAAAGGGCATTACAAATAAAATGTATTATTATTATTATTATTATTATTATTCCATGTGGCATCATTTGCTGTCAATTAAAGAGTCATTGGACAATTAAAAGAACAGCTTGATATTTTGGGAAATGTGTTTAAGCATTTTCTCTTTCTTTTCTCCTGTTTGTAGTCTTTATGCTAAGCTAAGCTAGCCAACTGCTGCCTTGAGCAACATATTCACCTTCCAGACATGAGAGTGGTATAAATCTTCTCATTTATCCCTCAGTAAGAGGCAAAATGAGCATATTTCCCGAAATATCAAACAGTTCTTTTATTATACTTGCATTTATTTTAAGGAATATCTTTGTGGATCTCTTATTAAAAGATAATTCTGGTTTTTATCTAAATCTCAGCTTTGTAGGTTTGGTCATCATTTCTGTCATAATGTAGAAATATCATTGCACTCGCCTCAACAGTCTAGTGTGTAGGTGATATTTTTTGTGGACAGACTTACTTAAGTAACATTTTTAACCCAAACCATGATCTTTTCCTGAAGCTAACCAATTACTTTTGGTGCCTAAACCTAGGCACACTCCGACAACGTTAACCACGTGATGATGAAGGTCCAGGACACTTATCGCCAGTACTCACCACCAGTCAGATATCTCATTTTCATTGCTAATCGACCTATTCAGTTGTTAAGGTATGGTGGACATGTTGCTCCAGCGTATACAATGTGTGTGCATGAGTACGTGAATCAGAGGTTACTGTGACAGCCTGTAGCACAACATTAAAAGCCATCCTGCTGTGGCCTCGACTGGGTTACTTTCACTGTTCACGCTTTGTTCAGTTTGACCAATTGCCTTGAATCTTTACTATTTCTGATCCTCCGTGCTTACAAGGGCTGATAAGTTAGTGTTTTCTTTCTTTTGGTTGCTCTTTTATGTGTTTGGGGCACTGACAGTTATCAGAGCCTGTTACACCACCTGAAGAAACTTAGGAAGGGTCACACGTTGGTCTCAGTTCGTTCATTCTTCCTATTTATAACCTTTGTTTTACCCGTAGACTATCCTTATCAGACCAGAGTCAATTCTGGTTTTGTGTGTTTACATGAAGCCTGTTTTGTAGTTTTTTTCCATTCCAGTATCTGCGCTTCCTCTGAACGTGACCTTCACGAAGGCCAAACACCACCTACACATGTCTTCCCAAAGTTTAACGCTCCGACATCATGTAGATTCACAGTATACATGGTTCAAAAGGCTAAGTTACACAAGGACAAGGTCTCCACAGGCTACAGTCTTGTTTTAATTGATGGACAGTATGATGACCAATGCAAAGCCATAGTTAATAGAATATTTCACAGGAGACTGATGAATCACCAGTTCTTTTCAGGCCGCTATAGCGTCAGACTATTTCAAGTGTCTGTTGAGTTAAATCAAAGGCATCTCAAGTGGGTCACATGTTTGGATCTATTTTCAGATGTATATTAACTCATGTCTGCAGCTTCAGATTGTGTCTGTGGATCTGGCAGGATATTAAGGAGAGAGCTGTGATTTGTTGCTCCAGTATTCAACTCTGAAAAAAAATATATATATACATGCTGATTTAGAAGTTCTTTCCTCAGCGATCCTCTCAGAGACAGAGATAGTATCTTTGAAGAATTGTCTGCAACAACCAGAGCGTATGCTTAACACAGCCTGCACATAGCAAGCCCACATCTGTGTGTGTTTGACTGTCTCTGTATATTTCTACCTCTCCCTCTGTCCTCTTTTTCACATCTGCCTTGACAAAATCACTTGTTTTTGGAAATCAGCTCTTCCACAAGAACACAGGAAATTATTGCTGTCGTTTGAGGAGGATATTCATTACTCCTTTACACTGGCTAAGATCATTTTCAGAAGAAAATGAGATGTCTGCCACCTGATGGAACCATAGATGTTCAAGCATCATTTAGAAATGAATAACTACGATACAACAAGTTATGTTACTTGCAGAAGGAATAGTTTTGGGATGCTTATTTGCTTCCTTTCCAAGAGTGAGATGAGAAGATCTATTATTCTCATGCCTGTGCTTTAAAGCTGCAATCATCAATATTTTCATGCCATTAGTGGATCAACCTATAAAATGCCACATAAAAAGATTTCTTCTTTACCATGAACCCACCGAGAATTATTGCTCAGCTCTTCAGTTTTAGCTTTCAGCTCATTATTTTGAATTTATGATCTGCACCTTTGCTGTTTTGATTCAGTCTCACCGCTCTCATCAACCTTGTTTTCAGTAGCAGCAGACAGCAGTTTTTAGCAAAAAAAAAATCACCAAAGGCTCCAATAAAACCACTGTACATTCCCCCAAATTTGAAATGACAGACAGATAAAGTTAACGACAATCTAACATAGCTGTCTGATTTCTGTCAGTTGAAAAGTATATAAAGGCGGAAGTGTAGCGAACATGTTCGCATCTGTCAGTGTTTATAGCTTGTCCACTGCTCCCAAGGGGCTAAAGATGAAGAAAAAAATCCGTTGGTGCCACTTTAAAGCACAGAGCCAGAGCATGGTTAGCTTAGCTTAACATAAAGACCGCAAGCAGGATGAAACGGCTAGCTTGGCTCGCTCAAGACTTGATACACATGAAAATTTACTTAACCTGGAATTTTGAAATGACAGTTTGTTGTCTCTGTTAAAGTTAAGTTGTGATGGTGGGTTGCCCCTATAGCTCAGTTGGTAGGGTGTGCCCCCCATGTATTGAGGCTGTCAGTCCTCTGCAGTGGCCGCAGGTTAAACTCCCACCTGTGGCTCATTTCCTGCGTGTCGTCCCCTCTCTCTCTCTCTGCCCCCTTTCCTATTGCATCTTCAGCTATATCTAACATAAAGGCTAAAAAGCTAAAAAAAAATAATAATAATTAAAAAAAAGTTATGTGATGAACATCAGCACAGCACAGTGACTGCCAGCAGGATGCTAGGTCTGTGGTCACCCAGGCGTTTGTCAAGAAATAACTTTAAGACTTAACTTGCCTGAAATCACAAATAGTTGTTTCTTTGTTTGTCTGTACACGCACAAATTAAACACACAACACGCAAGGTGCAGCCTTGCAAACTGCACTGCAAACACATCCAAAGAATGCTCCCAGAACCTGAATAATGTCAGCATATCCACGTCTTAATCAGGAAACACTCCATTTGGAATCAAGCCTAATTCAGAAAATTGGAATATGCTGTTTACATGACCCATATCAAATATTGATTGTAAGATTTGGATTATAAGTGGAGTATTATGAACACAGTCTACAACTTGAACCTGAATCTGCAGCTCATTGTTCAGCTATCCCGCCCACAGCTTTACTGTATTAGTTTGCTCTCCTTGCTATCGTAGTGTAAAAGGAGAGCTAAGCTAAAATAAGACTTGTTAAAAACACTTTTACAGGATGGATAAAATCTATCACTTTTGTATTCTTTAGTTTTTCTGCAAGTGCCATCATGTGTAGCATTGTTTTTATTGTAGCGTCTGGTTTGATGTCAATACATATAACTGGTCCACAACTGAATACGATGCAAAATGGAGAGTAAACGTATCAATGATTCATCCCACTCAATTCCAGCGGGTGAGAGTTATTGCAGGCCATAACTCTTTCTCCTTTGTGTATTTCTGCTTGTGCATGTGTGCGCTTTGTAGTTGATTTGAGCTTGCCTGAATACCAGTGTATTTCACTCACTGAGACTGCAGCTGGTACTACCATTCTCTCAATATCTTTCTTTCTTGGATGTGGTCCCACATCCGCTGACGAAGACCAAGCCCTAAGTGCTCTCTTTTATTTTATTTGCAAGGTGGCTGATGTTTACTCAAACAGATAGAGAGTCCAGTGGAATCCAGCTCACCACCTGTGTTTGCAGGGAGCGTCTCTATCCTCTGCGGCTTGTAAATTTGAGACCAACATTGACCAAAGAAAACATTATTCAGAGGTTGAAGGTCACTTAGTTCACTCACAGCCATTAATTATCATAGTTGGTGGAAAAAAATGTCTGAAAGCTTAAAAAGTTCATTCCAGCTTTGGCTTGTGACTCACTATGCCTGCAGAGAGTTGCTTTGTGTCCAGTGTTCTGCCTGGCACTTGAAATGGCCATGATGTATCTGTTGTTAACCTGTGTTTTCTGTGTGTGACCAGTGCATAACCTCTCCTCAGCCTCGCTCTCCATGCCTCTAATCTGTGAATCATCAAACCGAGGGAGTGCGACAGTGGAAATGTGCACACTTTGAGCCAACTTTCATATGCAAAGTGTCCAACTGAAATTGTTGCTGATTCAGTTTCGTAACACCAGTAGCTCATTTTTCTTCATAATCCTACCTCCCCCCCCCGACACTCCCTTTCTGGACAGTTTAAAGATTTTTCCCCTCTTTCCTCTGAGAATTAACACATAAAACAAGATGAGCGTTTTCTCATCTGTTGGACTCTCTTTGGTGTTGTAACCAGCTGTATTCTTCTCTTGCTTTGCCTTCTGATATCAAAATGCTCATTTCCTAACAGCACAACAGTGGTTTGTGGAAGTTACTGAGGGTGTGTCTCTGAGAGACGTGCAGTTTCTCTCCATTGTTCAGCTCAAGGTCTGCTGTGTAATATGGCCAAGACCAACAGCATAGTAAGAGCGAGAGAGCAACTGGAAACTGTCAAACAGCTGGACCATACGGGCTCTTTGCTCCACTATTTTTAAATTCAGCGTTTTGTTTGTTTTGGAGGTTTTTTTTGTCATAATTATCAAAAAATTGCACTTTTTTCCTGGAAATTTGGTCAAAACAAAACTATACATACATCATTAGCGAGCCGCATGTAGAAGAGCTCATTTTCCCTTCATGTCAGCAAATAGCTCAAACCAGAGGATGTAGGATGGACACACAGCATGTCTGTAAGAGAAGCAGCGTGGAACTGTCTGGGTACACAGAAACCCAAACTCAGACCTGTGCATCATAATTAATAAGATCATTAATGCACATTCACAACTTACTGATCTGTCACTGAAGAGTGCATCTTTTACAATATTAAAATACGTACATAAAAACATTCCAACATGCTGAATAATGTTGTAAATCTTAGCTCTTTCATTAAAAGACCTGCAGTGTTTCACATCTTCTAAGCATGTACAGTTTATGAAACTTAATGCTACTTGTGCAATAGAAGGGTTTCTTTCCAGCCTGTGTGCATGGAATTAGAGAGAGAAAAACAGATAAGAAGAGACAGAGTGACAGTGATGTAGTCCTTAAATTAAAGGTACTCCACCTTAACATGAGTCTGCTGCGTATGGAAAAACAAAATATTTCCCGGGTCACTGGGATCTCTGTGCTTCGAGAGAAAGCACTGGGGGTAAGGTAGTCGAGTCTTCATGTGAAGATAATTTGTTGTTCATTGAGCAGGAATGTGTTCCATTGGCCGCGGGGGCCATCAATCTTCAAACCAGATTGGTCGACTGGTCAGATGCCTGAGCGCTCCTCTGGGAAAGAAGGCAGCCATGTTAATATGGAGAGTGGAGGGGTGTGTGATTGTCTTTCTCTATGTATCTGCGTGTGTGCGTCCCTGTTGAATGAATAAGAAACGATGGAAAAAAGAGGAGGGGAAGAGGAGCAGCATGCTGACTTTGACATGTCCCTGTGGCTGCCCGTCTTGGTGCTGCTGGCTTATTTCTCAGCCTGGGTCCTATCAGAGATCACAGGGCTTATCATGATGGATCAGCGTACATTTATCAGCAAAACATAGAACAAAAGACACAAACGTGTCTTTGTGTTCAACAGTCAACTCCTCTGAAACTGAAAGGAGAGAGATTGTGAGGACATTACACCAGCCTCGGTCCCTGGATTGTAAAGTGCACCAAAAATACTTACAGCAGTACTTCAAACTGGCATATTAACACAGTAACAGTTGTTATACCTCAGAGATTTTGCTCTAACTAACATACCACAAACTTCAAACACGTCACTTCCTGTGTCGCTGAGCTAAAGACACACACATGAATTTTTAAAGCTGTGACTTTCTTCATCTGTTGTGTCGGTCAGCATTTCCTGTCAAACACTCAGCTGCAGAACATATGCTGCATTTATCTACTGCATGTGCACATTTTACATCAATGTGCGTCCTTTCCGCCGTATATTGTGCAGAGAGAAGAGTGTGTCACTCATACACGCTCACACTTCATTACCGCAACATCCACGTTATTCCCTTCACGTCAGCCACTGTCTGGCTCTGAAGGAAACAGCATAAGTCATGGGCATTAGCAAAATGGCCAGCAGACGCTGTGTGTGTCTGTGTGTGTTTGTGTTTGTTAGTGTGTGTGAGTGTGTGCATGCCTGCGTGAGTATTTATGCATATGTGCACATGTACTCTTATTTCCAGGAGCCTTGTTGATGGCTGAACAAAGTATTCTGACACACTGATTCTTCTTCTCAAGACTTTTAGCGTAGCGCTCCTCCTGCCTCCCTCATGCTCTCCTCCTCCTCCTCCTCCTCCTCCTCTCTCCCTCTCTCTCTCTCCGCTCCGTGCAGAGTTGAAGAGTTGAATCATGGGTCAGCAGTTCTTTGCGCGGAGAGAGCCAGACTAGATTTCCAGATGGTGAAGTCACCACCTATCTCGGCCCATCAGTTCTACACAGATACACCCAAACTCACACTTACGTGCACACACGTACACACACTCAAGCACAGCGAATGCCCACGCTGTGACTGTAACTGACCCCATGCAAAAACATGCACAAACAGTAAATAACAACACACGCTGCTGCTGCTGTGCGACTGTACCTGGCTTCCTCTGACGTCCTGTGTAAAACAAATTGAGACCGTTTTGTAGTTGGTTCCAGGGGAAGAGCATGATGGGAAGAAAAGTGCTGAGTGGACACTTCCGTTAAGAGGGGGAAAACCCACTTCAACTATGTGCCTTAATTCTTCAGCCAGTTTGTGTATGTGTGTGTTTGTGTCCACCAGTGGCAGTGTGCCAGTGGCTCTGGCCTGCTGAACATCCATTTGTCTCGAATGTGAAGCGCTCAAGCTGAGAAAAATACAAATGTAGCCCAAAATCAAGACATCATGTTCAAGCTGGGGGACGTGTTTGAGAAGGTTTCAGTTAATAATGTTGAAGACTAACTGTGTCCAGCTGTTAGACACTGAAACATCTGTCCCAGTGGCTTCATAGATTTTGTTTCCAACGTGCGTGTGTGTGTGTGTGTGGGTGGGTGTGTATGTGTGTGTGTTGTCATGGCTGCAAGACAGCTGGCAAAACCAGCAGCATCAGGCAGAGATAACCTTAAATGGGCCTAGAGTCTCAGATCAGAAGCAATGGCATTGCTCAAGGACAGGACACACACACACACACTTACACACACACATGTAAGAGAAGGTAAAGGACAGGAAACAATTATGTGACTCCTGTCAGTTTGTTGCTAAGTTCCTTCATTCATGCAGTCTTCTCTAAAGCAACAATGAGCTCTGTTCTCATCAGACGGAGCAGTTGTTAAACCTGAGGGTTCGCCAGCTGATTGGATAACACAAGCTAATCGTGCTAGTGAAATAGACGCTGCGTAAGCTCGCGGTTCAGCACAGTATCCTCAATAGGAACATTTAAAAATGGAGTATTTCTCAGCGCGTGATGGTCGTCCAGTGTGGGCAGATGTGCCCAGACGGGGAAAGGATGGGTGTGGAGGTCAGAGCGCTCGTCCCATCACAGTCCACAGGTTGATTATTTTTACCCCAGCTGTTATCTTTAACTAACCATAACCATACGTCCACGTGTAGATGACGCTTCCCTTTTGAAGTGTTGCCATTTTATGTTGAAAAAAGAAATGTGAGTGAAGGCCAGACAGGCCTTGGGATTGAACAGATGGGCCTGAGTGAAAGGTGCCGCAAGCTGCAGCTCACTGAGTGGCTACTAGGTGATGACTCAGTTGAGTGTATAAAAAAAGCTAGCTGGTTCTCCAGTTGGGTGCCATTAAAGCATTGCAGAGGAAGATGACATTAAAGGAGCACCAGTCCACCCTCAAATGATGGGAAATGATGGAAGAAACATGATGGAAATATGTGTTTTCTGTTTGTTTCATGCACATGCTAACAAGAATATTTTTTGCTGTATTTCCACCTTTTTTGGGGGTCAAATTTCCACTGTGTTTTCTGTAATGTGCACAGAAATGAACATAAAAACAGGTGGATGGAAATGTCTTAAAGTATGTTGGGCCACGAGGTTGTCTTGATTGACAGGTGTCTCACAGGTGTCTCACAGGTGTCTCACACATCACAAACAGTGTGGCGGCTGCCGCTCGCTCCAAATCAGCTGCACTCATCCAACTCCTCCTTTGCCAAAGTTTGGATGTTCTGAACAAAGTAACAAAGATGAGCATTAAAGCAGAATCATCTTCAACGTGTCCTTCAGCATCAGAAACATGACATCATTGTTTTTCTGTCCAGGAGCTGACTGGTCTCAGGCTGCAGACACACTGCTGTGTCACAGCAACCTTAGTTAAGACACACATCTCATCAGGCCTGTCAGTCGCACAGGCTGCTTTTCTGCTCTAGCTCTTGTACATACGGACATTATTTATCAGAGACAACACTTTCATCTATACCAGTCTGATGCTCCTTCAGGTTGATGCTGAAACTTCATTCATCAGTGTTGTTTAATTAAAAAAAAAAGTGATGATTCATTAAATATGTGGAGGCTATTTTTAAAAACGAACTATTTGAAAAGCATCTGCAAAAATCCTGCAGCCAACCTAATTGTAAGAAATTAATTTTCAGCTACTTCTGCACGTAAGAAAAAAACTTAAGTGAGATTCTGGTTTTTGTTTTTCAGAGAGGAAACAGTCTGCAGAGAGCAGGAAGCGTGTTTGATGGTCAACCTCTCCGCTGCAGTGTGAAGATGCTTCATCATATTTGTCTCATATTGTCTCTCCTTGTCTTCAGGGCATCTTAAGTTATGTCTGCAGGCCTCCAGCCTGCTTCCTGCGGGTCTGCCCTGGCTGTAACATGATGAAACTGGTACAGTAAGCAACGTTTAAGGAGGACAAGAGAGGAGGAAAGAAGAGCCGCTCCGACAGGCTCAAAACAGAGGAAGATTTAAGATTCAGCCACATTTGTTTTTTTTATATAGAGGTAAGGGAATTACATAATTAAATATACATTAATTACGTGAAAAAAGCACTAAATTGTGAGCACTGTTTTATTTATTTAAGGTGTTTATTTTTACCAAATTTATAACAGAATGAACTGGCGCTGCGACGTTTACTGAGTTCAGCATCTTTGA
The DNA here is from genome assembly GCA_037975065.1 of Chaetodon trifasciatus. NCBI lineage: Eukaryota > Metazoa > Chordata > Actinopteri > Chaetodontiformes > Chaetodontidae > Chaetodon > Chaetodon trifasciatus. The sequence goes on from JBBMOE010000030.1 coordinate 6,604,781, forward strand.
CTTCTGATCGTTTGTGGCGCATAATTCATCTCATTTATTTTTCACGTGATTCAGCAACAGGAGTCCGCCGCGCACACGCGCGACACGAAGGAAGAAGAATTAATGCTTTGCTTTCTGAATGAGCTGGAGATTTAAGTCCGTCTGTGCGTCCTTATGGCGCGCTCCAACACCGGCGGTTAAAGATGATGTTTGCATGAGACGAGCCGCGCACAGACCCGGAGAGAGAGGGGACAGGGGAAAACCGGCTGGAAGATAATAATAATAATAATAATAATAATAATAATAATAATATTAATAATAATAATAATAATAATGTTTTAGTTGTAATGGTACATTGCGTTAAAAATAAATTAATCATATATTCACCTTTTCACTGTGCAGTTATGAGTATTTAATTGAAACTAAATGATGTCCGCTTCACCTATTATTTTAAAATATGTGCGAGTTTTATTTTCTTTTTCTTTTCATTTCTTTTGGTAGTTTTCACGTTATAATAAATCCTAAAACTAAACGAATAACGTGTCAGGGTTACTGGCCTTCTCTAATGGAAATTCGACCTCCTCTACCGTTGGCTAAATTTTAGTTACAAAATTTAAAGCATGAAATATAAATAAAGGATCGGAAGCTGCAGACCTTTAAGCCTCAGTCGTCACACGGACCATTAACAGCCAATCCGCCCACAACTGAAATCAAGCCGTTTTCCTTTTTCCTAATCCTCAAAAATCATTCAAACATAGCTGCACGATCTCCAAAAAATCTAATATATTTATGAGAGCAGCCATTTTCTGCAGGAGGTGAATGTGTTTCACTTCATTTTACTCCTCTTTAAAACGGATCCCTGCGCGAGGCCGGGCCTCTTTTCTCACTCCTGTTCGCGCGCAGGTGAGTCTGATGGCTTAAATAGGCCTTCACGCGGTGTCACGGAGGACTTCCTCCACCAGACCCCGTCTTTTGCGTGGCTGGTGCGGTTCTTCATTTAAAATAATAAGCTTCTGTGTATCTGACTGAAAAATAGCAGCCTCTCACCAATAAAGTAGATTTATAGCTGAAACTGAAACAACAGAGTCAGCTGTGTTTCCTTGTTCCTCAACAAAGCTGAGAGAAGATTTCAGAGTGAACATTTTTTCCATATTAGCCAAAATAGTATGAGGAAGTGTTATTTTACTGTTTTAGTAACTGATGTTGAAATTGGTGTGTATTTTCCTCTAAATTTGTGCGTGTGTGTGTGTGTGCTGTTCAGCCTACAGTAAATGAATGAAGTCAGAGGGCTCCTGTCCCTCATCACCTCCTGACTCCACCTCCTACCCTCCTCAGACACACACACACACACACACACACACACACACGCATGCACACACACACAAGCTGAGAGTGTGGAGGGAAAAGAGGGCTACTCCTCCTCACTCCTCCACTCCTCTTTCTCCATTCAGTGAGGAAGCTCTGAGCAGAAGCCTCTCTCCTCCTTGAATGGACTCCATCCCTCCGAGCCAGGCTCTGTTGTGGACGTTACGGCGAACATCTCCTCTCATCACTGCGTTGACTTTTTCTTTATTTTGCCTCCTCTTGCTGCTGCTGCTGCTGAGAAAAGTTGAGTGCTGTGACTTTGCTGTGTCGCCATGAACTTCTGTCGGACTTAAGGAGTTTCCAGTGTCGTAAACAGCTGATGGGCAGGAACCAAACCGGGGAAGACTCGTGAAAGACAAGAAACAGTTCTCGCAGTGAAAGACTCTCCAGGCTCTGGTGGATTTAGAGGGTGAAGGCTGATTTGGGTTTGGGTCAGCCAGAGAGGCAGACAGGTAGAAAGGTATAGGGTGACAGATCAGATTTAAAAATAGCTCACTGTTGTCCTAGTTTTCTCTCCTGGACCGCAATGGGATCAGACGTACGTGACCTGAACTCCCTGCTGCCCCCGCTCCCGGCGTGCCCCAGCCCCGGCTGCCCAGCCCTGCCCGTCAGCACGGCTCCTCAGTGGGCTCCCGTCCTGGACTTCCACACTGCCGCCTCCCCTTACACCTCCCTGGCCACCCCGCACACCTCCCTGGGGCCACACTCCTTCATCAAGCAGGAGCCCACCTGGGGGGCCACCAGCGACCCCCACCACCTCGACACAGACCCTCACTGTGGCCTCAGCGCCTTCACCGTCCACTTCTCAGGGCAGTTCACAGGGACCGGGGCCTGCAGGTATGGGGCATGCGGGGCGCCCCCACCTCCACAACCAGCGCCCAGCCAACCGCCGTCTGTGTCCGCCCCACACCACCACCAGCCCCCCAGCAGGATGTTCAGCAATCCATCGTACCTGACCAACTGCATGGACACACAGCAGGCAGTCCGCAACCAGACAGGTAGGGCTGGAGGAGGAGGACAGGTGTGTGTGTGTTCTGTGTTTTAGGGTCACTATTGTTCCCAGATGCCTTAACGGAAACTGATGAAACTTATCAAATGAAATGCAGAAGCCTGACCACTCACTGCCTCTTCGCTGGAGTCAGAGCAGAGCACAGATGTAGATTCACGTCACACATCTTTAACTCGCAGCAGTTTATCCATTTGACCCACCTGATGGACATCTGAAGGTCACAGTGCGTGAGTCACATGTACTTTTGTCCGCAGTGACACACCTGTATGAGACATTATCATACGTAGTTTAAATCGGTCGCTGTGTTGCCTTCACCGCCTGGAGGCCTGAGTTCACCCGAGAATTTCGTACTGCGTCACTGACTGTGCGATTATCACAGATAACGTTTTAATACCACACGCAGGTAACAGAGAATTCCTGTTAAAAAAGCTGATTCAGCCTCTCCGCTGACAGAAAACTGATGGTTATTGTTCGCGTAATTGCAAGCATCACTTACTCAGGAGTAGGGTTTATGTATTAATGTTTAAGCCAAGGACATTCACACTAGCAGTTTATTCCTGTTTGTGGAAACAAGTCAGCTGAGTCACATCAGAGAAAAATCGTACATCAGTCTGATTCATTAACTTAAACCAACTCACTTTGAGTTCATCATTTTTCTTTAATGTAAATGTTGTTCTGTGTTCGACACGTTCATTCTTTCTTACTCATAGTTGAATTGTTATTTAAATTCACGGCTTGAGATTCAATATTGCAACCTCAGTTTTCTCAGTATAAATTTGACATATTTGATGTTCAGTTTCCCAGAAGGCTCAGGACTTTCTATGAGACTCCTCTTGAATGAAAGAGGTAAAAAGTTTATTCTTAATGAACAGAAAGTCTGATATTTATTTATTTTTGATGAAGTATTTCCTGTGTTGAGGTTGCTGAAGCGTGAACAATAAGTCTGCTTCTGACTATACAAACACAAATGTGACAAAAGAGATGAGTGTAAAATGTGTCTGTTTGTGGAATTTTAAAGTTATTATTTAACAATTTTTACTACAATAAAAAAAATGTATAAATGAAATGCATATACATTTCATTCATCAAGTTCTACACGATACACTTTTTTTTTCTGTCGATTTGTTATTAAAAGAAAAAAACTACGGATGTCGAGGCATCCGCAGTCGACTGATTTGTCATTCTGGCTGTTACAGGATGGCATTTCTCACACTCTCTAGTTTTCCAGATTAATATTCACAGCTTTAGTTTTAGTCTAAAAAAATCAGGCAAAAAATTTGGATCCATAGTTTAAAAAAAACAAACAATTGTTTGTCTGACAATCCTCAAATTTTATTTATTTATTTATTTATTTATTTTTATCTCATTCTGAAATTGGTGAAGACAATTAAACACAAATTTTGCTTTGGAGTGAAAATGAAATTTTTTAAGTTAATGTCTATTAATGAATGGAACTGAGATAACTGAGTTCAGTTGAATTGAACTCACATAATTCTTTTCTTTATTTGATTAATTATTATGCGTGTGTGTGCGTGCGTGTATGCAACATCACATTATACACTAAAGACACTGGATTTTACTTTTCTGTTATATTTTTTTCTTTACTTTAAATTGTGTAGAATGTGTTTAGAACATGTGATAGAGAGGAAACGTGATGAGGAAAGGTGTCAGAGGTTAAAATGGGATTAAAATGCATTGAGTACAATGTATCTCCAAACATAAGATTCACATATAATCCATTTATTCATAGAACATGTGATACTTTATTTTCAGTTCCTAACCTGCTGGTGTTTTCTCTCGCTGATCTCAGCTCACCCCTGATTTTTTATCCGTGCGGGATAATGAATCTGTTCGTGGTTACCCAACAGATTAATTAGTAATAACATGCTTATCAAGCAGATAATTTAGGAATAACAGTACAATCAAAGAGCTGAGCTGCCCTCTAACCTATTTTATCTGCTCCCTGCTGTGGCTGGACGAGCACAGACAAACAAACTAACAGCAGGACTCGGGTCACACAGTAGAGCTGATAACAGAGCGGGGTCATAGAGAAGATCATTAGAAAGTCCCTGCAGCCGGAAAGACATTTATTCTGCTTCATATATTAAAATTAAACCTTTTTACAGTGGCCTTGTTCAGACAGACCCGCAGGTGCAATTAAAACATGTTCCAGTCATTTATTGGAGTATGAAAAAATCTAACTTGACAATGGAGATAACATTAACATTAACATTAACATTAACATTGGCGCTGCTCATGTTTAAAGATAGTCCTTGAAATGGAGCTAAAAACATAATCGTCTCCACTCGCTGAAGCTGTGGAAGGCAGCTAAAATGAAATCAAAATGCAACGTGTGTTTAAAAGTTGTAAAAGTAGTACATTTCCGCACATTTAGGAATTGAAATCTCCAGATTTTTTAACAGCATTGAGTTTCAGTTTGGGGAAAAAAAAGTCTCGGGGTGTTCCAGACTGGGTTTTCCAGTTGACTACAAATTGACCGCATCACTTGTCACCTCAGTGCTGGACTTCAAGGCAACAACAGTATCAACACACACACACACACACACACACACACACACACACACACACACACACACACACAGAGGAGTCAGACAGGGGTGAGTAGGAGATAAATGGAGATGTTTAATGAGTTTTTTCTCTTCTCCCTCCTCTCTCCTCTCACCCAATGATCCACTGAGTAAAGTGAGTGAAAGTGCTGCATTTTAATTAATGAAGCATGTATGTGAAGGTGAGAGATAGTGTGTGTGTGTGTGTGGGGTGGGGGGGTGGGTGGGAGGGTGGGTGATATATGGGCCTGTGTTGTGCCCTTTAGGTCAGTCTTATGAGTCAGGTCTGGTATGGGATGTCAGGCCCGGATCAAGTCTCCCCTGAACAACAGTGCGTGCGTGCGTGTGTGTGTGTGCGTGCGTGCGTGTGTGTGTGTGTGGGTGCATATTTACTCTGGTTTAGCCCTGATGTCATGCTGTTTGATAAAACTCTTAGCCTGCTATCAGTCCTGTCATCTCTTTTATTCATTCAAAGGAAAAAATACTCTTTCTATATAAAACTGTGTATATTTGTATAAAGTTTATCAGAATTTGGATTCTCCCACTGACAAAGTGACAACATTCATGTAAACTTTTTGTTGCGAAATTTGATACCGACCATTAGAAATTAACCTAAATTCATTTGGGGAAAAATGAAGTATTTTTTAGAGGCTAAGCAAACGGGGTCCTTGTGAATCTTTCAAAATAGCTGTAAAACATTTGTGGAAACATTTCTTCATATCTTTCCCATAGTCTAAAATCACCTCTGAGGACTGACTCCATAAACTGTAACTGTGAGACAAACCAATCCAGGAATTTTTGAGCTCACAATGCAGCAAATTCTTTAGCTTCTCTGTGGAGCAGCACCAAAACTTTGTCTTGACTCTTTGACCTGATCAAGATCTCAATCCCCGTCTTATGCTCTGCTCAGCCGCGGCGACTTCTCTGTGAAACAAACCTTTTAAAATCAGGTTTCTGCTGTAGCTTGACTGTTACAGGTAAAAATACAGGTACTACACTGTTTACAAGGTTATAGACACAAATGCCATTTTATCCATCTTCAGCTATATTTAATGGTTGTATTCAATGATGAAACCACCTTCCGAATTAGGAAAATTAAGCGAAACAGCTGGTGATCCAACTGGTAAATGACACAAGTCGGGATTGGTTCCAGTGTTAATGAGGTGGTCTCTGATGGTGGCTCTGTGTACTTACTGCTCTTTGTTTCTGTGTCGCAGCGTACAGCACGGTCGCATTCGATGGAGCCAGTAATTACAGCCACACTCCCACACACCACAGCTCGCAGTTCTCCAACCACTCCTTCAAACATGAAGACGCTTTAACTCAGCAAAGCACTATGGGTAAGAGCACACATGTGTTTGAGTCGTTGAATCTATTTATTTTATTTATCTACTCTTGTATTTAACCACTGCCTCATGTACTTATGTGGAAGCACAAACTGAATTATGAAGATGTCGGTTCATAAAGTGATTTGCTTTAGTTTTAGCTCATGCTAGCCTGAGGTTGTCTCACCCGATTGCGTTAGCGATCTGGTTGCCTTTCTCTGCACTTAAGTAGAACAGCGGATTTTAGCTTGCATGTCTCGTGTCTGTTTGCACTCAAGTGAAAAAGCAACATGGCAGCTATCCAGATATCTACACCAGCAAAGTCCTTATAGCGCAGAGGATGTGGGTCAAACATGGGGCCTTCACCCTGGACACTGGGGTTTGAGTCCTCTATGACACCAAAAATCAGTGCTGACTCTTTTTTTCTTTTCTTAAAGAGTGATATGACTTATTATTCTCAGTTTTCAGTGACAGTGTGGTTTGGTATAGGCAACAGAAATACGTCTTTAGGTTCAGGAAACAATCATGCTGGCTACGGTTACCTGGGTGCTAATAGCATCTGCCAATTTAAAAATCCTTTTGCACAGAAGTTACACATTCCAACGACTTTTAAATGATAAAACAGATGGAAGAAAATCTAATTTAGGTCATTTATGACTATGTTGAGTCTGCATTTTGACTTACATGGTATCCTCTCCTCAGTCCAAAGTGGGTTTAAATGTTAATAAAAGTCTTCCCAGTGCTCCTGACTGTACCTGCCTCAGGTGTCTCCTGTAATCTCACTTCTTCTGCACACATGTGGAAAAGACTGTGATACTTTTTATCCAGAATAATTTGAGTATCTATTTTTATCTTTCAGTAGTCACTTCTTAAAAGATGACAATGCCCCAGAGTCTCTTTAAAGAAGAACAAAAGTAGATGTGTGTGTGTATTTAAAGCCCCCGTGTGAGTGCACAGCTGCGTCTGTATGGCAGCTCCATGGCCCTCACCTAGGGAGTGTCTTGTCCCTTATTCTGACGTCTCTGCGGTGACCTCGTCTGTCTGAGGTATAAATCAGCCACATCCTGGCCTGCAAACTCCCTCGTCTCTTCCTCTCATCTCCTCTTTCATCCGCCCACCTTTCCTTTAATCCTTCCTCTGTGCATGTTATTGGTAAATATTTAAATGAGTTTGTTTTATGGAGCCGCCGCAGTCAATTTCAGCCAGTTTTTACGGCAAAGATAAGTGGGAGAATCGGAGCTGCGAGGGATTTTGGAATGTCGAGAAGTGTCGAGGGAGCCATTGATTTCACTGCTGGGGAAGCCCAGAGAGAGAAACATGAAGCGAAGGCTCTTTATTTGTAGAAGAAACTGGAAAATAATGGAGACAAGTAGAAGAGGGCAAGAGAGGGCGGATTTTAAAAGGAGATGAGATATGGTGGAGGTTTAAACACAACATCTCCTCTGAGTGCACAGCGTTTGCACATATTTTTAATTGTGTGTGTGCGTGTGTGTGTGTGTGCGTGTGTGTTTGTGCGTGTGTGTCCATGCTCGACAGGTGAGCAGCAGTATCCCGTACCTCCTCCTGTCTACGGATGCCACACATCTTCAGACAGTTGTACAGGCAGCCAGGCTCTGCTGCTGAGGAACCCTTACAACAGGTAGCACACACACACACACACACACACACACACACACACACACACACACACACACACACACACACACACACTCCTTGTACGTGCATAACACATGTATATTTAGAATAAACAGCAACAACTAAAGCTGGACATGTTTCAGAAAGCATTGTTGATTGTTGAGAGGCAGCAGGATGCACTTTTGGACAGGATGTCCACCTTCAGGACAGGTCTGTCTGCCATAGCGGCTTCCTTTCTCCTTTTGTCCTCCTTCCTCTGGGTGCTTTTTTTCAGCCGTTTCACTGGTTTTCATGCTAACTCAGTCATGAGAAGTATGGATTTCTCCCTCGAGTGGTCTAAATGCGAATTTCGGATGTTGTTTATATGCAGATTAGACGCCTATGAAAGTCACTGTGCCACTGAACAGTGGCAGGACGTCCTGAAGGAAAGTGGTTTGACCTACCAAATGGAAAATATTCAAACCGTATTATAAATCAAGCTTTTCTGCTTCACATTGAGAAAACTATGCAGGCAGTCGTCGTTATTCTACTCATTTCATTCACCCCTGCTCTTTTCTTTGACGTGACGTGTACTTCCCAGTATGGTTGATGGGCCAGGAAAAACTTTTTTTTTACTGCTTTCGTATCTATAATGAGCAGAATTAGACAGATACTTTACTGGCTTTATGATCTGTAGCGCCGTCTTCAGCAACATTTAGCAGCTTCAGTACAGTTTCATTAGATTGGACAGTAGTTTCCTGTGCTGCTGTATTCTCTAATCAATTATTACAATTAATAGCACTGAAGGCCAGTTTAATCATCTGTTTTGATATTTGCAGAGAGACCTCTGGTATGTTAATGAATGCAGATTTATAAGCTCTCAGAATCAAATCTTTAAAAGTGTAGTCCAAAAAAAAAAACGTGTTAGATATTCATTTTAATTAAACCAGGAAATAAAGTAAAAGCATTGACAGGAGGCTGCTTCTCGTTTCCTTGAGTCACATTAAGCCGTTTTTCCAAAGCATTCTGTGATTTGCTGCAGTAGATGGATGACTGGAACTATTTCCACTCAACAATCTGCTGTCTGCTCTTTTTCTTGTCAAGCTGTACATTGATTCACCAAGCGATCCACTGGTGGCTCACTCTGCTCTTGTCGCTAATGTGAAGTGTGAAGACGAGATTTATGTAGTTTTGCTGCTTGGCTACTGTTCAACAATTAATTATAGGTATTATTCACAGCAGACATCTGGATTTGTTCTGGTAGGAGAAGCATGAGCGTTGCTAATAACATTAATCAAGTCTCCCAGTAACACCAGTCTAAAACTGAAGCAGCTAAATGGAATCATTCATTGTATTTGATTCTATTATTTACACCTGCACAATTCCATGAAAAGTCTATCAGGTGTTATGAGAAAAAGATAAAGAGGAAACGTTAATTTGTTATTTTGTACTACATCAGATCATCACAACCCGTCCTGTCCCAAGTCTGGTTCAATGCTGATTTCTATTCCTTCAACTAGGTCAAGAAAAACTCTTACTTCACTTACCAAATGTACCCATACATAACATTTTTACACACACAGATGCCTAAATTAGTACACTCTTTAAAAACCTCCTCATCCTCCTGCCCCACCAAAACTGTTCATCTTGTCCCGCTCACCTCTCGTCCGCCTTAACCTGTTAGCCCTTCCTCCCCCCCCACACATTAGAACCAAAAGTTCAGCAAGTTAAGATATTAGTCGGGAAACAAAGACACATTGTAATCTCACAAAACGTGACTGCAAAATATTCAGCTGTCATAAGTTCAGTCATTAAGTTTGTTAACGTTTTTGCTACAATGCAAACGGCTTCACTCAGAATTCGACCGGGAGAAACAACAAGTACAAAAAACCCCGAAGAGCCAAAATATCTGCCACGGCAGTGAACTTTTTAAGGAGTTAAACCTCGTCACCATATGCTTTCCAAACTGTTTGCTTGTTGTAATGGATCTAAATGGCATTCTTCACATGCCACAGACGCAGTGTTTTCCAACGATGGAGGAACAGAGGAAATCTCCAGTAAATTCCACAGGGATAGATAATAACAGTTCAATATGTGTGTGTGTGTGTGTGTGTGTGAGAGAGAGAGAGAGAGAGAGAGAGAGACAGAGAGACAGAGATATGGTATACACCATAAACTGCCTTAAAAGTCTCAGTCTGAGAGTCTTCTATGCCATAAACATAACTGATATGTGCTCAACACACACACACACACACACACACACACACACACATAGACTGCATGCATACAAACACACACACACACACACACACACACACACACGGCTGGGAAGACTCAGATGAGTTTAGTCAGTTGTCTAATCTTGCAGCCTGGTACCAACAGGACTGTATTTACTGCAGGCTGCCAGCTTGGCCCGCTTGAACAGCATGAAATGAAAACATAGTGGGGTCTTATTAAATCATATGTGTGTATGTGTGTGTGTGTGTGTGTGTGTGTGTGTGTGTGTGTGTGTGTGCAGTTTTTTTATCATAAATTCTAATTTTAATTTGTCGAGTGTGTTCGTTTTAACGTTGAGTTCCTGTGCTGCACTTCTCTGCTGCATGTCCACTGGCTTTATATGTTTTTCTTGGATTTTCTGACAATGCTTTGATAGTTGTGGATCCATGGCAACTACCACTCCTTATGGTAAATAAGCAGTTTCTTCTTCTCTTTTTGGGAAAGAAATCAATATTTCTGCTGCAGGCTGTTACCCAGAGGGGTTTCCCAGGAGAGACCTACCTGAACACACACCGGGTGTTTAGGACAGAGAGCTTTCCGTAAATGGCCGTAGGCAGTCAGGAACACAGGAGCAGACATTTGTTGGAAAATGTCCCGGATCATTTTAAATGTAATTCACGGCGTCTCTTCCAACAATATTTCAGCAGAAATACCATGTGTGCTCTGCTGGCTGCGTGCCCCTGCTGTACTGTAAAATAATAGCTGCGTAATGAGCAAGGTACCAGGCACCACATCCACCCCATCCAGCCTGCTGTGAGCCTGCAGGTGGTGTGATAGAGGGGCTGTGGTGTGAGGGGGTGAGAGCTATAAATCTACTGTGTGTGTGTGTGTGTGTGTGTGTGTGTACATGTGTAATCACATGGCAGGTCTGAATAATGATTGTGGAGTCTGCTGTGTTTAATGAAAGATGGCTGTTATGGGGGAATTTAGCTTTCTTGGTGTCTGTCTGAGACACATTCTTTAACCTCAGCTCCACCTGTGACTGTGTGTGTGTGTGTGCGTGTGTGTGTGTGTGTTGGCATTTTTCATTGGAGTGCTTCTATTGAGGCAAGGCAACACAGATACGCAAATGGATACACACACACACACTCAACCCTACTAAATAACAGTCCGCTTCACAGCTCATGAGCTTTTCTTCTACGTTTTGTCTTCCCTCCACAGCGGAGAAAATTTATATCAAATGACCTCTCAGTTGGAGTGTGTGGCATGGAACCCTGTCAATACACTGGCATCCACCATAAAGAGGTAGGAACTTATCCATCGCTCTCTTTAAATAGCAGCAACAGCATCTATCAAGACCGTGTTTATGCTGCATGTAGATAACCTGGTTTTGTGGGCATAATCCTACTAAACACTCCTGGCTTGTTCAGCAGATAAGTGAAGGACAAAAAAAAGACTAATATTCCGAGGCTACATGACAGTAAATGTGCAGAGACGAGAGGGAAATAAGAGAAACATCAGGAGAGTTCAGCCTGAGCTGTCACACAAACACACACACACAAAGGTACACTCCACACACACTCCACCTGTGACACTGATGGCTGCTGACATTTGTGGAGTTCATGGGCTGTTTTAGGTGAAAACTTGCTTCGCATTAAGTGTGAACACACCTTCATCCTGTGAAAACTGTGCGTGCAGTCAATTTTCTGGAATTCCAGTGACATTTTTTTGGCATTTTCCCCGTTAACGGATAGCAGCTTTGTATTGGAAGCTTGGAAATGAGCGGCGAGAGGGGGAAGGATGGCATGCAACAGAGGTCTCTGGCTGCTCTGTGGACGATGCCATTACATTGTATTCATGCTAACCACAAGGCTGCCAGGATACCCCGGCTACTGCGTGATTTGGAGAGCCATGCTTCAGATGTGTGGAAATGACAGCGGTGCTAGACGAAAGGTCAGGTGGTCCTCTGGGAAGCATGAAACTCTATACTATACTTCATGGCACATGTGGTTTGTGGTTGTAGAGATATGTTACTTAGTGTTAGTTGATTGACACTGGCACCACGCTCTGCCAGTACTGAAGACGATTACTAAAATGTTTGTTTGTTATAATTTGGATAATGCTGGAGTTCAGAGCTTAGTGTTAGCTGATCATGTGCACCAGAAAGAGAGTATTTTTGAGCCAGCCAGCCATAAGATGCCTGATTGGCTAAACTGTAAAAAAAGAGTCAGTGTTATCCTTTAATCAGGTGAGAAGAGCACACTCTGGGTACCCTGTTCTTAGACATTCATGTGGCATTTCTCCCTTTTACTGTCAAGTAGAAGCAGAAATACATTAGAAAGCAGTTTGAAACAATCACTGTTGTATCACACAGAGTTCACACTTTATGTCACCATAACCTGCGTAGCTGCACAATGGTCAGCTCCATGTCAGCTCACAAATACCTTCCAATCCTGAGCCAACAGGCATTCATCATAGTTAACAGATGAATGTGTGTTTGTGTGTGTGATGGAGGCGTGTTCGTGCACAAAGGGGTGGCAGCGAGAAGGAATGTCTGTGCTTTTGAGGGATGTTGTTTCACTGTGGAGAAGTAGTGTGAGTGTGAATGTGTGCCTGTATGCAAGAAGAGTTGTTGCTGATTGTCTTTAAGTGAAGGACAGCAGAGACGATGTGATTTTTAAAGTCTCCTGGCCCACAGATCATTGAGAAGGTCTTCAGAGAAGGTTGATAAAGGTGCACTGTGGTGTTTCACTGGCCCTGCTCGGCTCTGGCCGTCTCAGCTGCTCAGCCTCTGTGACTCTGTCAGCGAGGGGGAGCAGGAGAAGGGATGGGAGGCGTGAGGGGGCTGCAAGGATGAGGAGGGAGTCAGGAGAAGACAGGGAGATAAGGAGGAACGGGGCCCGAGGAGCAGGAGATGAGGAAGAGGAAGTGCGGGGGAGTTGAGCTTACAGAGGAAGAGCAGACGGGGCCTTCCACACTGTTCGCACTAAACACTGAACCCAGCTGCCACAGAGGCGCTTCTGTGGACAGTGGAGCGTGAGATTACATATTTCATATTTGATTTAATAAAGGTGATTTTCAATGATTTTTTGTCATGCACATGGATTAAGTTACAACGCTGTGAATGGTAGTCTGCACACACATAGAAAGTGTGGATTCATAAAATAGCTTGACATTTGTAAGTATATAATTTGTGAGCATGGTAATATATCTGGCAATGTAAATACTGTATGTAGCTTCAGCCAGCAGCTGGTTAGCTTAGCTTAGCATGTAGACAGGAAATAGAGGGAAATGCTGCTGGCTGTAGTCTTATCTTGAGCGAACAAATGTGAGAGCGCTAACAATCTTCTCATTCAGCGCTCGGCAAGAGAGGAAAATGGCTAATTTCCAAAATATGAAACTATTCTTTTAATGGCTGCAAAGGGTCTTGGCCAATTTTAAAGCAGGACATCACCAAGCTACCCTGGACACACCTCAAAGTCAGTGCCCAATGTGAAATAGTTAACAGTAGGTATGCAAAACCTTTTTATTAATTAGAATTGAAAATCATAATTATCAATTAGTATTCTATTACGTTCATATTTTGTAATTATTCCTGCTATGTTTTGCATTTTAACATATTTCTAGATGATATTTTCATTAGATTTATTAGTTGATTCCACTTGTATTTGGTTGTGTTTGTCTCGGCCGCTCTGCCGAAGCCTTCTTCTAATTGTGTTGACTTTGGTTTTACGCCACATTCAGGTTCATGCGTGACACTTGCTCTTTGTCAAAATGGCAGGTAAGATGAGGATTGAAGTAAAGGGGGCAAACAGTATGATTAACACTGTCTACCACTGACGTAGTCTTGATGCCTCCTGTCCTTGGAAACAGCGAGGCAGACAAAGAACACCTTATGACTGCTCGGACGTATTACAGTTCGTTCCCACTGCAGCAGCACAGGATGCAAACTCCCATCCTCCTCCTTTCGGTCAGACAGAGTGAAACATAACTCATTTCATAGACAACAGCTTTCTGTTTCTCTGTGTGTTATCATAAGAAGATATGAGAGGCAAAGCTGGAGGCTGCGTCACAGAGCAGGTTTTGTGCTCTTTAAGTCTATTTGTGTCATACATTATGCTGTGCTTGTTCAATATTTGAATCATTTACATCCATTTCTTAAGCCTTTTCCAAGCCTAAATGCTAACTATTCCCTGGGCTCAGCTTCTGAAAGATTGATTTTTACTGTTTTTTTTCTGTTTCACATCCTTCTAAATTTAATAATTTTCCATTCTGGACTGTTGATCAGGAAAGCATGTAGTGTGGAAACACCACCTTCAGCTCTGGGAAGCTGCCATAGACATTTTCTATAGATAAACTGATAAATGATGAAGAAATCAATTGCAGCGACAATGATAAAAGGCAACACAATTCAGGAAATACAGTAGATACCAGTTGATAAATAGTTACTTAATTTAGAGATCATTGCTAGATGATAATATGACACACTTGACTGAACATCGTCGAGTGGGAAAAGGTTTTGGTTTGTCAATGAAATGTAGATGTGCCTGCACAAATAGGTAAAATGCACAACCATGCTCGTACCTTGTTGAGGCTGCATTAGCATGCTAACAAGCTCACAATGATAATGCTAACATGCTGCTGTTTAGTAGGTATAAAGCTAATTAGCGCTAAACACAAAAAATGCAGTTGACGCTCAGACGCTGCCATCAGTTTTGCAAGCATTAAGTCTGTTACATAAAACATAAATACACGTGCATAAACAGAGGCACCCACACACACAACCAGAGGCTTCAGCTGGATCTATGGTGCTCTGACAAAAGACATACATCAACACGACTTACATCTCTACAGTCAACTGAGTCTACAAACGACCGGTCTGCGTTTTGCATTACTGGGCTGTATGTGACAAAGTGAGCATATTTGAATGATGATACCTTCATGACCTTACCTGCAGTCAAACAGCAGTTCATGCGCCATATATCTGCCAGTGTTTGCTACACTGTATGTATTTATGGCCCTGAATCTTGTTCTTACATCTCGTTATCTGATATCTGTCTGCTTCACATTCATCCTACTGTACGTGGCACTCGTCCACGTGGAAACCTTCTTTTTACCTGTGACTGTGTGTGATCGGAAAATGATTTAGTGGCTTAGACAGCTTTTCAATTTTGATGTTCCGGAGCTGAAAATGTTCGATTTAGTCGTCGTCTGCTCTTGGAGCCAAAATGGCTTTGAGTCAGCTGTTCAACACTGTGTGAAAGTGTTGAACTCCAGGGTCCATCTTCTCTCTCTAAGTACGTTAATCAATCAGTCACTCTGCTCTTTCTCTGTGTTGGCAGCCATGCAGCGGGCTACGACAGTGACCCCAGCACCCCCATGGTGTACAGCTGCAGCACACAGTACCGCATACACACACATGGAGTCTTCAGGGGCATACAGGTAGGACTGCTACCGCTACTACAGTGTCTCTACAGGTTGCTTTTTTTTTCATTTTCAAGAGGCCATCGAGAGGTCACATAGACCCTCTGTCCTCACGCACACACACTGTCTTCTTTGCTGTACATGTTTAGTGTCAAGATCAGGACAGCCACACATGCTTGACATACTGAAAGCTTAAGGTGAGTGTAACAAACACTGGAGGAAAATGCATTAATGAAAAAGCTTTTTTTTTTTTTTTGAGTAGTGGAGAGTTTGATGCAGTGACCAGGCTACGTGAATAGGAAATACTGATATGTAGCAGAGCTGAGATTTACAGAAACACACACACACAAATGCCTACTCGTGCGCTCTAACGCGTCGCACACACACATTTTTTTAAAAGGCAGCTCTAAAGGCCAAGAGGAATCTTTTTCCACAAATCCATTAGCAGTGAAGAAAAGCACACACACTCATAGGGTTACACTGGGTAGAGATACAGTTTCCATACGAGGATCAGCATGTTAATAAATCATTAGATTTTAATTAGTGTCTGTCAGCAGCTCTAAAGGACAGGGAGCAGAGATTCTCCAGACCTGCTCTTAGTCCACAGCAGGACTTTTTGAGATCTTTCTTTCTTTTGGGGCCTGTTTAATCAGTCACCCTGCTCCTTTTTTTCCCTAACTCATTTTTTTCCTCCCTCCCGTTCACTGAAATGCATTGCACAAAACACACAGAAGAGGTCTGGCTCAGTGCAAAACAATAAACAGACTCTCACTGTTACGTCTTTTAAAGTATAATTTAAGAGCTGCTAAAATGTGAGATAACAGATTGAGTAGCAACGTGATGCTTTGCTCCATAATTTTTATAACAGGATTTACACTAATTCTCAGTCACTGCCAAAGGAAATACAGCTGACAGCCATGGAATTTCATTCTTCATTAATATTGGTTCATGACCAGAAAAATTATTACACGGTTTGTTGAAAACTGAATCCTATGATCAAGCACCACATAACAAATTACCGAATCACACAGCTAATTATATCACTGCTGTTGGGAGATCAATCAGTTTTGTCAATCTGTAATGAGATTAATTCAACAAACTAGTAACACCTGCAGCGAACAGACATTACTCTGGCTTACCGGAGACAGACATGCTGGATTAGTCATCCATCACTTTGGTATGGAGCCACAAAGTGTTTAATGATGTCCAAATAAATAAGTAACTCTGGAAGATAAATAATCATGAATACAGTTATAGTTATTGTTATGAAATGTTTCATATTTCAATGTTAAATTTTTTTTTCAAAGTTTTTTATTTTATAACGGCATTTTATTCAATTATGCTTCTGCTTCATGAAATTTCTTTTTTTTTTCATTTAATAATAACTTTCAGGCCAATCACAAGCCTCCAGCTTCATTCATCCATTCATTCATCTTCTATACCGACTATCCCCTTTGGGGTGGGGGTGGGGGGGTGCTGGAGCCTATCGCAGCAGTCAACGGGTGAGAGGCGGGGTACACCCTGAACCGGTCGCCAGTTGATTGCAGGGCAGCCTCCAGCTTCTTTATAGCAAACTCAACAACTGCTACCAAATTTAGCCAGTTAGCACTTGTTAGCTTGTGACAGCAATGAAAAGGTCATCGTGTGTAAACCGGCTAGAGGCTGCTGCAGTGAATAAACAGCAGCTAACGGCTCATTTTATGTTGCTCCACTAGACCTCACATGCTAACTGCTTCGTCAGTGAACTAGCTGGACAGGGTTATGAGTATAGATTATTCCTCTGCATCAGAATGAAGACCCAGTGTTAGCACTGCTAGCTAGCTCAGTGCTCATAACTCCAAGAGCAAAAGAGTCTTTCAACACATTAGCTCATTATTAGCCATTTTACAGTTGTATTCTGCATCCCTGCAGAGTTTTCTGTAAACAAACAGTGTACCTTGAGGCCTAACAAAAATGTCAAGTGCATTTCCTTCCTCATAAAACATTTGCGAAGCCGATTTTTTAACCATTAGGAAACCTAATGACGAATCAGGCAGCAGCCACTGCCTTTTCTGAAGGATTGAATCAGTGGAATAATGTGAGATCATTGGCAGGAATGAGCATCATGTCACCAGAGTGTACATGCATGCGTGTCCTCATGCACATGAGTGACACAAACAAAACGGGGGCCATTCATCAAACTGGCCAACAGAGCAACTAAAGGCCAAAAACTCCATAGGGTTCTTTAAATGTCTTTTATAATTAGCATGATAATGAGCTCAATTAACACCTCAATGGGGTTCATTTTACGTTCATGACAACATGTTGCCATGAGCCCTTAGATATCAGTCTGTGTATTCTGCAGCATGTATTGAGCATCACCCGATGTACTAGAGGGCCAGCTTCAGATTCTGAACAGGTCACTCCACTTTCATACTGTTTCAGTATTAATATGGGATTTTAGGATCATGTCAGTCAATTTCACTGACATGGGCACTGAAAGAGGTTCTTCTTCCAGCATGTAAAGGCTGTAATATACTTATAAATAACTGCTAACAGTACTAATTACAACAGGGCTGACCTCTGAGTCTCTTTGGCCATTATGCTAGGCACTGTGGAAATTAAAAGCAGATGGCTGCAGGAGGGTGGAGAAAAAGGGGGTGCGAATAGAGAGAGGGAGAAAAGAGAAAGAGGAAAGTAATGGCAGAAATATTTAGTGGTAGAGTGGTATTAAGTGGAAAGAGTTGAAGAAAGTGCTGAAATGTTTTGTACTGGGTTAACAAGTAGGAAAACAGAGGAACTGAAGGTAGGCAGGCAGCATGAGAGGGCATGAAATATAAGAAAAAACTACTACGCAGATGAACTAATATAAAGAAAAAACAGATTTTTCAGCAGTCATGTGTTATTTCCTGTTATTCTTCCCCAGCAGCGTCGGCAGCGAGCAGCGGGGCTGTAATGGGGCGCTCTGGAAGGGGGTCTGTCTACAAGGCGTGACTAACAGCTCCCTTTGGGCTGCAGTCAATCTGGGGTCATTTTGCTGCTAATTTCCATCTAATGAATATATGACCATTTTATTATAATGATCCCTGTGAGCCAGACACATCACATGTACTTATTTACACACAGGACAGATATAATTGCCTATTTTCTAAATTACATTTTACTGGGTCAATTATTGATGTCCAGGAATAGTTTTTGTTAATCTTTCCTTGGGTGGTTTGTGTGTGTGTGTGCAGGATGTGCGGCGGGTGCCCAGCATCGCTCCAGCCATAGTGCGGTCAGGGAGCAGCGAGAAGCGACCGTTCATGTGTGCTTACCCAGGATGCAACAAACGCTACTTCAAGCTGTCTCATCTGCAGACGCACGGTCGCAAACACACAGGTGAAAGCAGCAGAAACAGGAACATGTGCTGTAACATTACACTTTCTGACAGCAGCATCATCAGTGCTGCGTTTTCCTGAAGCACAGAAACTGTCACCCATGTGTTCTCACTTCAATTACAGGTTTGCACTGTGGCTTTAGGAGAACAAACTTTTTAAAAGCTATTCAAGTGATGCTTCCGCCGGCCCCAAGTTCTGTATCTGCTATTGCCAGAAAATACTTCCTGTTTTGTCAAATAAAGAGATCCTTTGGATTTCCAGCCATGTCTGATGCAGTGTAGAACAAAAAACCACAACACCCAGTCATTTTTTGTCTCACGAAAGGAAAACACACTTGTACATGTGCTTCCTTTCCAGCTTTAACCTAGCATCAATATTTATAAGCTGATTAATATTATAAGTGAAATGATAGGTCTATTCTCAATCATTTTTGGCCGTGTTGCTGTGGAGATTTGCAGGTAAATATTGAACTTAACATGGTGCTCAATAAGAAATCTTACATTTTTGGTTTTTAAGGACAAAAAACACACAAATAACATCATGCACAATTTCAATTTCATTTACCGGTCTTAGTTGCTTGAGGTATTTTGTGTCTTTGCTGATGATGGAGTGTGATTAAAGTCAGTCAAGAAATGAAAATACAGCTTGCTGCACATTCTGCCTGTCCTCAAGGCAGCCTGGGGTGCTTCAGCTGCCGCTTCAGGAGCCACGATGCCAAAGCAATGGCCTTTTTGTAGGCAGCAGCTAGCTACCACTGCTGTAAGATAAGAAGGATGAAATAATCTGCAGGTCGCACCAAGAGTTCAAAACTCAATGGTCATTTTTTCCCTGTGTGTGTGAGTATGCGGTATCCTCACATGACCAAATCATTTCAAACTGAATTGTGTTCAATGGTCTGTGTCCTCTCTCTCGTCTCGGTCCAGGGGAGAAACCCTACAAGTGTGAGTTCGCAGACTGTGGCCGCGGGTTTTGCCGCTCTGACCAGCTCAAGAGACACCAGAGGAGGCACACAGGTCTGATCAGTCTCACTCAGTCTGCCTCTCTCTCTCTCTTCATGTCTCCCCTTTCAATTCTGTGTATTTGCTCTCTCAACTTGCTCTCCTCCGCTGTTTGCATGACAGCCATTTTGTGGACAATGCAGTCTTTTGAAGTGCACAGTTTGCATTTTGTTGTCCGGTGCTGTTCGACACTGAACTCCCCTCGGATGAAGTTGCTAAAGGCTGGCAGAACTTTTGAATGGCTTCCCTGCAAGCCTCTGCTCTACTGTATTTTTCTCCCTCTGTGTGTGTGTATGTGTGTATGATGTTGAGCATGTGTTTTCTGTACGTGTGTGTGTCTGTGCGTGAACTTGGACTGCGTGTGTGTGTGTGTGCGTGCATGCATACTGTAAATGTGTTTAGGAGTAAGACCCTTCCAATGCGAGACGTGTCAGAGAAAGTTCTCTCGGTCTGACCACCTTAAGACACACACCCGGACTCATACAGGTAAAACAAGTGCGTAAACTTTTATTTTTCCATTTCTTCTTCATCCATTTGATGTTTACATACAGTTGCTGTATACTGTCATTTTGTAACATAATGCTGGAATGACAACATGTATTATTCCCACTTGACTTGTAAGTGTAAGTACTATAATAAGTCCATTTAATCTTCCCATTCAGGTTATAATCAGCATAATATTCTAATATTTCTCTCATTTTCCCCTTTCTTTCCTCTCGATTTCATTACTGTTCCATCTGGCTTGCACTCTCTCTAAATCCCTCCTCTCCTACTTTCTCCACCTCCCGTCATTCCCACCCTCTCCACCTCTTCTTCAACCCATCTTCTGTCTCTTCTGACCCGTCCATCCGTCCCACCTCTCTCAGGCGAGAAGCCGTTTAGCTGCCGGTGGCCGAACTGTGAGAAGAAATTTGCCCGCAGCGACGAGCTGGTGCGACACCACAACATGCACCAGAGGAACCTCACCAAGCTCCAGCTGGCCATCTGACTCTCTTGTCAGCCCATGTCACACTTTAAAATGTAAACATCTGGGTTATATTTTCTGACTTTGGTTAATCCAAACCTGGTGACCCCCTTTGAACCCACAAACCAGCCTCTGCAGGGGCCACTGGAGTCCTGATGGGTCCCTTGAAAATCATTTTGATTTTACAAACTACCTGGCACCCTCTAGACAAATGCTAATCAGCCTAAAAGTCATGAAACGTTCTGAATTGTGTGGGTCTGTCTTGGAAACTGTACTGTCACCTTCAGGGTGTTTAATTCAAACAGTAAGACTGGACGTATTTTGTTTTTTTGATATTGTCTACAAAACCCATGAAAGCACAAAAACCATACAAAATCATCAATGTGTGCAAAATGCAGCCCTCCTCATTCACTTGCAAGGGACCACTCTGATTTGTAAAATCCTTTTAAAATCCTATTAAAAGCTGCCTTGCAGTGCTTTGTTGTCTAATAAGCAGTCATATTGATCGTCTCCCCATCGCAGCCCGTGCCTATTTTTTTTAACATACAGCTGTTTCTGGTCTGAAGGCTGAATTTGTTCCTACTGAAGATGTAGATTGGGCCACAAACATACCCTTTTTAAGGATATATATATATAAAAAAGGTACAGTACAGCCTATCTATTGTTGGTTTGAGTCTTTCCATGGGATTTAACTAGAAATAAAATACAGACTATCATCAGATGTATTGAGTAGTTTTACATTATTGTTTCATAAAGTCAGCAACACTCCACTTAACTTTCTGTTTGCCGGTAACTTGTTTCCATAGGCAGAAAATGTAAATACAAGAATGCACCCGAACCCAGTTAAATCCACAGGACATTCACTTCACAGAAGGTCTCCATGCTTAGAGTTAATGCTGGTATCTCTGCATGTTAGACAAAAATGTTTCCATGAGTTATAATGAAAGATTTCATTCATCCCCAGATATTGTTTCCATCTACCACCGTGTGTACAGCGAGGTCAAAGGTTGTGGTCAGCTCCGTACATGCCTCCACAGCTTAGCGCCTTCAGCTGGTGTAAATATGTCTTAGGTTGAACTACTTCGGGAAGGCTTATCTTTTCGCTTTCACTGGAATGATTTAAAGGGACCGAGGTGTTCAGTCTCTCTGCCCTTTCTTAGAATTTCACATTCATACCATAAAAGAGGACGCTGGGTTCGATTTAAAGAGATCGAATTCAGTGAACAGCTAGCATCTGACGCCCTCTGTAGTGTTTGCAATGTAAGCTTTTGATGTTTTGTCTGGGCAGCAGAAAATGCAAACACAAATATACCGTCATGGTTGTATTTAAAGAGCTGAACTTCTTGTTTTTTGAGTGTGTGGATTGGATTTTTTTTTTTTTCCCTAGCGGTGCTCAGTGCTCTTGGAGCAAAACTGTCTGTGTCTCTTGTCTCCGTAGCGTGTAAATATTGCTGGACTTTGGCAGTGTGTTAGACACTGCGAGCTCTAAAATATGTCTGCTGGGTCACACTGGCTCTGTGGCCGGGACATTATGGTCAAGATGTAAATAATACTTCTCCACCATGGGAACTGAACTCTTTCCATGGGGGGAAATCTGTAACTTAACTGATATGTTTTAGACTTTTCTTTGGATGGAACCAGTTTATACGTTCAGTTAATTTTTCTTTCACGTGTCGTAATATTTGAGTCATAAAACAGCAAATGTCAGTGGAAACTTTTGTACTTGTGATTACTGAAAATGATGCTTTCTCTGTGTAAATGTACTGTGACTGTTTTGATACAGAACCAGTTTGTCTCTGTGGTCTTTACTGATTCATTTCTAAGATTCTTTGTTGTTTTTTAATATTAAGCCATCATTCATTTATTAGTCAGTAACACAGTTTCGCTGTCACTACGCCC
This sequence comes from Chaetodon trifasciatus, assembly GCA_037975065.1. Lineage (NCBI taxonomy): Eukaryota > Metazoa > Chordata > Actinopteri > Chaetodontiformes > Chaetodontidae > Chaetodon > Chaetodon trifasciatus. The sequence goes on from JBBMOE010000030.1 coordinate 6,627,501, forward strand.
ACAGAAGGTCACATAATAGTTTTACTCTGTCCTCAGTATTAAAATAACAACTCCTCCTCACACACAGAAAGTAATGTCCATTAAATATTACTGGCCTCATTATGTCTAATTCCATCATTATGAGTATCCAAATATTACTTTTTAAAATATGCTACTGCCCTGAAGTTAAAAAAGGAAAAACGACAGGACTTGACTTCAAGTCTTCAAATGGAATATGTGCAAATACGAAGTCTGCGCATCAGCTGACCTTGACCACGTTTAACACACATGAGAAGCTTTTCCTCTTTGGTACAGTTTATTCTGCCCTGTTTGTGACTAAACCCACACTTTGTCCTTTCCAAAGCTGAATAAGAACATCGCTGGCGAGCAGGTTTGTGTACACTGTCATAGACGCAAACGGTTGCACAATCAGCACACACACACACACAGTACAGTAAAGTACCATCCACTTTCCTCTCTTTATCTCTCACCAGATTCCTCATTGCATTCCTTGGCTCTCGTCTGAGTGAAAAAAGGAGCAGTGAAGGCAGATAAAAGAGCGTGTTTTCTCTCTTAGCCTCTCTCCGCTCTCTTCGCTCTCTTATGCTGCTTCTTCTTCCTCCTCTCATCCCTCCTTCTCCACCCATAGGTGAAAATCTCATGTTTTGTTATTTCTTTGCATCAGCCCTATGAGCTTCAGTTTCACTGTAACTTACAACCATACTTTCTGGGGGGGAGGAAACTTCCTCAATAAGATGACAGTAAACAACACACATATATGAAAACAATAACTCCTTTAACAACTTTAAAAATGTTCTTGACCGGCAGCCACTGCAGTGTTTATGGAGAGGGAGAGGGAGAGCAGCAGAGCAGAAAACAGAGACAGATGGAGGCAGAGATGGATAAAGACAGATACAGCAATGTTTCTTTTGTGAACTTTTATCACAAGTTTAGCCAAAGTGTTAGTGTAAATCAGACAACGTGTCCGATTCCCTCCGTGGAAAGCCCCTGAAACTCCCCAGGGCTCTGGTGCTATATCTCAGCTGTCGGACAAGGCCTATATCTCTCATCTCTCTCTGCTGTGTGTGTGTGTGTGTGTGTGTGTGTGTGTGTGTGTGTGTGTGTGTGTGTTGGTGTTTCATCTCTGTCCCAGCCTCATGCCGCTGAAGGCCTTTGAAGCAAGATAGCTGGTCAGTGTAACTGAAGCTTTGTCCACTTTCAGTAGTCACATTAGTCGCTCTATCTAAATGTTCTACTTAGAGCAGATAGAGAAAACATGGCCCCCGGCAGAGAACTGACAAAAAAAATTACATATAAGCAAATCCTGGGGCACCGAGTAGAGTACAACAACCCTTTCTGGTGCTCAGCCAATCAGAATATTTCTGTTGTTATTTTAACCTGCAAGCAACGAGCTGAGCTTGGTCTCAGTCAGCTGCTTAGCTAGACTGTGCTACAGCCTAATTACGCAGTCTGATAACAGAGAACGCCCCGAAAATCACCTGAGAATTATCACCTGAATCTGCAGCTCCACTTTATGGAGCTTTATAGCGAGTTTCAGCTCACTGTTCAGCTTCCAGCCCACACCTTCAGTGTTTCTGATCACTCTCGCTGCTCTCATAGTGTTGTGTTCGGTAACAGCAGGCGGCTCTTCTCACAGAAAAAGCTCCAAAATCCCGCTGTGTACCACCTGCTAAGCAGCAGATAGAGAAGGTTAGAGACTCTCTGCTGAACACAGCGGAGCATTAACAGCACAGGAGACAACTATTTCCCTCTGGAGGTGTAGAGACAAAAGCCAGCTAAAAGACACTATTATAATATTGGAATATTGGATGTGTATGATTATAGATTAAACTACCCAGCAGGATATAAAGTAGCCTTAAGCAGCTGCAACATTAAACTATAGCATTAACATATCAAAGACTGAAATACAGAAATATGTAATACTCTGAAATGGGCCATTTTTCACAATGAGTACTTTACTTTTTGTACTATAAGTACATATTGATGCAAATACTTTTGTACCTTTACTCATGTGAAATTTTGAATTGAGGACTTTAGCGGCGCTGCTGCCTCTACCTACATATTTAAGTCTTTGCAAGAAAGCAATTAAGCATATTTTTCAAATTGTCAAACTTTTCCTTTCTTTAACTCTTCTTTAACTTTTCCTTTAAAATTATTATATAAATCAACTGTACTGTAGCTTTATAAGTGAGAAGATTTCCAGGCCCTCCACACCCATGGTCCACCCACACAGGTGTTTCCACTTGTGTTTCCTGAGTAAACCTCTCCTGAGGACTGTATGAGTGTGTGCAGATTGTGTGATTAACTGCTTCCTCATTTTCTTGGTGCACCTGTACAGGTACGTTGAGTTTGGAAATGTAACTCTGAGCGTAGTGCTGCCCAACTTCAACCTAAGCAAAACTCTAAACAGCCTTGATAACTGAATGTAGTTAATGTAATCATACTCACAGAGACTTTACCAGGTGAGCTACAGCTTTATGTAGGAAGAAGGTGAAAAAAGGAAGAGGAGGAGGAGGACAAGTGAGAAACACAGAAGGGTCCATCCACAGAACTGTCCAGACCAAAATTGTTATTCAACCTTGAAGTCATGCATCTCAAATTCACACAATGTTTGAGTATGGCTGCAACAACAGCTGTCCATGCATGTAAAGGCAGACGAACAGTAGTGTGATGCACACCAACAAAGTCTATGCTTATCAGGCCTACAGCATTTCAGAAACTAATCGAAGGAGAGCTTCTTTCTCTCTTTAAGGCACAAAGAATTGACCTGAAATAATACAAATTATCAAACTGTGAGGCCCATGTAAATCAAGTTTTTCAGTTATCAGAGATTTGACTCGTGAATTGAAGTCAACATGGATGATTTATTACAAAACTGAATGCAAATTTGAGTAAAAAATGCATCCATATGGAGTCAGCTCTGTAGGCCATATTCATCAGGAGCCCAACTTGATGGTTGATGGGTGGAGATCTGCAAATCTTAAGTGCAGGTGTCTGGAATCCATGTCCAAGAAAGGCAAATCTAAAATAATAATAATAATAATAATGATGAACAGGTGGATTACCCTAATGAGTATTTTTTATACTAATCATTGTTTATCTAGAGAATAACTGAAGGCTATTGCAGAAGGTTCCTGTGAAACATTTAAGGCCTTTAAAGCCCTTCTCAGACTTCAAAATCACTATATGGATATATACATACAAATTGTCATTTTTGATTTAAAGAAAAACTTATAAATAACTGCTTTGTTTCTATTTCCCTTTAAGATTTTAGTCTTTCTAAATTAACTGAAAAGCGTCTGGAAAGCTAAATCAGAATAGGAGCTAAAGGTCTATTTGTCCTCGTTTATTCTTGGAACTTGAACATTTTGGCAGGGGCCAAACACAGATGTGTGTCTTCTTCATCTGACTGTTCATGTGAAGGGCTGCTGTGTCGGCGAGTGTCGCTTTCACAGCTGTGGCAGCAGTGATGGCGGCAGGATTTGTGGTAACTGCAGTAGTTGTGGTAGATGTGGAGTCCTGATGCTGTAGGAACAAAGTCAGCAGCCACATCGATCGATCGTTGTCTGACTGACCTTTATTGTCACTTCCTAGTTCTCCTGTTCTTTATTCATGACTCAGTGCTTTAACTGATATGATGATAGATGGAAGTTCTGTTTCCTCTTTGCAACCTGTAATGTCAGGATAGCTTTTGCTTTTGGCTTGAGAGCGGATATCCAGACACGGTCACCACATTTGGCACATTTGACAGTGAAACTCTCCGGCTTGAATTCAGGCAATGATGTTGTGCCATTCTTCCAGATGAGGATCCTCTGAATCCTGACTTTCTCCTCATTGGTTGGTGTCATTTTGTGTGTTACCTGTCACCTTTTCAACACAATACCAGTTATTGACTTAGATGTTGTTGTCAGTGATACTGAGCTTTTTTTTTATTTGAACTGCAATTGAATTAAATTATGCTCATTAAAGATCTTACTTCGGTTGCGGTTGCTATATTCAGTGTCATACTCAAATCCAACAGCTGGGTTTACAATGTATGCTGATGTACATTATTTCCCTGATGGTTCTATGAAATCTGTTGTTGGGACACATTTGTAAAATATACCAGAGATGAGATGTCTGAAGTTTATTTTTACAAAGATGGAGTTGGATGTTAAAAATGCTCCCATTGACAAGATAGCATTCAGGATACCGTCAAAAATTGTCAAAACACTGCACGACATCAAAAATGAGATGCAAAGTGGTAGCACGTGCAACTGATTTGTTATGAATTTTTCAAGTTTTAAACTTTGGACAGTTGCTGTAGCGCCACCATCAGGACTATTAGTCCACACTGCCAGTTTGAAGACGTTCAGCATAGGATTGACCTCAGTGCCGAGATTTGTTATTTTCGTGCATGGAAAGGCAAATTTCCTGGTTGGAAAAACAAGACCAATAACACTGGCAGATAAATAAACAGATAAGCAGCAGCAGAGTGGTGAAGAGAGAAAAGAAAGTGGGGGAAAGAGTAAAAGACAGAGTACATCAGCCCTCTGCGGTCACGCTGCTCTGGGATCTGTGGAAGCAGAGAAGGGGAGATGATACTGTGGATGTTTAGGTCCTGGTACAGCTCAGCACAACTAATTCCCCTGAAGCTGGGTAGACACACACACACACACACACACACACACACACACACACACACACACACACACACACANACACACACACACACACACACACACACACACACACACACACACACACATTGCTGGAAGTGCTCATGGCAGTTTGTTTCTCAAGAGGCTGCATTCCTTCACTTACTGTTGCTTCAAGAGGCTAAAACGTCTGACATGAGTACAGCAAAGCCACAGCAGGAGAGACCACCATTAAAAAGTGCCGAGTAAACAGAAAATACAGCAAGAAAATACAGCCATGTATCATCTTGTTTGTACTGTCCGCTGGTTTCTCTTTCTGGTGATTTTAACGACCTTATTTTAACATCAATATCTTGTTGATTATTGATTGGCAGCCTGTCTGGCAGCTAGTCTCCTCTGTGTTTTTCATTTTGTGCCTCTGGGTTGGATTTGGAGAGAAATCTGTTTTATTGCTCTATGGCACAAAACAGGAAGAAGGTGATGTTCCTCCAGCCCAGACTGAGCTGAAGCTTTGACAGTTTCTGGCAGCGGTGGATGAAAGAAGGCAACGGCTGATGCAAGAATCACGTCCAACATGGTTATCCTCTTCAGTACAGCCGAGAGAACAACAAGGACATTTCCAAGAAATGCAGTGTATGAGAAATAGGCATTGATCTTTATTAAATGTGGTCTAACTAAATGTTTGAAAATTCTAAATAAATGTCTGTTTCAGCTCTGAAATGCTTCTGCCAGCAATATCAACCTACACATACGCTCACCTGCTCAGTAGTACCTGTGAGGTTTTGGATTGATTCTATTAATAATCTGTAAGATTTTATCATTTATATGTTTAAATCCTAAAAATCCATACCCTGTACTACATTTCTGATCTGAGGATCCATCATGAGCTTTTTATCTTTAAAACTGATGACAGTTTATTTTTATTAACAGAGCAAAAACAGCAAAAATAGTGGCACAGAAGGGTCAAGATGAGCATACAGGATACAGAATTAAAAATCACTTGAGAAATGCTGTTACATAAAAAGAATTGCATGGGTCTATGTATATGCACAATATGTACGGTTTGTGAAAGAAAATACTGTTGCCAATATGGATAATAAATACTCCATTATTGCACAGTTGAATAAAATAAACAACAAATTAATTAGAAATTGCACAAGATGTGATGGTATTGCACCAGGTGTAGTGGATTATGTGAGCATATATTAGCGATGGTCACAGTAGTGCAAAAAAAGCAGTAGGTTTATAATGCAGAAATGGGAAAAACAGCATCAACACAGAGCTGCATTACATGATGCTGGAGTTAAACAGGCTGACGGCTTTTGGGATGAAGGACCTGCGGTAGTGTTCTTTCTTACAGACTGGATGCAGCAGTACTGCATCCAGTGTTGCTGAAGGAGCTGCTTAAGCCCCCCACCATCTCATGCAGGGGGTGGGATGGGTTGTCCATGGTCGATGTCAGCCTGGCTAACATCCTCCTCTCACCCACCTCCTCGCTGGTGTCCAGAGGGCAGTCCAGGACAGAGCCAGGTCTCTTTGTTAAGTCTTTTCCTGTCCCTGTCAGAGCTCCCACAGCTCCAGCAGACCACTGCGTAGAAAACTGCAGATGCCACCACAGAGTCATAAAATGTTTTAACGGTGTCCTACATACGACTTTGGCCCCTCCTGTACAGGACATATGTGCCGTTTGTCCAGTCCACTTTGTGGTTAAGGTGAACACCCAAGTATTTGTACACATCCACAATCTCAATATCCAAACCCTGGACGCTGACCGGTGTGATCTGTGACACGTTCCTGCTGAAAACTATCACCATCTCCTTTGATACACGTCTATCAACGGCTGTATCATCGGAGAACTTCTGGATGTGAGAGCTGTCGGTGTTGTGTCTGAAGTCTGATGTGTAGAGGGTGAAGAGGAAAGGACAGAGCACTGTCCCCTGCAGAGCCCCCGTGCTGCAAACTACCACACCACAAGTTATTAATCAACTATAATTAACAGCCCGTCTGCATAGGTGTTTTCACTTATTTTGTCTGATTAGTTATCTTCTGATGAGCAGTCAGACAGACTTGCTTCCCATTCATTTCTATGTGGAACAGGGTGAGACGCATTCACATCCCATCACAAATTTCATGTTCAGTTCAACTCTGAACACATCAAACTGCGAGTCTCTCCAGCGTTCATCCAGTTTTAGAGAGGAGGTGAGGCTCACCTCTCATTCAGGAAGTATTGTCTGTTTATATTCTGGTTTTATAACTGCATGGCAAAATAATACAAGCAGCAGAAGAAGAAGGGATGCTGCCTGGCTGCAGTGACAGAGATCAATGAGAGTTAAATGCTGTATAATTTACAGCTTTGTGGACTGCTGTTGTTAGCCCGCTAGCCATGCATGCTCCAGCAGCTACTCTGTGTTTTTCATTTCATGCCTCTGGCTTGGGTTTGGAGGGAAATCTGTTTTATTGCTCTGCGACAAACAGAAAGAAGGTGGTGTTCCTCCAGACTAAGCTGAAGCTGAAGTGAAAGACTGATGGAAGAATCCAAAAGAACAGAGATCAATGACGGCAAAATGCTGTATGATTTACAACTTTGAGTACTGCTGTGTTTAGCCCGCTAGCCATGCTAACTCCAGCAGTTAATGCCCAGTGGACACGTTACCCCTTATCATTCTTACTGGTTCATGTAGTTTGTTAACTTCATGCAATTCCCTGCAAAGCTCCATCCGAACATCTGCGTTTACAGTGAGTGTGCAGGAATCGTTTCTTCAATGTGATGTAAAAGTAAGCAACATTAAGTTATTCTGAGACGAAACAAAACACTGTAACAGAATACGTTCAGTCCATCCAGTCAATAAATACTGTGAACAGGAGAGGCTGTCTACTCTGAAGGTCACCTGTGCCGATGAGGTGATGCTCTGCAGGGGTTGAAGAGAAAGACATTTTAAAATCATGTGCACACTGTTGATTCCTCTCACTTGTGTTGTGTTTCTTTGCTGTGTGAGAGCCGGAAACACGTCTGAACAATTTATTGAAATGCTATTGAAATCGCAGTATGGCCAAGCACAATACGCAAATCCCAGGAGCTGCAGCTTTCTCATAAAAGCAAAATGTAAAGTAAAAACATAACATTATACATGAAGCATGGTGGTGCTACAGCATTGTGCTTGTTTGGTACAGACCCTCAAAACTCAAATCTTCATCATTTTAAGAATTTATTTTCAGCTAAACTTAAACTTTACTTCATTCAAAGTGGAGTCTCAATGTCTGTCAGGATAATCGCGATATGATTGTTTTTCCTATTGTTCAGGCCTTGCTGAGAGGGAGGAGAGGGTGATTGACGGACACAGGGAGATGTTATCAGGCAGTATTTCACATTTCATGCTGTCCTGGCTGTCCTTTTCTCTCCTGTCATTGTCTACTTTGGATTACATTTGCATGATCTTAAAGTGAATACGTCATCGCTAATAGATTCTTACATTCTGATAAATAAATTGCAAAACAGTCAGTAGCCTCCATCTCCCCATTGTTAACATTTCTTACACTCACACTGGAGTCCAGACAAGACAAAAGGTTCAGTCTCTACCTCCACCTTGTGGGCGACTTGTGTCATCATCTTTGAAGTGAACCACACACTTGAGAGTCAAGTTCTCAGCCATAGCTGGCTGCTGAGAACCTCTCCACCATGCGCCATACGCACCAGCTTCTGGAACAGCGCCCTCACCACCTGTGGAGGGGCAGAACTTTATGTTAAACGTAAAGGAAAATTAACTAAATTGCGGCTCTTAAAACAACATGGTAGGACTAACCAGGCTACAGAGATAATGGTGGAAAGAAAATAAAGCTGTTTACCAGTATCAGAAGCTCAGCAGTGCATTTTGATTATTCCGTATGAGCCTCTTGGGTTTTTGTCGATTTTGAGTATTTGTGACTTTTTTCTTAAAGCCACTGATCCTGCCTTCTTCCTCACTGCTGAAACGACACAAAATATGACCGATCCGCACATCCAACCGCCTCCACACCAACACCTGCAATCATATATATATAATAACAAACTTAGTTTATATAGCACTGAACGATGTTACAACGTGCTTTATAAAATCAGCATAAAACCAGATAAAACGAGAAAAGTGATGACAAAATAAAGTGAATACGATCAAATGAATAGGAATAAAAATAGTGTAAATGAAACATAAACACAAACAGAAACGTTTGAGGGAGAGACTGAGCGGCAGAGGAGTCACCTGTAAGGTGAGCAAACAGCTGATGTCCCGCACTCACACACACACACACACACACACACACACACACACACAGACGCGCGCGCGCTCTTTAAACAATCCTCATCAAACATCCTCCTGCAGGCTCTCTTTCGTTTTTTCTGGATTTAAAGGTGAAATCATCAGCTGTGTCTGTGCGCCACCCTGTTTCGTTTCATCACGACGGTCCCGCTCAGGTTTTGTTTTCCTCGCTGACAGCTGAGTTTCACTTTCGTTTTCAGCTGGTAAAAGTCAGCTGTGGCTCCTGAGGAGCGCAGAGTGAGGATGTACTCCTGGGGAGAGGACAGCCACTGCGGCTTTCGGCAAAAGGACGGCTCACTCATCGACAGAACAGCACCAGATGGGGTCCATTACATTAATCTCGGTTACCACGTCGCGGATGTGTCAGCTGGTCAAAGTGTGCTGGCCTTCGTCAAAAGTAATGGAAACTCGTTCATCATTCGCACAATCGAGAGAGGAGATGGGAGAAGAGAGAGGGGGAAACAGAGTGAGCATCGTGTTCAGTTTCTGCTGGAAACACGTTCACTTTAAGCTCCTGTAGACATGTCACTTACACCTGCTGTGTTCCGGTGCCTCTGTGCTTGCAGAGTTTGTGAAATGCCCAGAGAAGATTGAGGCTGTGAGCTGCGGGGATGACGCGGTCACACTGCTGTCTGACAGAGGCGCTGTCCTCTGTGTGGACACAACTCGCACGTACCTGCCTCGGTAAGGAGAAGCTCTGCTGTCCATGTGCGCAGTGGATGCAAAATCCTCACTTGGATTCACCGTCATGAAGTGTCAGAGCGCTGTTCTTTCTCTTCTCTCAGGCCCCTGGAAGCTTTGTGTAACGTACCAGTCTCTCAGGTTGCTTGTGGAAGCCAGCACTCACTGGCCCTGACCAAAGGTACAGTAAAGTGTGCAGTGGACTGCAGCTTCTGTGTAAACTGAAGGGGAGGAATTAATCTGGCGCTGCTGATCTCTGGACTGTTTCGTGTCTGTGCTTTCCACCTTCAAAACACTGGGTAGTTTCATTTGTGGTGCTCAGAGTATTGCACAGTTACAAAGATGGGTGTGGATTATGTCATGTGAGGAGTTAAATGGATATTTCCTCATGATCTCCAACAACTGCATACTACCTGTGCTCTTGTCAAGAAGTGCAGCTCTCTGCCCTCCAGCATTCAGTGCATTGGATTTAATGCATAGACATATGTTTACACTCTATTTTGTAAAGCCCTATGTTTTGTATTTAAGACATACATCTGTGGTGGCTGAGAGTCCAACATGTCAGGGGAGTGTTTGACAAAGCAGGTTTGCATTATTGTAGACTGCAGTGTGAGCTCATAAAGTCATGGTGATGCCTCCACAGACGGTCAGGTGTATGCATGGGGTCAGGACTCCAGAGGCCAGCTGGGTCTGGGAAAGAGGAAGCCCGGCGCCAGTTCACCCCAACACCTCCAGTCTCTGTCAGCGATCCCGCTGGTTCAGGTCGCCGCAGGGGGAGAGCAGAGCTTCGCCACCTCTGTGTCTGGAGGTGTGTTCGGCTGGGGCAGGAACGACTGTGGACAGCTTGGGCTGGGAGACAGGACAGGTAAAAAAAGAAAAAGAAAAAAAGGCAGGTGTGATATCTGGTATTTATCCAAATATGTGCTGTTTCTGTACCATGTTAACCTGACTTCTCATTTCTTTTCTGTAGACAGACATAGACCGACTCCTGTTCATTGCCTGAACATGAAGAAAACGGTCCACGTCTCCTGTGGAAAAGACCACACTGCCGTTTTGACTAAGGTTAGACAAAGAAAGCTGGTAACAGTTTCTAATACTTGACACAAAATTACTGACACTTACTTCCTTAGTACCTTCTCATAGTGTTGATATCATATTAAGTGTTACCAGAAAACTTTTAACACTCTGCGAATGTAACCGCTAACCAACAACTTTTTATTGCTGGAAAAAGAGCACGTTCTACCTCCAAGAGAGCAGACATTATAAAGAAAATCTAATTTGCTCACCAAATGGCACCTATATATGAATGGAATGATTGAAAAGGTCTAAATGGTCTTATGGACCCAAGGCTCAATTTTTAAGCATCCCTGTGATTAAAATATTGGATTTTTATTATGTGTGCATCGTTGAATAGCACATTTCTGCAACAGCTGAGATAAGAAATAGACCAAGATGTTAAATAGTCCCTCTTCGTCAGGCTTAGATATCAGTTTAAAGGATGTATTTATGTTTTCAAAAGTCTTGACGTTGATTTTGTGGCTGACAACGACACAAATGAGAGCAGTGAGACTGAAAGCAGGTTTTGCAACCGAAACAATGAGCTGAAAGACACTCAGACTGCACAGAGCTGAGGGGAACTGCAGAGTGTGAGCGACACCTTTCACGTAGTGGCAGTCTTTGGATCCATGGTTAATACAAGTTGCTTTTTTGTTAAGAAAAAAAAACATGCTGACATTGTTAATCCCACAGATTTGTGAACATAAATTAATTTGCAACTTTGAGCTGCATTTGCATGTTTGCTTCCTCAGACAGGTGCAGTGTTTACATTTGGCTCCGGCCAATACGGACAGCTTGGCCACAACTCGTTCGCTGATGAGCTACGACCTCGGCTCGTTGCAGAGCTCTGGGGGGCAAAAGTCACCAAGATCGCATGTGGACGGTACAGTACCTTTCATAATGCCGTAATTTGATTTTTAATCGTTGCAGTTTTACTCATGTAAGGGTTAAAATGTATTTTTAAATCAAAATCAGCTCAGTGTCTCTCAGTTGGTTCCAAATGACGCAGAAATAAACTCGAGGCTTTTTATATGTGAACTAAAAAGACACTTCATCAGTGTTGAGGAGAAGCTGCATATTTTGCACAGTTGTGTTGGAGTATTGATCTCAGATGGATTTTATTCTGTTCAGTGTTTCATCATAACATCACAATAACCATGAAGACCCTGAAGAAGGCATCTGACCTGCATTCAGAGTAAACTTTACAACATCTAGTGTACATCGTCTGGCAGTCACCTTGTAAAATGTACACAGAGCTAGTTTCAGGATGATGCTTTGAAAACAACCAGCAGTCAGTCTATTTACAGTATGACTCTGACGACATTAAAAATGTTTGTAATATGTTATCTGCTCAGGTGTCACACATTAGTGTTGACAGACTCCAAGAGGGTCTACTCCTTCGGGTGTGGAGAGCAAGGGCAGCTGGGACGTGGAGAGGAGAGTCATCCGTCTGTGCCGCTACCTGTTCAAATGCCACAAGGTGACTACGTTTCTTTAATAAGTGAATTAAATAATGTGAATGCAATGAATGGATTTCTGAAGGAGATTTACACTTTAATTCAATCACTGTTCCAGACACGGCTGATCATCCTAAAATTGAAAACATCTTCGCTGGAGGAAACTGTTCATTTGCAACATGCGCGTCTAATGAGGTACCAACAGGAAGTGCAGTCTGTGTCAGCCATGATGGCTGGAGGCGGAATAATGTGAACATCAAGCCAGCTTGTTTCTTTCACAGGAAGTTCATGAGGAGTCAAGTGTCGCCACTGTCGGCAGTGTAACACAGCAGAGTCTTGAAGACATGATTGACAAATGGACCTCTCAGTGTGATTCAAAGTCATGGAAAAAGATAAAACAGTAAGTGTAACACAGTTTATTCAGGTATACTGCCATGAAGAGTAACCTGATGTTAATTATTCTCTGAAAGCTTCTAACACTGTTTTCTCGGTGCAGTCGACTGAAAATGTTCATCTTCACAGGGAAATTCACAGGACATTTTCCTCTGCATCCTTTGTGAATAAATGCTTCCTTGAGCAGAGGTAAACACAGCACGTGTGTGCATGACAGTGGTTTTATTCTGGTGAATCATAACTTTTCCTGTTTAGCCATGCTCACTTTTGGATGGATGATGATGAAATATGGCAGACATTCTCACATTGCCTAAGTGCAGTTTTGTTTTTTTTTGTTTGTGTGTGTTTTTAGCAAAGATAAACATTTCCTGACTTCACGAAAGGACTCTGGCTTGAACTTGTCACTTGCACGACGTACTTTCAAGAAACTGGTGAAAAAGGACAGTGTTTTGGCAGAGGTAACTGATGTGTATGTAATCTGTATGAAAAGTTTTGTCTCTTCAAGTTATCTCCTTTGAATATCTGTGTTACTCTTTAAAATAGCATGGTGTGTTTTACTCCATAATTAAAAGGAATTTCTAATAAGCCTGCTAACTTGTCTGAGGCTTTTCAAAATAATGACCAAATGCAGACACCTTCACTCTACACACCTGTACCCACGTTGATGGGTGTGTGACCCTTGTAATCCTTTTCAAACTGCCAGGTTGAGGCTGCTGTTCTACGCTTGCTTCCTTCCCTCGATAAGAATCCAGTAGGAGTGGAGGGGCTGAGGATCTATCTGCTTCTCAATGAGCTCCTGCATGCCATCCAGAGATACAAACACCCACAAGCCAGCACAAAGCTCGCTGAGGCGGTCGCTGCTGCTGTACTAAGCTTGTCTCCTGACAGCCTCCAGGTCATAGGTACTGTCACCACCACACGTGGCGTTAGCATAACATCTGTATTGTTATTTTTTATATTAAGATGCAATACATTTAAGTTATAGCTCTTGACATTTTCATGAAATCAAACTGCATTTTTGCTACTTTTTATTTTTATTGGTAGTGGCAGAGTCTGCCCTTCCTGTGCTGGATTTAGATTTTCCTCCCTGGAAGCGTGAGAGAGTCACAGGAAATGATGCATGCATGCAATCCAGTGCAGTTTTATTTCATTGATAACAGCCTCACCCTGTACTGGTCTCTGTCTTTACACCCTATCAGAGCTGCATTAAGTTACTGCTAATGCTAACAGAGTATTCCCCACTGCTGCTGTGTCTAATGAGAGTTATTACACTTTGCTTGCTGTGACACTGGTACCCACGGGTGTCAGCAAATCAACCAGGAACAAACTTTGAAATATGTCCTTGACATCTGCTCAGGAGTGAAATGTTAACTGACATTAATGTCTGCAAATCTCTGTGTTGTCTTCCCCAGGGGACTGGTGGTCTTCACAGTCGCCCTCCACCATGGAGAAACATGTTAAGGTGTGGAAGCAGGCCCTGTCGGTGATCCTGTCCTTTGTTCCTGTACCTCGCAACTCTGGAGTCAGAAACCTGCTGCTCGTCCTGCAGTATATGTACAATGTTAGCATCAGTTGATACCCATATGTTGTGTAGATGTCACACAGCTTGATCCTAAGCTCACCTAATAAGTAAAACACTTGTTTTAAAGGTCAACAGCAGGATTGCAGAACCTCGACGGATACCAGAAGCCCATTTTTGCGTGTTGATTGACCAAAACTTTCTTTGTGAGGATGTCCAGCTTTGGCGTTCACAGTCACAACGCAAGGTAAAAAAAAATACGTTGTTACTTAGTTTGTGAGCTAAAGCCATGTGTCTGCAAAGCATGGGATTGAATCCACGCCCTTTGTTTCTGTCACTTTTTAGAAAGAGGTTATTCATGAAAAAAACAACACATAAAAGAATCTGTGATCTTCATGAGTCGTCATATAAATGTTCTGTCAAAGTAAAGAACCTGTATGCTTTTCTTCCCTTTCAGAATGTGCGTGCTGAGCCGCTAATCCTCTGTAGCTTTCCAATTGTGATGGATCTGCAGTCAAAGAAAATGGCTTTTGATATAAATGCTCACTTCACCAAGGTAACAGACATGAGAACTACCCTTTACACACATTATTATAGTATAGATTAATACATGCACAGACACAGCGTGAAGTTAGCTGGCAGCTGCACAACACGTTTGTGTGAAATTAAATCTTTTATTTTATTCCAGCGCGAAGTACTTTATCCCATCATCCGTGATATGACGTTGAGAAATCGAATCCCACAGCCTCAAGACCTGTTCTTTGGACTGAACCTGAGGCGAGCATCGGTTTTAGAAGACACCTTTGAACAACTGGTTGCTGCCAATGACAGTGACTACAAGATGCCACTTGTGGTAAAACATCTAGTTTTGATCTGATAGCCATAGCGTTGCCAAGTCATACTAAAAAGCTTGCATTGTTGTTACTCTTGTATAAGCTACTGTTTCAGCAGGTAAACTTCATACCATTTTGTCTTTTAGGTTTATTTTGATGAAAACCTTGCAATCGATGATGTCTGCAGAAAAGACTTCTTTTACGAAGTGTTTCATGAGATGGTGTCAGCTGAATCTAGGATGTTCATGTTCAATGACTCTAAAACGCTGGCATGGTTCCCTTCCAATGTAAGACTTTACATCCTCATATAGAACAACAGCCTCAGAAATCACTGTATTTAATAGATTCCCTCCTGATGATAATGTGTAACAGTGAGCCAATATTCAATTCTGATCTTAAGGTCTTACATCATGAACAAATAAAAAAGATTTCTGATATAAATCATCTCTACCATCAACACCAGGTGACACAGGAGGCCCGGAGATACTTCCAGCTTGGAGTTCTGTGTGGATTGGCTTTATACAACGAGTGTATCGTACACTTACCCTTCTCACTGGCCCTGTTCAAGAAGCTGCTTAATGTAAAGCCTTCACTGGAGGATATGATAGAATTCAGCCCAGGTGTTGGAAAGTAAGAGGAATTAATATATATATAAATCACACAGATTTTGGTTTTAGGTTGATTTTCTGATCATAGCATACTGGAAACATTGTATAACCTCATTGATATCTTTAATTTGATTCCTTTTGTTGTTTCAAGGAGTCTGAAATGTATCCTGGAAGACTACAATGATGATGACTTGGAAATCCTGGACATGGATTTTTCAGTAGGTGTTTCACAGATGGCTTCTGTTATTTGTTCTCTTTATGCACTGACAATCCATGACCATTTTATCCATTTTATCCATTATCAACAAAGCACTGCCATCATTACCTTCTTCTTTCTTACAACTGATCAACAGATCACCTGGGATGGGGTAAATGTTGACCTTGATCCTCAAAATCCTGAGAAGCCAGTGACAAATCAAAATAAGTAAGGACCAAAGTGTTTGTTACTCTATCCACATTTTTGTAACTTTCATGGGAGCAATGAATGTCGTGAGCCAGGAAACCAAAATAGTGTAAAAGCTAAAGCTAAAAGGAGCTGTAACGCTCTGCGGAGCCGAGAGGAACTGCCGAGTCTGGTGATAAGTCTCTGTGTTTGTCAGAACAAGCGATCCCTTTCACAACACACAGAATCATCTGATCCATTGTTACTATGAAACTGTTAGACTCAGCCTTCTTAAACAAAGGAAGTTACACAGCTACCAAGGACAAGGGGTTATTGAGTCCTCTCTGTATCAGTTAATAAGAATCTTTACTAACCCCTTGTACGTAGATATCAAACTTATATATCATGAAAAATTGAGTAATTTCTTTCTGCAGCTGACCTGGACACAGTTATTTATGCTTTCATTGTTTAATTAAACTTGAGAAGGTTGTAAGTCATCCATCACTTAATATCTTGAGGACAGCCACACAGCTGTTATCAGTAGGACTGACAGGAAGATATGATTGTGTATCATCTGCATAGAAATAGAACGATACATCATGTCTGCCAATTATGTGACCAAAGGGAAGAAAAGAGTGAGGCCCATTTAGGTACAGCACAAGTGAGTTTTGTAGATGAGCAAACGAACCTACCAAGTTCCACAGGAAGACTTCTGTCAGTTGACAATATATATAAAATGCTAATGAGTATAAACATGTCAACCCTCTCCACTGTCTGGTTGTTGGTGACTAGTGAGATGTCAGTTATCATTTCTTTTGTCTAGCTATGTTGAAACCAAGTTGTTTGACACTGGCCATCTGACTATAAATCAAATTTGTAATGGAGTTTATTCAACTTATCTGGGAGTGGGGGGTCCTCACCCTGAGCTCTTTGTTCTTGTTCCCTGGAATCACCTGTACACCCTGCCAGACCTTCCGAGTCTCTTTGGCTCAAAGTTTGCCCTGCAGACTGGTTTTCTACTTAGGTTTGGCTTGTGTCACTGCTTGCTCAAATTCATATCTGGCTCTTATAGTGATCTCTGTGTCCACTAAAAAACCTGGTTTTACCTCACACTTCATTTCTTGCTTGAAATAAATAAGCATTTGATAGTTTGACAGATGAATCTATTTGTTGAATTGAAACTCTCATTTGCTAAACAGGAAGGAGTTTGTGGATGCCTACGTGAATCATGCCTTCAACACATCAGTGGAGGGTGTGTTTCGGGAGTTCAAGCGAGGCTTCTTCCAGATGTGTGAACGAGATCTGGTGAAGTTGTTTCGGCCAGAGGAGCTCCAGGAAGTGCTGGTGGGAAAAGACTTCTATGACTGGGAAAAGCTGAAACAGGTAAACTCGTGGTCTGGTTTTCTCTGCAACTGCAACAGATTTATCACATCCTCACGTGCTTGGTTTGAACACTACCAGTGTTTCTAACGGTCTGTAACAGAAGTCATTCTGTCTGTAATTAGAACACAGGTTATGAGGGAGGATACCATGTTGGCCATCCCACCATACAGATTTTTTGGGAGGTTTTTGATGAACTAAATGAGGATCAGAAGAAAGCTTTCCTTTGTAAGTATTGTACCTGATTTTAACATAGAAAAACAGTCTAGACACAGTATAAATTGAAACTACTAGAACATAATTAAGTCAATTATCAATGCTTTCTTATGACCCATAGCAATTTCGATCAAGATATTTTGTGAATGTTTTTGCATTAACTGTTCTGTACACTTGCTGCCTGGTGAGCCTATTGTAGGAAAAGCACTTGCAGAGTAGATGATGTTTTAATATTATGAATGCCTGAGTCGAAAAGTGAGAGACTGACAGACAACCTTGTTCCGCTCCACCACTAGGGTTTGTGACAGGTTTTGAAAGGGTGCCTATTCTCGGCATGGAAAAGATCAAGATGACAGTCGGAGTTAAAAAAGTCCCAGATCTCTTGTATGACCAGTACTACCCTGAGACACATACATGTTTCTCAGTCCTGGAGCTGCCTTTATATTCGACCAAGGAGATCATGCAAACCAAGCTGACAGAGGCCTTGAGCAACAACAGAAGAATCTTCATGTGATGGTGGGACTGTTCCGTGACAGCTCATCTCTATTGAACAGAGGACTTAACATTTGTAAAAGAGCAGCCTTTGTGGCTACTGCTAGTGTACCTGTGTCTTTAAAAGTCTTTATGATGATGATGATGATGATGATGTCTTCAGTAAGTTATTTAATTGCAGTTCCTTTCATGACAATTGCACAGGGTATTGAGAGTGTGATAGAGTGTGTTATTTTGGGGCCAAGTTAAAGAAAAAATGTTACGTGCAAAATAAATGTTTACAGTAAAGCTTAATCCTCTATTTTATAAAGCTGTGCAAGTTTATTGTATTTATCAAATAAGGTTTTTTTTGTAATATTGTAGAAAACTTTGAGATGTGGTCCCTGCTGTTGCAGAGTGGATTCAAGCAGTGATAGCGGGGCTTAAAAACACGAAGCTATTACACAGTTCAGTGGATTACTCAGGTTGTGTTTGAATAGATTATTATGTTAAATGGCAATAATGGGAAACATTTAGAAATGGATCCCACCAATTTGAAAGAAGCTCTTCTTGAAGCACTTTTTTTCTTCACATGCATACAGTTACAGTTTTCAAGTTCTGTATTAATCTCTCCTTGAAAGCCATTCTCTTACATGTATGTGTGTATATATATGTGCATTATTTGCTGTTTCAGTTTTTCAGTGTTGTGTGTATATTAATGTGTATGGCTTTTTTTTTTCTTTTTTCAGTTTCACATTTATTGATGTACATGTGTGGAAAATAATAAAAATTCTAGTTTGAAAATACCAACACCAGTGCTATTTTCTACTAAGAATTTGGATTAATGTCATTAAAGGCTGGGCAGCTCTGCTTCCAGTCCCTCTTGTGTTTGCCAATGTTATTATTCTTTGTCTTCGAAGCAGGAAATCTGCCTTCGCATGCACGAAAATAAAGAAGCAGCGACAGTGAGCTGTTAGATGGAGAGCAAACCTCCACCCACTTAGTAATGTCACTGACGGTGTAGCATAAAATCATCAAATTAAAAAACTACAGGTGTGGTCAAATCAAAAATGACTAAAATCTGTCTTTGAAATCTTTGCTATGACAGAATAATCATCAATTTTGAGTGTTTAACTAAAGCTAAACAGAACCCACATCTGGTGCTAGCTTGATGGTTTTTGGAGTGAAGTTATTAGTATGCAACCACAATTTTACGGCACTGATTGCCAACTGAAAGAGAGGGAATGGACATGAGCTTGTCTGGGAGACAAATTGCACGGTGAAAGTGAGAATTGTAGCTACATGCTGAGGATTTGAGCTTTCATCACTAACCTGAGTTGACCGCCTTGTAATACAAACACAGCAGGTAACTCCAGTTTCTCTTTTGCTTTTGCTTTCACCACATATGATGTGGATGGGTGCATGATTTTCATTTCGTCATATTTATGTGCTTTAGTGAAGTTTTGTTTTCCATTGCTCACAGTCAAGTTTCATTTCTGACTGACAGAGCTGAGTCATATAAATCAGCTCTGAGTCTTTCAGAGTCACTACACCAAAATGTGCCCGTTCCTGACAAGCTGGTATGACCGGTGTTGGTGTTGCAGCCCTGCATCAAATGATCCTGCAGCCTCAGAGGCTGTACTGTCTCCATGAAGATCATGAATACAGCTTCATCAGTTTCTGTGTCAGTCAGGGTCAGTTACTTTCCAATTTGTTCAGCGAAGCCCTCAAACTGATCTAAAAAAGCAAAAGGCATTTGCCTCCATCTGTTCAGCTACAGCCAACATATCTACCACTGAAGCATGCCAGATTTCGCTCAGATCCACACCAGGTGCTGCCATCTTGAATTCAGCAAAAGTAGTAGATTTAAGTTCAACCCCTATTTGAATCCACCCTCTGACTATTAATGGATGAAGCTGACAGATTTAATACACTGCACCGCTCCTGGTCTGCCGTGGAGGAAGGCGACAAGGACAAATTTCACCAATCTGCATGGCGTGTGATTGCATGTATGTAGTTGTTGTTGTTCTTCTTCTTCTTCTTCAGCAAGCCACACAATAGATAAATGTAAGTAGAAATAAATAAATAATTATAATTTGAAATACATAAATGCTATGTATTTGGTATATAAGCATAGAGCTGGAGTCAGGAGGTCATTGTATTTGGATGCTATTTCTACTGTTTCTAGTGCACCTTGGTTTGTTTTGTTTCCATTCGTAAGATGTAGAGAGGTTGGAAGGTGGATTTTTAATGTTTGGCGAGAGCCAGGCTAGCTGTTTCTCCCTGCTTCCAGTCCTTACGCCAAGCCAGGCAAAGCAACTCCTGGCTCCACGTCCATGCTTTAAGGATAGGTTCATATTTCTTAAAACAAGCAGGAAACAGCACCACAGTGGACAAAATGTTTAAGTTGGACAGTTCTGCAGTTCTTCTTTGATACAATTAGGGGCAGATTGTAGTCAAAATGCCAACATTACTCAAGCCCCCATGCCACACAGGGCCTCAAGATCAGACCCTAAAACCCCCATCATGTCAGCTGACAGTGGCCATTGTTATGTCATGACTGTATTGTATTAATTGCCATATGTAAAACTTGTTATCTGAACATGTTTGGTGTCACTGAATCACTGCACGCTGCAGTCAGAGGCGCTGAGGTTTCCTAGAGACCATCTGAGGTGAATATTATATGCTGAAATCAAACACTCAGTTGTTCTTTGATGCAAGTTAAAGAGCATCAAAGTGACATGTATGTAATGTGGAAGTATGTCTGGTTGTAAGAAATCAATGTAGACAGGTTTACTCCACGTGTGTGTACTACTTAATATGATAGAGAAGACGTAAATTAAAGGTTCTGACATGCAGTCTGTTGCAGTGTTTGGTAGTACCACCAGATGGCGCCAAACTTAGACCATTTCAAATACTACCTGTGTTACAATAATGAATGTATTTTAATGTCGAACTGGGATGTGTGAATTTAAATTAAAGAGATATACAGTCAGACCTCTATTATAGCCCAAATGAAATTCAAAGGACAGCTGATAAGGAGTTCACAAATCTAAAACTAAGCAGAAAACAGAAAACAACAGTGATATGGGACAGGTTGTGTCGAAAAAAGGAGGTAACAGAGTAACATGCATTATGTTTTGTTCTTGTTCTGTTTCCTTAGTTTCCAAGATAGGTCTGAAAAGCGTGTGTGTTGTTTTTTTTTTTTTGTGAGAGAGAGAGAGAAAGAGAGAGAGACCCTTAATCTTTGTACTGTAGACACATGCAGTGTGTTTGTGATGCATGTAAATATGATTTTGAAAGAAAGAAAAAGAAAAGGGCCACTAGATGGCCCCATTATCCTGCAGGTTGGCTGGTGAGATGAAACAAAGAACAGCTGGGATGAGATCATCAAGCAGACCAGTGCAGACCCTCCAATATAATCACAATTGAAAAAGCCTACAGATAACAACAAAAATACAATCCGTTCAAGGAGGTGAATGTCAGTGTGACGTGATGTTACATGAAAGATCAGATGAAACCAATGGACACAGGACAATACATACACACAAACTTCCATTAAATGAAATCATTTAGAAATAACATTTGCCACAGTGAAACTCCCTATCGTGATAGCACAGGGACGCTATGTGAGTTTTCCAGTCTCTAGGGGCAAACTAGAGGTATAAATAGAAACAACTTTTTTTTTTTTTTTTTTTTTTTTTTGCTTTAGTTCTCATTTCCATCGTGGCTCTCTGACTCCTCTGTGTGAATTCCGGCCAAAAGGACAAAGTCATTACAACAGAAGCATCTTAGGAATGCAGGTCATTATGTATGTTATGGTGTAGCTCACTGTGCCTCCCTGCTATTCAGAGGAAAAAACACATTAGTCAGTTATATAATTCCTTGGACTTCCGAAGCATTCATTCAGTTCTTTTCCTCTCTCCACCGAGTACGAGAGGCTCGCGGCCGCTGGCTGCTGCTGCTGCTCCGCCGCGGGAGCGAGTTGGAATGCATTGACGTCAGAAGGAAGCTGGACACACGCTCGTATGTGCGTGCACGCGCGCGCACGAGATGTTGCGTCCCACTCCGTCTTGTGTGGGTCTCTTTCTGCGGAGCGGGCGCGCGGTCACACGGCTCGAGACTCTGGAATGAATTGAGACGGGCAGGCGGTCATGAGAAAAGTATGTGCGCACATGGACCGCGAACATGGAGTATTATGAAAGAAGAGGAGAAGGCGGCGCTGTCATTTTCTACGTCTGAATTCAGCGGTGACACTGAGTGTGAGGCTGTGGAGTGACAGAAAGAAGCGTTAGCTGAACAGCTCGCAGGGACGGGATATGTGCACAACAATGGTAAGTTGGCACCGGGGTCCCTGTGTTTTGGTCGCAGTCTGCGGTCCGGCAGCGGCGTCATGTCGCTGTGGCGCTGTCAGTGTCAGCGAGGTGGTTGGTAATGTTTGTTTGGAGGTGTTGAGCGGCAGCCAGGAGGATGACTACATGCGTATGTGCCAACTCGGGACTGCAGTTGAGGCCAAGTAGAGAACAGCTGGCCTGAACACAAGTGTAGCAGCCCGTGGGCAAGATTACGCAGTGTTTCGAACCGGATAGGACTGTACAGGCGAGCATAGGAGCGCATATGAACACGGTGAGGCCTGCGTCTGTCCACTCAGCCAGGGAAGCTGTCAGAGGGCTTTAAACGTGTTGGCAAAGGCTGCTGATGTCTTACTGATGCTGCTGTAGAGTGATGAATAAGTGATGATGATGATGATAAGGCGTTGAAAGTGATGAGGACGAGTAGCATGAATTGACAGTGTTAATTGCTTTGATGATGACCATGGTGGCCTAATGAAGATGATGATGGCAGCTGAACTTGTTACCCTGGGGAAGATGTGATGATGACATCATCAGGTCTAATGCCACCATCTGAACCCTCTTAGCCAAATTAATGACACACAAACACATATCCACGAAGACGCACGCACACGTACATACATTATGGTTTCCTGTTACAGTATTGATCCGGCGTGCCATTTGTGCTGGGTGGGTGTTATTTGAGACACAGCCAAACACAGCCCTCCAACATCACAGACAATGAAAGAATGTTTTAGCCTCGTCATAATCTATACACAGTGTAATCTAGTCCTCACTACTTCATTTAAAACTTGTTCTGTCCCCTCTGTCTTCGTTAAAAGATGTGTATTATCCATCTATTTCTGGTCCAGTGCTTGAAGGCGTGAGGCATTAGCAGCATCTGACCTCATCTAAGCCCTTTTCCCTTTGGGCCAAAGACCAAAATCATCAGCGCTGCCATTTTGTCTCATTGTGGTGTCTTCTCTTTGTCCTGCCAGGCGACTCCCCATCAATGAGGAACTTTGTTACCCTGCACCCCCTCTTCCCTCTGTCCTCAACATCTTGACACAACTGTTTCCTGTCTCCTTTTTCCTTTTATCCTTTTATCTCTGCCTCTTCCTGAAGCCCTCCAGTTCAGTCCCTCCTCTACCCTCCTACCGTCCGAATCCCCGCTTTGCTCCAAACATGGACTCCTCTGGAGAAATAACCTCGGCCCAGGATGGACATCTCGACCCCAAGAGCAGCCCCAGTCGCTCTGACCTCAGCGGACTGTACCATCTGGGACGGACGCTGGGCAGGGGCCACTTCGCTGTCGTCAAACTGGCTCGTCACGTCAACACCGGGCAACTGGTTGCTGTCAAGATGATTGACAAGACAAAACTTGATATTATGGCGACAAGCCACCTCTTACAGGAAGTGAGGTAAAGAATAATGATTATTCCAGAAGACAGAGGTTGAGAAGAAATGTTGAAGGTTAGAAAAACAAAAGTGGGAGGACGTCTTATTTTTAGATCACGTTTAATGGGAATTCAAGCAGACATGTTGAGTTTAGACTGTGTGTGATCCCTTTGAGTCTTATCTGATCCAGAAGTGGAATCAATGCTTCTTTTTAGATTTCCCTGAAGGAGCTGCACCACTCAGAACATCCTTATTAACAATTAAGATAACATTCCTCAGATTACCCTGTGAGACAATCATCTCAACATGGTTACTAATTGTTTTCAGGTGTATGAGGCTGGTGCAGCATCCCAATGTGGTTCGCCTCTACGAGGTTATCGACACGCCAACCACCCTCTACCTGGTCATGGAGCTGGCCGAGGGGGGCGACCTGTACGACTACATTCTCCGCCATGAGGGAGGCGTGGCCGAGGGCACCGCCAAGCGTCATTTCGCCCAGATTGTGCGTGCTGTGTCGTACTGCCACCAGCTCCACGTGGTGCACCGGGACCTGAAGCCCGAGAATGTGGTGTTCTTTCCGCAGCAGGGGGCAGTGAAGCTGACGGACTTTGGGTTCAGCAACTTATTCCAACCCGGGACTATGTTGGCCACCAGCTGTGGTTCGCTGGCGTACTCGGCTCCAGAGATTCTGCTGGGAGAAGAGTACGATGCTCCAGCTGTGGGTGAGGAAAACAGACAAATGTTGCTGGTGTTACATCTAGGAATCGGTGAAATCCCAACCTGGGATTATTTTGTCAGAGTTTGCTCTAAACTTGTAATTTTTTCTTCTGCATTACTGGACAGTTTTACACATGATGAATGAAAATGGTGACAGGGGGGTCACCAGCTAAAAAGGCCGGGAAATCCCTGGCCCAGACAAACAAGTATGTGCAGGCTTCTTGTCTACTTTAACTGGTGTAATTCGAGGTTCATTTCGTAGCTGTTCTGGAGCTTTTGATCATATGACACTATCAGTGAAAAAGTACTTAATATAGCTAAATTCAGCTGCAGGGCTGTATTACTTGTAATTGTGCCTGTTTGTATGAGCCTGATTGTGTGTGTGTGTGTGTGTGTGTGTGTGTGTGTGTGTGTGTGTTTGCATTCATCACTTTCTCTCTGTGTGAGATCTTATGTGTGGTCATGTTTGTCCCCTTGACCCTGTGTATGTATATCTGTGTATTTTCTTGTATCTGAGCGTGTGTGTGTGTGTGTGTTCCTGCTCCATCCGTATTAATGTGCTTGTATGTGTTTGTGTCTATGTGCATATATGAATGTGTGTCTGTGTGTGTGTATGTCCATAAAGGATTAGTGTGTGTATCTGGGTCAGTCTAAGCAAGCCAGCCAGTTATGAGCCAACTGGGCACGTTCTGCAGTGGAACCGAACACTGCAGCTCACCACTGGGCTCTCACACTGCATAGCAAGCATTTATGTACGTGTGTGTGCGTGTGTGTGTGTGTGCGTGTGTGTGAGAAAGACTTAGATAGCAGAAAGGGAAAGCACCATGCATCACTGTTCATCCATAGCAGAAAGGTTGGTCTGCACTGCTCTCATCGCTGTGGCTTTAGAGGTGAGGCAGGCTGATAGATTTTGGGATTTGACATTTTAGAAGCAGAAGGAAAACGGAGGGATTTGGTCCCCCGTCTTCTGTGGAGGACACAGCATGTCTGCTTCAGGGAGGTTGGTGGTCTTATCTGTTAAGCTGGACTAGGCTGGATTTTGGCAGGTTTAGGGTGCTATTTATTCTGGTGACTGTAAATGCACTGAATACAAATGTATCCCAGCTGCAGTTAGGAGCTGCTCTTGTGGACGGACATGCAGTTTGTTTCTGTTTTAAAGGAAAGACTGCTGATGGCTGCAAATGGGTGAGAATCAGTGAAAGTGTTACTTAAGGTCTTATTTTGCTTTTTCCCATATCGCCTTGTGATGCTGCCTGCTTACAATGGTCTCGGTGGGATGGTGTTCTTCGCTTACCAAGTTTGTTATAAAGAGGTAGCGGCGATGAAGAAACATCGCTCACGTGCACCCATAACTTCATCACGACTCATGAGTTGCATTAGTTCCTTTTTCTCATGTTAGTTCCTCTTTCTAAAAGCGTCCACACGAAGGGCGTCCACTTAAATCTATTTGTGTGTGTTATCATGACATCCTCCAAGACTGTTTTCTGCTTCACTTCAACTCGAGTGCACTTTTCTGCTCTGTCTTACTCTGACACGACTCAACCTGCGGATATCACAGTAACAGCACCGTGATAATAATGTACACTTCCATCACACACACACACAGTAATGTGTGTGTGTGATAATCCTGAGCTGCACAGAGGAAAAGATGTCCCTCAATGATCTCAGCTTAGCAAGGTGACTCATAAACCCGTCTCACACACACACACACAGGCACACACACAGAGACTGCTCTCTGTGTCTCTTTGGTAGTTCTGTCTATAAACAGACTGCTGTTTAATTCACTGTGGCTTCTTCACTGCTGGGAGTCTTTACAATACACGCTGTTTGAGGACACAGTGTGTGTGATTGATGATAGTCATATGATGTGGAGGGGAGACAGGAAGGTCCACGAGATCTCCTGAGTTTGACAAAGATAAACACTGCCCACAGTTACATAACATCTGCCCATTACCGTGCACGCACGTATGTGTACATTTTCAGAGGTCATCGTGTTAATGTTGGGCTTCGCTTTAGGCTCACAGATGAGAAAATCACTTAGTCAGTGACAGGTCATCACCGCTGAACATGAACACGCTCGTCTGCATGTTACATGTTGTGCACATTTGGGTAGAACTGGGTCAGTCTGGTTTGTCATATACCAAGAAGGCCCCAAATGACAGTTTGTATGCACGTATATGAGTGTGCTCTGCTTGAAAAATCTAAATATGACTATGAGTGTATGTTGTGGCAGAGAAGTTGGGTTTGGCAAGAAAGTCACAGGAAATGTTAGATAAGAAGAGAGGAAGACCTTAAGTGGTCTGCGGTGGAGTATGTTCTTTTTAGGGGGAACTTGTGCATTTGGCAGATACTGCGAGCCTCTCTGGGCGTCACACACTTTAAGAACAGTGGCTGATGGTGATGCACTTTGCATTTCTGGGCCCGTTTTGTTTTTATGTGGTCCAGTTGTCTTATTCAGTTCGTCGGTTGAGCCAAACAGACAGTGTAACATCACTTCAGGTCAGAAAAAGCTGCTTTCTAAATCAGTAAATGGCAAGTTTTGGGTTAAAATAAGTGAGACAGTAAAAAAAGTGTGAGGTCAAGTTTGGTCAGAGCTCTCAGATGTGCTGTCCAGTGTCCACAAAGTGTGATTATTAAAGCACAGCAAAAAAAAAAGTTTCATTTAGAACAATGACTCTCCATCTCTCCTCTTTGGCTGGCTGCCACATCGTATACGCCGCTCTGTTCTCCGCTCCAGGGTGGAGGGTGATGGTTGCCCAGCTGAGAGCAGCGCATGGAGAGCCCCTCGAAACATCCCATTTTAGATCAAGGAATAGCTGGATAACCAGAGAGGCTGTTCAGACAAAAACGCTTTGTCAGTGTTTCCACATAAACCGGAAAGCTCCTGCTCTGTTTATATCAACAAGGACTTTTCCAAAGCCTGAAAAACCCAGAACCAGCACACCACCACTTGACGTGTCGGAATTAATAAACACAGTGCAGAGAACAAATCCAAAAAGAGTCACATCACATGGGGGAAACTGCGTAAAACCGCCCCCAATTAAAGTTTGATAATGTTGTTGGATAATTGTAATAGTTTGATATACTAACTTTATGTTAGCGTGATACTGAATCGCTCGCCTACCACTTTCATTTTGGCCAAATATTTAAAGTTACATGTCTTACATTATCCATGAAGCTCAACTCATTCCAAGGAAATAATGCAGTTTTAGGCCGATCCACCTTTGCTAGCCTCAAGTCACTAAAAGATCACTACACATGCCTGTCGGTGAAATAAAAATGCACCTCTTCATGCACAATAAATATACATTGAATCATCTGCTTCAAAGCTTTATCAAGATCATTATATCTGAGTTAGGAGATAATCTTATCAGTATACTTAGATTTGTCAAGATCATCAGAAAAGTGGCTTCACAGTTCTGTCCACTTCATGTAGTTTATATTCATTAGAGACTGATAACCTGAATGCAACGTTTAATAAGTTACAACCATGCAGTGGATGCTGGCATGCTCGGAAATGTGGGCAAATAAGGGCTGCATTTTTTTGTCCGAACATGGAGGACCGTCTGGATCGGGGCCAGTTTCGTTGACCCTTCATGACATATTTGATCTGGAAAATGCACACTGTGGAGGCAGCCCCTGAAAAGAGCCACAGCCAACCATAGAACCAGGATCGTTCACTCCCCTCCCTCTTGCAGTACTTGCTGAACTCTGTGAAGAAGCTTTTGTATCTCAACACTTTTATAGTTAAATTGATTAGATTGATCCTATCTACATCTGGTGTATATAAACAGTGTGTGTGCCTGCTTGTCTGTGTGTGTGTGTCTGTCTGGAGTTGATGTTTGTGCTGTCAGCAGGCCACTAATGCATGGTGAGAACGTGTGATATTCCCCAGCGAGCAGAGAAAAGTACACTCCCAGCACTCAGTGGCTTCTCCTCCCTGTTGCATAACACTTCCCCAGACTGGAATGAGTGTGCTCGTGAGTGTGCGCGTCAGTGTACATTGTACGACGAGGACTGAGGGCTGTTGTTTGGACCATCATGAGTCTAATGCGGGACAATGGCTGAATGTTTATCACACATAAGACTGGTACATGTGACAGACTATGGACACAGAAGATATGCATCTGAATGAACTGCAGGATTTTTACTGGATTCTGAAAGAGCAGTCTGATCTGCTTTGGCTGTTTTAATGAAAAACTTTATTTACAAAGGCATAAGCTTGACCATGTGGCTTTTTTCACTGTAATATTTTCTCATTAATTTCACTATAAAACTTCTGCAGAGTAGAGTTGGGCGGTATCCAAATTTTGATACCGTCAAACCTTCCCCACATTTTCCCGGGGTATACGGTATTACCATGACTAATTAGAAATCACTTTGCAGGGCAGCATGACATGCGCGCAGTTCAGATGGTCAATGCTCACGCTAAGAAGCGCCAATGCTAACTTGTAGCATACCAGAATGACGGGGAGAAGCTAAAGCTCAGCTAAAAGCTTCTACCAAGCATTGCCACCCAAACGAAAAATAATTCATACTCCGAGAAATTATATGCGCTCGTCAAAGGTACTGCATCTACTGATTTCACCACTTCACGCAAACCACAATAGCCCGGTGTCATATGAAAGCAGAGAGTCTGATGATGACAAAGATGTCTGCCTCCTCACTGTGCGACCAAAACTCGACGAGCTAGCAGCCAAAGAGTAGCAGAAAAACACTTTGCTAAATCATAAAGTATGCCTTAACTTTGCTGTTTTGTGGTCAAAAGTTATATTCCAGCCCGAAAAAACACTGCTAATGTCTCCTCCTGTGACTCTGTGTTAGTTTGAGACCAATCACGAAGGTCCTGGTTGTTTACATAAAGAGGAGGGGGTTTCTAGAGTGGAGGGAGCGCTCTTCATGCAATAACCTATCTCTGGGCTTACTTCCTTCTGGATCGTCATTGGTGTTTCTATGGTGAATGTGGGCGGGTCGCTGAGCTATTGACCGGCGTAACCACACAGTTAGCTTCACCGCTCCGTCTCATGAATGAGCAGAGCGCTCACAGAGGACTCTGCTGAGCAGCCCGAAGTCTTATTTTACTGTTTTATTTGCATTTCGTCCTTTTATGAGAGCTAAGAACAACAGCAAGCAGAAAAAAGGCTGAGAAAGTGTTTTTATCAGAGGAGTTTCTCCGTATGTTTGGACGAGATAACGGTACTCTGCCCAGATGCGCCTAAATGAGCGCCTGGACACACCTGTGTTAAAACACCTGTAAAACTGCTCAGGTTCATTTAAAGTAAAAAAAATCAACCAGATACATTGAAGGGAGTGGACTTCATTTTTGCGCAACGATGCTACAATTATGTTAGGCCCTCATAGACCTATGTGCAGCATTTTTTTTTTTTTTTAATGACGGTAATGAAACTGATACCGTTGCTATTTTTAGATACCGCGGGATACCTTATTACCGATTACCGCCCAACCCTACTGCAGAGCGATGATTATCACCATCCTAAAGCTTGTTGAACTATTACCTGTGTTAATTTGAATAGTGTGAACTAATTGGTAAGTTTATTGCAGAAGCAGTCTTGCTTTATTCTTATATTCTTACATATGTTCTCAGAAAAGGAACATTTGGAAAAAGTAGACATTTATTTTCAGTCTAAGATAATAAATGGCAAAAAAAAAAAAATACTTATTCTCACATGTTGATGAATGACCATCTCAGTTTCGTGTCTTAACATGCTAACATTTGCTAATTAGCTCTAAACATGAAGTACAGTTGACAGGCCTGGAATTAAGTCAGTTTTAGTGCAACGCAGTTTGGCCTACAGATTTATTGCAGCAGCAGTGGCGAAACATAGAGCATCAAAGGCAAAAGCAGAAATAAGTAATAATTAAATTGTATGAAGGAAACAGTATACATATGTCAACAGTCAGTTTAATCCATAAAGATAAACTGTATTTCAGTACAAACTTTACAGATTTTGGATTTTGTTGCCTCAACTCCCTGACAGCCTCCTTTGGTTAGCTGTGCTATTTCAGTGAGAGACGACCGTGGGAGTGAGAGGTGAACTGTTTCGGAAATGACCATTTCTTACTCAAATACGTGCTGCTTGGTGGATCAGATACGGCTGAATTAATCACGGACTGTTGATTCACATCAGGGGAAACATAGGGTGCATCGATAGTGAGTTTACTTTGGCCGTGCTTCCTGCCCTGAGCTGAGGTTTATGGGAAAAATCAGGGGATCAGCAAGTCATTCGTCTCTTCTGGAGACCATGAATGTCAAAATCTAGCCATCCAAAAGTTGTGGAGATATTTCAGCCTGGATCAGAGTGATGGACTGACTGATGAACATTACTGTGGTGTAGCTCTGCTACACCACTAGTGTGTTAAATCAAACTAAATGACAAAACAAAACAAACAAAACTAATGACTAACTAATTGTCCTTGAACTGCCTCACGGAGCAAATCTGATATGTGTAGAGGCAGCATTTATTAGATACATGATCTGGCTTTATTTCTAGCGGTTAACACACGATGTGGACAGAATGTGCAGTGTTCCCGTTTCCAGTGTTTGGGAGAAACAGAAAACAGAAGGAGAGCAAGATCATTCTCAGAATAGCACAACACCACAACAAGCCCTGCTTGTTATGGCCTTCAGCCCCCAGCTCCCTTTCCTCTGCGTGTGTGTTTCCTTGAACCGGCCACAGTGTTCTCGCCTGGTTCAGGCTGTTCTGAGTTCGCATGGACCTCCTCGCACTGTCTGTATGAGGACGAGAGAGGGAGGGGCAGCAGGGGAAGGAAAGGGAGGAGAGGGGAAAAGAACACACTGTCAGCACTGTCTCTCAGCACCAGGAAGCCTGTGTGTGAGTGTGTTGCTGTGTGTGTGTGTGTGTGTGTGTGTGTGTCAGGGGTCAAGAACACCAAACCTAGCCGTCTGCAGCTCAGGCCTCACACTTTAGTCACGTAAAACCGGACATCCAACTGTTACTCATGCACTTTCCTCCTGGATTTTTTCACTTCATTGAGGAATAACTTGAGCAGGAAGGCCGCTTTGTTGCTCACCCTGACCTCTGACCTCTCTGTCCACAGTATGAAGGAGAAAATAAAAAAAAAAAAGTCGACCAGGAATCCAGGATGTGTCGGCTGAGACGTTCACCTCATCTGTAGGCTGCTGCAGAAAATAACTGCTCAGTGTTTTCAAGTCCAATTCAAAAAGGACAAATATTTTTAAACATCCCTTATGAACTATGAGGCTCACAGAATTCTAAATACGATCTGAAAGCAGAGGCATCGGAGGCTATTTTAAGGCCTGACATGATTCGCTATTTAAGGCTGATTTTTGTGCTTTTGCGTGCATGTGTTCGTGTTCCAGATATCTGGTCTCTTGGGGTGATCCTGTACATGTTGGTGTGCGGAGTCCCTCCCTTCCAGGAAACCAATGACAGCGAGACTCTGGTCATGATTCTGGACTGTCGCTACTGCATCCCTGATCACGTTTCAGACGACTGCAGAGAGTGAGTACTGATGAATGAAACCACTATCATAAGAATGTTTTATGTCTTGATCGTAAATTGATTCTTCGGTTAAAGGCTTATTCCCTCACAGAGATTTTCTGCTCTTGAAGAGATGTGGTGGGTCACCCTGTCTTAAGTAGCTGCTGACCGTAAAATCATCTCATTAGTGTGCGTTTCAGTGGATAATTTTAGTGGCCTAGTTGTCTCAGAGGCTTCTCCGCCCTGCTGCAAATACAGCAGTCCTTGCTAAAAGGAGGCTTTGAGGTTATTCAGGCGCCCAGTCTGTCCTCACGCTAATAGAGACTGAATGGCAGAAAATTCAACTCAGTGCTGATAAGACAGAGGCTCTCCAAGTAGCCCCAGAAACGGAAGCCCCCATGATAACACAAACCATTGGACCTCTTGCCTCAGTAGCACACTCCAACCTGCATAATTCAGGAGAACTACTTGATCAGTCATCATGATTCGACACCCATGTTAAGCAGCTGATCAGTTTCTTCCACTGAAGAAATATTAGCAACCTGCACTTTCAGCTGCTGAACTAGAGATGCTTATGCATGCCTTTATCTCACCCCGCGCTGACTACTGTAACACACGCGTGTGTGCTCTTGATCGTCTGCAGGCAATCCAGAATGCTGCCACAAGACGACTCACTCGGTCATACATCAGCCCCACATTTAGATCTCTGCACTGGCTCTCTGTAGGATCCAGTTTAAAATTCACACTCTTACAGAGCATTGCGTGGTCAGGCTCCTGCACATGTGGCCTAATTACTTCATCCTTACTCATCAGCTAAAGACGAACCTGTTTAGACGGGCGCTTTGGGTGACCTGAACGCACCAGGTCTGCATTTTATATATTTACCTTGTTCTTATGCGTGTCATTACGTGCGTGGCTTGGGTGGTCACTTCATGAACATTGAGTGTTATCTATCAAAAGTCAGTTTTTCTTTTCTTTAATGTAAAAATATGTGTGTCCTTGAACCATAAACCAGTTTCCGTCTTGTCAGAGG
The DNA here is from genome assembly GCA_037975065.1 of Chaetodon trifasciatus. Taxonomy (NCBI): domain Eukaryota; kingdom Metazoa; phylum Chordata; class Actinopteri; order Chaetodontiformes; family Chaetodontidae; genus Chaetodon; species Chaetodon trifasciatus. Next base: position 6,660,389 of record JBBMOE010000030.1, read on the forward strand.
AACAAAAACACACCCCAGGAACAAAATATTCACATGTACTTGTGTGTCTTCTCACTTCTCCTTTACTCCTTGCACCTCTAGATGTGCACACACACACGTGCACACACACACACGTGCACACACACGCACTGTCTTCAGCTCACAGGACTGCAGGGTAGACATCAGTATAGTTTGAATTCCTGCAGCAGCTTTGGAGAGTGAATGACATTACTCTGAGATAAAGACCGCAGAACACACTCTTCCAGATAAGTACACTGCTCACTATTGATTTAACAGAGGGATAATCAGTTGGCACGCGTTTACCAAATAAAACCTTCAGATACACACAGAAAAAAATGCTGAAACCTTTTACATTTGCTAATAAAATCCAAATGCAGGTACGGGGTATCAGCAGGGTGGTGGAAGGTATTAAAAAGTCTTCAATCAGTGCAGTCCAGGCTATCAGATCTCTAGTAAAACACTGTCAGTGCTGCCAGCTGCAGTAGCGAGAAAACTCATGTTGATTTTAGCCAAATTTGCATCAGCTTAAATCAATTAATCATGCTTGATTGGTTAATGTATCTATCCATTTTCTGCAGGTTATGTGGGTCATGTTCATGTAATTAATTAATCATTAGGTGTTATTGTTAGATGGTACACTGCTGAGAAGTGTTGAAAAAATGTAATAATTCAAGGCCTTATTGTTTAGTCTGATTTTGAGCATAAATGATGAGTGTGACAATGAAACAGATATTAAAGCCTGTTGTATCTGGTATTTAAAAAGTCTTATTTTTAACTCGGTTAGTCCTGCAGAAACCCTTCCAAGAAAGTTGTGACGCTGTGTAAAGCATGACATGAAAACAGAATACAAACATTTGCAAACAAACTGTGTTTACCGACAGCAGTTTCACAAAGTGTTCCTGAGGTCATGTAGTAAAATCCCTCATACAGTCATGTGTTCACAAAGAGGTGAACCTCTCTCCATCCTCGCTTGTGAACGACTGAGCCTTTCCAGGATGGTCCTTTCATACCCAATCATGACACTATCACCTGTTACCAATCAACCTGTTTACCTGTGGAATGATCCAAACAGGTGTTTGTGGAGCATTCCACATGTTTCCCAGTCTTTTGTTGATCATGTCCTAACTTGTTTGAAACATGTTGCTGAACCAGATTCAGAATGAGCAGACATTTATAAAAATCAATGAAGCAAACATTAAATATGCTGTCTTAGTACTAATTTCAATTTTATGTTTGTTTTACACCATTATGATGGTTTAAATACTCAGGTACTGTCGCACTATTTAATCCTGTTGAAGATACATTTGCAAATAACTAGAGTGCCCAGCTGTTTAAGGACATTACTAAGCCTTGTTAAGAATAAAATGATATAATTATGAGCTGTTTTTTAAAGATTTACAGGGAAGGAAAGTCAGAAAGTATTGGCAGACAGACTAACACGTTGTTTTGGTCTTTTAATGGGATTGGGTTTATGGATGATGAGAAAAATCTAAATGAAATTGCCTCATTCTCGAAACATGAGCATGTAAACACACAGGGTGGTGAAACCGGTGGTTTAAAAGTACTCGCACATGCCATAAAAGAGAACAACAGCAGCGCAGGTTGCGTGTGTGAAACAACAGCTTGTATCTGCGTGCTGTTCTCGGCAGGAAAGATCCCTGAATGAATGCTTTCATGTGCTTGCTTGGAGGTAAGTGGTTTGTTAGATCTTCCTGGAGCATCTGACACAGCACTTGTCATATGAGTTCGCCCCCGGTCACATGATGACCGAGCTCGGGAAAGGAGCAGAAGAGATCAGAACAATCTCCTGGAAATTAGAGACTCACACAGGCTGTTTCAGTAAGGAGTGTGGAGATGGCCTAGAATCACATCTAAATCAGGTCATTCTCTGTTTCAGTTCGGTTGCTGTGATAACTGAAAGCTACGAACATAAAGCAAGCAAATTGCAGCTTATGTCCTTTCCATGAAATGTAAACACCTCTCTGTCCTTTTTCCTGTCAGTCTGATCTCCAGGATGCTCCAGAAGGATCCGTCTCGGCGTGCCTCCCTCGAGGAGATCGAGGCTCATGACTGGCTACAGGGGCTGGAGAACGCCCTCCTCAGCCCAGAGGCCCCGCCACACTGGCTTTCAGGGGCCCTCTCTCCCACCTCACCCCGCTCAGGAGTGCCTGAGTGTGGGGACCTGCTGGCTGCAAGGCCCCCCGCTCAGCAGCCTTTCCCTGGACCCTGGCAGCCCAGCCTCACCTTCACACTTCGCCCACCTCCGGCCGAAGAGCCTCCCGTCCTCAAAAACCTGCCTGCACTACAGCAGATCTGTGAGGAAGAAGAAGAAGAGGAGGAAGAGGAGGAGGAGGAGGAGGAGAGCAGTTTGGCAGAAGAGGGTGAGGGTATAGCAGCTGTGTTAGTCGAGGAGCCTGAGAGAGAAGCTAAGGAGATCCTTGATGGAGCAGTTATTCAACAGTGCAGGGAAGAGGAGCAAAAAGAAGAATTAGGAGGCTCAGTGGAGAAAATGGAGGAGGAAGAGGAGGAGCAGGAAGCAATTGTGCCGATGGAGACGGAGAAAGAAGACAGTCGCTGTGTGATTTCAGACCAGCCAGTCAGTCATGGAGACAAGCCGGTCAGCAAGACACCCGAAGTCCCACCATCGTCTCTGCCTGGTTTGGGGGTACAGTGCTGTCAGGGGCAGCCAGACTCCAGCCCAGAGGAAGGAAATGACGAGGAGACAGAACCCAACAACAACACCAACAAACCTCCTCCTCTCCTCCCCGAATCCTCCATCCCTGCGCCCTCAGCCAGACTCATCCTGAATGAGAGGGAGGCTCCAAAAACAGGAAGAGAAGGAGAACAAGACGAGAAAACAGAGGAGGATGGAAGAGATGACCTCGCCACAGACAGATCTCACCCCCACAATGCACCGGGGACCCGAGACGAGGCTGCCCCAAAGGCAGAGCAGGGGAAACGACACAGCATAAAGCTGCGCGATAGACTTTTTCAGTTCCCTCTGTGTGAGAAAGCTCTGGCCTTCAACATACCGACACACAACAAGCCCAAGATCCTGCCGCTGGCTCAGTACAACTGCTGCCACGTGCTATAAAGTGAAAGCAGCCTGGGTGCTGCCTGTGATGTGCTACCCACCTGGGACATGCAGGCTGTTTGGCAGCGGGAGCTCCCCGCTGAGCCTTTCTGCTGCAGACACTTTGAGGCCCGAGAGCAAAGGCCCTCAGCATGCAAGCACCCAGTGTACAGGACGGGACATGTTCAGCTTCATCCCTACAAGCACTCAGTTCTAGCATTGTGCTCATGTAATAAACTTTGTGTTAAGCTAGACGTGGTGTACAGCACAGTAGTCAGACTTAGTAGACCCTCATGCATTTGCTGCTGTGTACAGGAGCATCCATAGAATTACAACGACTAGACTGTGTCCAACGTGTAGCTTAGTACTGGACCTACAGGAAGGAGGGAGGCTGAAGAAGGACGACGGCGACTGCTACAGTTCTTATGGAATAAGCTATAGTCTGTTTTGTTTGTTTAAAAGGTGCCTACAATGATAAAAAATGGGTCTCATGCTGTACATGGCCACTCTGTCATTTTTGGTTAAAAACCTCCAAAAGTCAAAATGGTCTCGCACTCAGTAGATTCATGATTTCATATTGTGTAAGATATGAATTAGAATAAACTCTAAACCAGCTTCTGCTACAGGGTAGCACTCGTTTCCTCCTCCCTTTGCACAACCTGCTTCTCTCGTTGGTTTAAAGGCTCCTGATATAAGCTCTGTTAAAGAAGGACTGAGACTGTTATATGAGATGATATGATACTGTGTAACATATGCCTAAGACTGAGATGACGATATGACTTTCTGTTCTCTGAATCCTAAAGTCTTACTGATAGAATGACTTCCTAACATACTGTATAATACTATTGATAAGATCTTTGATTGGGATGCAGGTCTTCCATTGTATTTTGAACTCGTTCTTTTTAATCACGCTGAACAGTTTAATAATATTTGATCATAACAGTTTTATTTTGGGTGTGCAGATATGAAGTTGGTTTTCTTCATGACGTGACAAAGATATTCATTCCCTGAAGAGATATCTGACTTTGTGCATGTTATTACTGTTATTTATCACGATATACTGTACCTCCATGTGTCTTGGATCTGACAGGACATTGTTCTTGTGTAACTGTAAGTACCTTGACGTAACCCACACAGTGAGGATTTGCACACAGTACGACTAATGGTAGCTTTCTACAAACAGCATCCTGGGACTGATGGATGGACTTATTGGTCATTTAGACCACACGACGGTCATATGTTAACATGTAGCCGAGTCCCTTCATATGGTATTATTTGACCATATAACGCTCTGTGAGTTTCTATATTTTCTCATACACACTGTGTTTTTCCTCTTTTGAAGCTGGGATAAGAAGTGTATGATATTTAAAGTTAAAGAAGGCCAAAGCTGTACAATAAGCTACATCTTCCTCCTGTAGTTCAGTAAACACAGCTTATTCTTTTCAGTCACCGCAGCTTCATGGGGACAACAAATTGGATTTTTAACTTGTGACCTGTGGTCGGATGCTCCCTGCCTATATAAGGAGCGGACGTCACGTGAAAAAAATCTGATTATCACTCATATTCATCAGCCGTGGAAGCATAAAATCTGTGCAGAAGAGGGATAAAATCCCATTATGTGTTCCTGCGTGATTGCAGCCTGTCTCTCCTCAGTGTGTCTGTGTCTACTGACCTGCATTGTAACTAGGACCACATCTCTATGGAGCCATGAACTTATTTTCTCTATTTATTTATTAAAATGAATTAAATCAACACGATGAATGTGTGCAGTGTGCTGATTTCATAGAGAATGTGGACAAGGAAGCTGTACAGTGTGGCTTCTCCCACACACACCAGAAACTAGATATACACTTCTCAACAAGGCTGGATTACCAACTAGCCAAAGTGAGTGACTGGGGCCCCAGACCCCAAGAGGCCCCAAAATCCTAGGGTCGCTGTATGTCAATACATTGCACATTTCAAAATACACACTACTAAGGACAGTATCAGCTGAAATGATGACGCACAGAGAGGATGGGGGTCACTGGGAGCCCAGACTTCATTTTTGCCTCGGGGCCTCGCAGTAGGTTAATCTGGCTGTGCTTTTCAGCCCTTAATACCTCAGGTGATGCTACTCCTTTATATGATGATAAGCCAAATGTTCATATGAGGACAAACAAAGTGCATTCTCTAAATTACCAACACAGTGTGGAACAGAGAACTGGAACAAAGCATAAATCAGCCAGCAGACACAACAACAACCAGATTTCTCCTGTGAGTTTATTGTAGGACAACCAGCAAACATCTGACCCTAAACCCTGGTCCTGGGTCTGACCACACACACACACACACACACACACACACACACACACACACACACACACACACACACACACACACACACACACACAGGTCTATGCTTCTGGTTAGCAGTGCACATATAAAGCTGCATCTTTACTGAAGCAGCCCTTCTGAAACCACCAGGCCTTGAGAAAAGTGAGAGGAGCATGTGGAGTAAAATGTTTAATGTATAGTGCCTCCTGGTGGCTGGAAACAATACTAACACCTAAAAACAACAACTTCCCCCATGAAATTCATTGTATCAAGTCAAATCTGCCGGCAGTGAAGAGTGAACAGTGACATAATTCTCATTGTATGAATGTTAAGTGTCAGATTATTTGGTGGGTTAATTGTTGCTGCACAGTGAAGTCCAGCAGTCATTGTTAGAGGCACACAACAGATAAACAAATGAGTCAGTAAAGACTGACACTTAAAAAAAACTGACACATAAAAGTAATACATTTGTAACTGCAAAGCACATTGCAGTTCTTTGGTAGCCACCCATTATTTTCACTGCAAATCAAATCTTGGCACATAGCTAACTGCTCTCATCTACGGTGACAGATGTCACATGTCAGTATAATCACACTGGGATTATTTAAGGCGTGGACAGTATCATGAAGGGAGTGACAAGTGCAACATTTCCTAGTCATTGCTCAACCAGAAGCAAATGTCAGTTCAGACAAAAAAGTGAATGTAGCACAATAACATACAATAAACCTGTTATTGATGAATATTTATAAATACATTTTAAAAAAATCAGTATTTCACTTTTTTCATGTTTGCCTCTTTTTGATGGAGCCATAGACAAAATCAGGATTTTCTGAAATTAAAGATGCAAAAATTGATTGTTTTGGGCTAATGGGGGCAGCACAACAAGCTGTAAAGACAGCATTAAAAGCAGACACAGATCAACATTAGTATTCATTTGGAGTCATGAATCTGGTCGTCTGATGAATGTAAGTCCAGTATTCACTCTCCTTTTAGCTCTTTTTAGTCTCTACCAACTCCAGAGGGAAATATCTGGCTCTTTAGCTGCTAAATGCTCCACTGTGGTCACCAGATAACTTTGCCTGTCTGCTGTTTGGTGCTGAGCAACTAGTATACAGTGGGTTTATCAGGCCTTTTTCACTGAAAACAGCTGAATACAGGTGGATGAGAGCAGCGAGAGTGAATCAAAACAGTCAAGTTGTGGCTGGAAATAAACTAAAAGATGCTGTGGAGCTGCGCTGTTGCTGTTGTGATAATTCTAAAGCTGCTTTAAAGGACCAATGTGTCAGATTTAGTGACATCTAGTGGTGAGATTACAGATTGCAACCAACTGAATACTCCTTGTCTCACCCCTTCCTTTCCAAGCATGTAGGAGGCCCTACGGTGGTAACATAAACATGATTCTTAGTTTCAGGTGATTATACACTAATAAAAAGAAAAATTCTGAATTTTCTATTCCATTTCTGCCAAAAGATCCCAGTAAATCCAACACACTGGACCTTTAATAACTGACTTTCATTTCTACTTCTCGCTTTTTGTGTTGTGATTATCACTCCAGTGATGATACTGTCCTCCTGAACACAAACGGTAGCTTATTACTAAGTGATAGCGCTGCACACTCCTGAAAAGCTGGAACATTTTGTCAAGTATTCTGCCCTTTTTTCAGTCTGTGACCCTGCCACTGACATCAAATACTCTCTCCTGTCCTTCACTACTGTAAATATTGACTGTACATACTGTAGCCATAGTGACTTTACAGGAGCTCTTCAGCTTCTCCTCATTAAATCTGAACAGACTCTGAGAAAGCCTCCTTTATCATCTGTACACATAACCAGTGCATTCCATTTGCTGTCTAATATTAGCCGTTTCAAAGGGCGTGCACTGCAGAAGCACCGTGTTATTGAGTGAGAGCAGCAGAAACACTTTAAAAGTATACAGTGGAGTAATAGAGGCACAGGAGTATGCATTGCATGGTCGGTACTGTATCCTCTGGTTGTAGCAGCTCAGCACAGGACAACATAAAGCATCAAACCAACACTCTGAAACCCAATCAGGACTCCTCAGAAGTCAGCTTCTGGAAGAAAAGAAAGACACATTATCACACAGATTCAAGAGAACAGCACAGTGCTAAATAATAAAATGTAAGGGGGTTAACCTGCTGTCTCAAGGCCTGCATGGAGGTGTACTCAATATGCTCTCTCTTTTTTCGGATCCAGTCTGGTTCATCAGGGATCAGTACCGCCAAAACCACCTTGACCAAGATCAGCACATGCTGAAAACACACATGGAGGTAAAGTTGTCAGAGGATCACACACGCATGTGATTGTTTTTCATGTGACGCTCACTACGACTTCTCCATCCTCCTTCATACCTCCACCAGCACTGCCAGCAGCAGAATGTTTGTGCTGCTCATCCCACCCTCCTGAAACATCTTTTGTAACCGTGGTGACAGCAGCAGCAGCCAGCAGTTGGACACGACGGAGACAAAACTCAGGACCTCGAAAGCGATCTGAAACAAAAGACAACGACATGAAGTGTTAACTCCTGACTGGCTGCGTGTGACACACCGGCTGTGTCTCAATTCTGTTGTGCCTTGTGTTTTCTGCTGACCTGCCACACGCCCATGTTTGCCACAGGAGGGTAGAAGGGTTTGCGGAAGAGTCTGCAGATCTTGTAGGCGTCCGATCGGATCTCTGTTAGGTTATTGATGAGCAGCAGTACGGCCGTCAGAGGATACACGCAGGAGAAAAGGCTCAGATACCCAAACTGCACCAGGAGCTCGATGTATTCTGCAAACAAGCCCTGTGACAAACCCAGAAGCTGTGTCACACACTGCCAGAGTGTAGTCCAATCCCTGCTTTTCACTATTTCTGACTACTGTACACTCACAGGGAAGGCAGGGAGAGTGCTTTGTTTTCTAAATTTGTCCTCCTCTGGGTCGTCTTCATGTTCTGTCCTGTGGGGGGCGCTGATGAAGCGGTCCACCAGGAAGGGTACGACCACCTCTGTCACCTGGTTCACCAGCTGGGTCACTATCAGCAGAGACGCTAGACGCTTTAGACAAAGAGAAATGGGAATTTATTGTTGCTCAGGAGGCCGTTTTTAATTCGTTCAATGACCTTTTTTGGTCGTACTGCACTCAGGCTTCCAACAGGCATGTGGCTAACACAAAGCCAATGTCAGGCTGCTGCTCAGCCTGTGAAAACAGTCGTTTAATGTCTTCTGTCGCTCTGGAGGAGCTTTGTCCAATCTGAGAATATAACCCTGATGATCAGGGGGTCACATGTTGTCTGTCAGCTGTTACCTTGCGCAGCAAAGGCACATCCTGCTTGAAGAAGGCAATGTGGAAGAGCACCGCAAAGTAGTTGAAGAAGGTGAACTGGGGGAAGAGAGAAAAGAGCCTGGTAAAAGGGCATGCTGGGTAAAGAGCATGGAAGAGCTGATGGTTAGAGAGGAGAGGAGGAACTGACCACCAACACTTTGGCTGTCAGGTGGTTCTCATAGGCAGACTCCTCTCTGTGGTTCTCTAAAGGGAAATATAAGGTTAATTCATGGCTAATCATAAGCATTATGAACAGCACTACTGGTACTGGTATATTATCAGCTCTTTTCTCTTGTCCCATAACCACTTTTCTCAGCTGACAGCATCTTTGCCACAAAATCACACAATACAACACAAATATCATCACTACTGTGTTTATAAATACCTGATTCCTCATTCTCTCCATGGCATCCCCTCCGTCTTACTCACCAAATTCAGTCAAAGACTGTGCCACCATCCTGTAAACGGTCGCTAGCACGTTTGTATAGACGATGTGAAGCACTGAGGGCATGTAGACCAAAGTCTGAGACAGCAGGGAGTCCCAGTCCTTCTGCAGCTCCTGCACCTGGGCCTCCCCCCAGTAGAAACAAAGCATTCCCAGTACCACCAGCCCTGCAGGAGGAGACGTGACAGGACAGGGGACATGAGGGCAGAAACAGGCCTCAGAAGAGGTTTTGCACTTCAGAGCATGCCTCTACTACATCTCAATGGAAGTGCTGCCGTGTTTTATGACTCAGCAGACCTTTGAAAAACATGACTTTTCCTCGGGTATCAATTTAAGCAACTGATGAATATTGTGGTACCTCTCAGCTCTGAGACATGAACTATTCATTCAACTCAAAGTTAAAATTCAACTTCTACCTAGAAACAGGCCCACCACTGGGACTGACACCAGTGCCATACGCAGCTCCCTCTGCCAGTCAGGAAAGAGCGGCTCCACACGGCCTGTCACGGGGTTGACCCCAATGTCACCGTGGAAACCGGGCCGGGGCTCCGCGAAGCGCTCGGTGAGGTGCAGGGTCCCCCAGCGGTAGGACAGGGAGGAGCTCCGACGCTTCCACATCTCCATAAACACCGTGCACCAGAGCATGCTGAACACCGCCTGGATCATGTGACCACTGACCACGAGTCCAGAGTCATCTTCAACATGTGCGACCTCCCCTGAGCCTGAGAGTGACTCCTCCACCTCACTCTGAACCTCACCTGTGAAGGACAGGAAGAACTCAGGGCTGCTGTCAGTGCTCTGAACAAAGCCTGAACACAACACGTCATCCATCAGCCTTAGTTACTGGTTAGCTTGGTATCATTCTAGAGTTAACCAGTACATATACAGCATGCTGCTCTGCACCTTGCTGTACAGATTAGAATTTAGCATGCTAACAATTTGCAAGATAACATGCTACGATGCTAAAAGCTATCAGCTAATGTGCTTATCTTTACGCCCACTAATTGTTTGCTTTGCTTTACTTTGAGCTGAGCTGAGTTCTTAGGTAAATAAAAACAAGGTTTCTCTTTATAATGAGTGCTAACCTCTCACAGGGCCATTAGCCTGGCAGACTTTTGGTGTTAAATCCTGTGGAAAAGAACAAGCTGTTGGCACTTTACTAACATAAAGCTTCATGATTCCTCACTATTCACAGTCCTGAATCATTCCAACCTCAAATACCTGCTTCACCTTGTAATATGTGGTGTTAGCGCTCCTGGTCTGCCACGGAGGAAGGCGACCAGGATGGGATAAAGGCGGAGGACAAATTTCACCAAAATTGCATGGCGTGTGTGTTGCATGTATGTAATTGTGTGTGACAAATAAAGGGGATTGTTCCTCAAATTCTTCTTCTTCTAAAACATACTTAGCAAGGTGTGAACAGGTCCTCTAGTGTGATACCTTGTGCCAAAACAAGAAATGAACATGTCTCCATGCTAATTGTGAAATTTGTTTTTTGAGAGCTAAATGTGTCACAAATGCCACACGCTGTAACAACTAACAAAAATAAATGATGAATTCGCACACCTACCTGAAAAGTATGTGATGGACAGGCCCAGCACTGCCGGTAGGAGCAGTGACCAGGTGTAGAAATCCAGGAAGCTGAAGTAGAAAGCCACAGAGCTTCCAAAATACCCATTGACTGAATCTGGATAAAGCAGCAGACAAGAGGTGTGAATGTATGCAAAGTTCTGTCCTCCAGGCAAGAAACAGAAGCTGTCAACCACACAGCCATCGAGTGTAAATCTAACTCCTCTCTGCATGAAACTAGAATTACCACCTTGTGGTTGTGTGCCTCCATCAACCAGTCAGCCAGTTAACCCCTTCCCTCCCTGAGCTATGCTGTTGAATAATGCTTTTGCAGAACTTTATGATGTGACAGTGAAGCTGACCTTTGACCTTTTGGATATAAAACCTCATCAGTTCATCATTTTATCCTATGAGACATTTGTGTGACATAATTAGACCAACAATTCTTGAGTTAATGCCCAGGACATGTTTTGATAGGTCACAACAACCTTTGACCTTTGACCACCAAACGCCAATCAGTTGATCCTTGAGTTCAAATGTGCCAAATGATGAGATGAACCACCCAAAAAATAACACCTCCATCCAGTGCAGAGGAGGCAGTGAGAAGGCAGAAAAACACCATATTTGTGTCAGTTTCTGAATGTGTGTGCGTACAAGCAGTCATGTGGTAGTGTGTATGTGTGTGTTGTGTTTCCACCCACCCAGTGGCTGAACCAGCTGATTCCCAGAGTACCAGGCTTCACTGAGATCCTTCAGTTTGCCCGGGTTGTGGAGGGGAAATGTATCCACAATAACACCAGCTGACCTGAGCTTCTGCCCTGCAACAACATCGAGTTTTACACACGACGTCAAAGCTACATGGGTGAAAGAGGGACGGGTTTCCAAGTACGCAACAACTAATCCACGCATATTGTACAGACACACACACACGTACTGTACACCACATGCACTGACGCTGATGCTGACTGAAGCAATTTCTTGATCGAATGCGAGGAGAGAAGAACAGCTGAGGTCAGCAAGACATAGAGACACATAGTACTGCTGGGTAGTGGCTGAATGCGGGGATGCTAGGCAACATCACTCTACTTCAGATTACTCTAAACAGCACCAAAGGCATTCAGCAAAATGATTAAAATAAATAAGAAACAGAAAAACACAAATCAACCCACCCACTGTGGTATAGTCTTCACCCCGCTTCAATAACAAAGCATTTATCTCAGCTGATATTTTGCCAGCGTGTGCATCCTGTCTGATGTGAACACACAGTGACAGCACTCACAGATGTTGTCTCGGTGATGTAGCGTGTAGCTGTCGGACAGGCCGGGTATTCTCAGGTCCCTCTGAGCCCGCAGACCGTCCAGCTCATACTTGATGATGTACTGCCGCTCGGCCAGGGTCAGAAACGCCTCCATGTTGTCTGTCAGAAACATGAGTAGACACAGACGCACGGATGCAGACAGCGATGCATGAACGCCAGCAAACACAGGAGTGAAAATTCCAGGTTTGAAAAGAACAAAAGTAAGAGTTTGTAGCTATGCTAGCAGCTCTGTGAAGGTGTGCTAAATGCATGTTAACATGCTCACAATGACATTAGCATGTAGATGTTTAATATGTACTGTATCGTACATGCTACCATTGTACTGTATCATCTGTTTCATTGGCTTATTAAAGAAACACAAAGTACAGATGAGACTGATTGGTCTGTCAATATCGAAAGCTTTAGTTTTATGGCTTTGCAACAAGATGCTTCAGTTTGATTAGAGGAACAAAATAAAAAGATAATACTGTGTGGGAAATGTTTCATCCCAAACAGACGCAGGCCCTTTAACAGCTGGTAAACACTGAGTCAGTAACACTTTACCTGTTGCCCTTTTATCTCCACATACCATATGTGATCATACATTGTTCATTGTCTTTGTGTGGTAAATATTGTACTAAAGTATTGACACACACACCCTCTCTCATGTTATGGTTTCAGCATGTTCATGAATACACTCAACGCTCCACTGCTGTACCTGATCCTTTAAAATTGTCTCTGTCGTTGTAGGAGAAGGCTTCCATGTTGTCGTTGTTGTAAGTCTTACACAGACCCAACTCTTCAGTGGCTCTCAGTAACGTACAGCGAGGGGCAGAGACCACAATGATGTCACCACTGGCCTCCTCACCTGGGTGGGCCAGTAACGCAGCACCTGGGGTGAGACAGTGGAGTGAAGTGTCTTCATCATTTATATCATTTCCCCAAAAACCTATTCAGTGTCTTTGGGATCAATTGCTTAAAAATAAAAATAGAAAGTGTTCTAAGAAACTTCCACCAAGGAGAGATGAGCCATAATGAAGTGAAACAAAATGGCTATTAACTTGTTATTACTCTTATTAGGAAAAAAAAGAATTATCTATTCCATTAGTTTAAATATTGAATGTAAAAATTGAACTCTCTAGTTCAATATACGTCCATGATAAGAGGCAGAAAGACTCTGTTGTTTCATCTGTATGTTTTTCTGTGCAAGGCTGCAATCAGTGCAGACAGACAGGTGAGCTCTGCTCAGTCATCACTGTTATTTCAGCCCTCACCTCCATCTTTCTGAGGAGCTCCAATCAGTCTGATAAGCCACCTTTTCGTCTCAGGGCGAACTTTCTCTCCGAGCTTCACCAAAACCAGCGGCTCCACCCGCTCCGATACGCAGCAGGGGCAGCTAACTTTAGTCCATCCCGGTCCGATACTGCCAGCACTCGCTTTGGTCAGGGTCTTCCCTGCTGGAGTCTTATCCTCCGGCTGCTGGGCTGTTTCACCACTGCTGCCGTCGCCTCCTTCATCGCCGCCTGCCTTAATCATGGTGAGACTGAAGGGAAATGTTCACAAAACAGTTTTAGATTAGACGTTGGAGGATGATCCCTGACTTTTTCTTGAGTTCCACTGATATTTGAACTTTTTTCACTGAGATGTCTTAACTATTGGATGCATGTACAAAAGAAAAGCCCAGGTAGGAAAGAGAAGCACACCTAGTTATTATGAGAGAGTTCGCTAACTAAACACAACTCAGTAGGAATATTGTCTTTTTTGGAATAGGGCCAAAACCCACAATGTTTTATGTAAGTAAACTTATTCACTGAAGGTAAAAGATACAGTCATAACAGTGCTGGTCTGAGAAACTGAAAAATGTTGGCAACATAATCTTAACCTCCAGTACAAGCCCAGGTTTAGTGGTAAAATGATGATAAGCTTATCTTCTCATTAAAGGTCTCTGTTGTGTGCCACCAACCTCTTCCAGGCCTTCTAAGGTAATTTCTGATATGCTGCATCAGATCTTCATTTACATATCTGAGTGCAGTCATATATTGGCAATTACTTTTTTCATTTGTCATTACTCTATTTGCATCACCAGCTATTACACTAACCGACACTGGACTGTTATGGAGCCCTTAGATTTGCATGTGAGACTGAAAATGCAATTTTTTAGGAATAATTTTGCATGATTCTTTGAATTTATTTACAAAGGAGTACTGTCGTTCCCACTCTGGCTGGTATTTCACTGACATGCTGCACCATTCAGGAAAGAATCTACACTGAATATTTCAGCTTCTCTGGAGGAAACAGCGGTTACTTTGGCACCAACAGCAGATAAAAGAGCTTCCTTTGTTTCGACTGCAATGCAACTGAGCTTGAAGCTTTACTGACAGACAGACAAACTTATGGAGGAGAGACACAGAACTGAAAGTGGTAGCGTCCCTCCCTTTGTGATTGAGTTATGTTTAAAGAGGGACAGCGAGGGACATATACAGTGAAAGACAGATGAGTCAGGAAATACAACACCTGTCAGAACGTTGATGATGAGGTTGTGGTCTCCAGTCCTACAGAAGGCCTACACCCCCTCCAGACTCCTGTTTGAACACACACTCAGATGACCATGAAGGCAACATCTACTCAGTTTTCCTGAAAAGAAACGAGGAATAACACTCTCACTCTCTGCACACACTTACCCAGCCTCGGTGTGTGGTTCCTCCCAGCTTTCTGTCTATGTATGTGTGTGTGTGTATGTGTGCGTGCGTGTGTGTGTGTGTGTCTATGGCAGGAATGCGGAGGAACTTCCTGAGACTGCAGGGTGTGGAGGGTTGCTTGGTTTATGTTCAGGCTCCTCCCTGCTGCCTGCTCTCTGTTTTCTGTTGCTGCAGCAGCAGCCCAGGGTCCTACTGCTCCACCGGCTTCTACAACCCTGTGTGTGTTAAAACGCACACACCTAAAGATGCTCCAGGGCAACTGCAGTTTGGTTTAAAACCTCAGATAATCTGTGGCTACAAAAACATGTCAGGCAAGTGCTTTGCAAGCACTGCTTTGAAAGCAGAAGTACCAGGACTTGGTTGAAGGAGAACCTTTGCAGACAGATTAGAGGCCTGTTGCTACACACAAACAGTTAAACAAATCTAATGTTGACACCTGGACAAAATTACTCGTACTCTAGGTTTTCTTATACATTTTCTTTTTTATTTTCTTAAATATCATGCCACGCAGCTCTGTGAAATTTGATAGTACAGCAGTGATTAGGCTAAATGCTAACACAGTATGCTAACATGCTCACAATGCTTACATGCTAATATTTAGCAGGTAATTCACCATGATTTCCAACATAAGTTAGCATGTTAGCATACCAACATGTGCTAATTAGCACACAAAATACAGCTGAAGCTAAAGAAAATGTCAATAGTTTTCCAGAAATTAACTCATAAAAGTATAAACCTGCCCAACTAATGACCCATTAGTCTTGTGTTTGTTAGCAAATGTCAGCATGCTAACACGCTAAGTAGCAAATACCTGCCAAACACTCCCATGACACTCCCATCAGCCTATGTTAGTTAGCAAATGTTGACCATGGTAAGCACTGTATCTTCTGAACATGACTTATAATTAGCATGATTAGCATGCTGCCATTAGTGTTTAGCTCAAAGCATCACTGTGGCTGTGAGCTGTTAGCCATGTTAGCAGCTAGCTAGGCTCATTTGCTTTGTCTTGTGCTCCAGGCGCAGATCTCTAGAGGGGAGTTAGTACTATTCACTTCACACAGTATCTTTTTTTTATATCACCACTAGGTGTTGCCAAAGTCACATTTCTTTCCAAATCATCCACACTGAATCATAAGAAAAGCAATTGGTTTCCATTTTTCAGCCCTGTGCATTAAAAAAAGTAAACACGTCATACCAATGTTGTTCTGAGGTTGTACTGTGAGTTCAAATAGTGCTAGAGGCATTTTTTGCATCGCCCCCTCTTTAGAAGGATCTACAGGTCTGAGCTCTGCATCTACACACACTGAAGGTGAAGTTTAGCAGACATACAAGTTTTTCATTAAAAAAAAAAAAACACGCTTGTGCATGTAATCACAAACTGATTAGTTTTCCCTGTAAAATAAGGTTAGCCATGCATCTATAATGTAATCAGTAAAATAATCTTGCGTCAAAAAGCTACTATGCTATTTTCTCTTGACAGATACCTTCTCACAAATTTTTACAATGCTCAAACAAAAAGTACAAGAAAGACTCCCATCAGAAATATACAGACATTTATTTACAAATACATTTGTATTTGCATAGACATTTAAAATTTCAAAATAAACATTAAAAGATATTATAGTAAACAGATTCAGGAAATATTATTTAAAGCTGCTTAATTTAGCACAAGGAAAGGTTCACTTGTCAGAATCAAAGCTTACAAGCTGTTTCTCAATTTTCTCATATAAATATGCATAAATATGTATGTATTCATTCCAACGGATAGATCAGTACGCATTATCACACACTCATCATCATCATCATCATCATCGTTACAGTCATCACTATCCCCACCATCATACTGACATTAAAAATCATTTTTAGTTCGGTGTACTTCGTGATTCAAATCAAGGTTAGAATTCTGTCTCCATGATGGCTTGAACATCCATCGTCAGCTGCACTGTGTGTAGCGTAAGACAGACAGTGTAATGGTAACCTATGAATTCATAGGTGTGCTGTAGATACATTTTGGTGAAGTTATAGCTCAACCCTGCAAGTCCCTGTGAGACTTTAGTGAAAGAGCCCTCATAAGGTTTACCCAAAGACTTGTTAATTATTGTTGCTCTGAATTCAAGTAAAAAAAAAATGCAAATCGAATCATCTTCCTGTATTATCATTTTACTCTTCTGTGGGAGCATTTCTTTCTTTCAAACTAGAAAAGCTGATAAAAACGATTTTGTGCAGATGTAATATACTCTCGCTGTGCTCTACCTATTTCTGTAAATTGTTTTAATTAAGTTTGTTCTGCTTTAGTCATCAGTTGTATCATGTTGCCGTCGAGTGTTTAGAGGAGATGTTCTGAGGATCCGTCAGTCTCTATCAAGACCTCCCGCTGTGTCGTCATATGGTCCAACCATCGTCATCCTGCGGGGATCTGCAGGGCCACATGAAGCAGTGGCTTTAAATGAGAGACCTTCCAGAGACCCCATTTTTGCTGAATCTGTGTTGGAAGCCCAATCAATTTTGAAAAAGCATTTTTCTGGAGAAAATAAACCTCTTGTCACGTGTGATCTTTGACCCTGAGATCCCCACAGCGGGAAGTCTGATAGGCCGGCCTCATGCCTCAGCTGCATCCCTCTGTCACCATGACAACACGATCATTCATCCATCTTTACACCGAAACGCACCTGTTTTCTTATTGTGTAATCAACAAAAAAAAAAAAAAACATATGCTCACTCACAACGTAAAGCTGAATCTCTTCTGTACAAAGCATCTTACAAAATATCTTTTTCTACATCTTTGTTGTATCATTAATGACAAAAGAAAACAGAGGACATATTACAACAGATTTGCAAAAATATATCTCCACAGTGGTTTCGAACATTGCTTTACATGACGTCGACAGTACATAGCTTTAGCACATTTTGCGGCGTTGCTGACAATAAGTTAAATCTAAATCTGTTTAATGAATCTCAGCATGTTCTAATATCTGAAAAATGTTTTGTGTTCATGGCTGCCTCCAACAACTACAGTGCCTGCAGTCAGTCAGTAAGCCGGCAAACAGAGCTGTGATCGTGATGGGGAAAGTTCAAGCTGCAGATAACGTGCAGGAAGGATGAAGAGGTGTTTTCCTGAGTTAGTTCACCGGTTCAGGGGTTCTCTCTCGTTCAAGTCTCTACTCTTGTTCTCTCACCCACCTTCTTTCACTTCGTCACATTCCCTTCCCCCTCAGTCTTCCACATTCACCTACCATCTATCACTTCCTGTTCCCTCTCTCCCATTCTGAGGGAATCTGGGTCAGCGTGTGCATGTGTGTGTGCGCGCATTTCCATTGTGGATGGACAACCACTTGTATTGCGTTGTTGGCGAATGTTTAGGAACCAGGAAAAGAGCATTTTGATTATTAGTTTCTTCTGTGAATTGTGAATGTGCTCTACAGTATTCCACAGCCACGTAGACAGGAATCATTTAATTAATTAAAACTATAACAATCAAAATAGATGTGAGGTGTGTACATGCTGACGTGTGTCTGTTTAGTGTGTCCCTCTCTCTCTCTCCATGGTACACCTCTGGCTGGACACTGTGATGCTGTGAATGGCTATCGGGTGATGATTTGGCTGGTGAGGTCAGTGAAGGGAAGAACTCAGCAACAGATGTTGGTTTGGTTATAAACATGGCACAGAAAGGCCTCGCAACTGTGCAGAAATGATCACAGTGGGGAAACATATATACCCAGATAAGCAAGTGCTGGCAAAGAATGTGTTGCTGGCTGAAATCAGGAGGAGGTTGATAAGTATTATGTTATATGGATTAGTTATTGTGGCCCAGAAGTCCTCAGAAGTGGAATTTCCTGCTTAATTGTGAAAGCTATGGCTGCAGAGATTCGACTAAGGGTCTTGGGGTGATTATATCATGAGGGCTGCTTGCTAAGAGGGGGGTTGATTAGTCCTGTGGCCCTTCAGGGGAGCCATTTTTGTGTTAGAATTTCTCATCTGGGATGACTGTGTTGAAGGGGTGGTCCCAGAATGTGGAGGTGATTCCAAAACCTGGAGAGGGAAATACAGATTACATCACATAGATCAAAAGAGAAACAGAACGGGGAGGATCAAACCCCAAAAATCAAATCAGATCTTTCTTGGAAACTTCAGGTTTCCAGTGCTCACCTGCTCTCTGGTGCTCAAAGTGGTGTTTGACGTGGTAGGCCTTCAGGCCGTACAAATACGAGCCTCTCTTTGGCGAGCCGTAATGAAGGTAGTAGTGGATCATATCGTACACGACGTAGCCACACAGACCTCCGGTAAACAAGCACATCCCAACCATTTCTGGCAGCACGTGGCAGAGGATTACATAGAAACTTCCCACCACTAAGGAGGCCAGGCCGGGGGGGAAGACCAGTCGAGAGCCGTCAAACGGAGACTGTGGAGAAACAAGTTTGTGTCACACACTGAAACAGGAGCAGCTAATAGAAACGAGCACATGTTCTGGAGCCAATGTGAACGCATGCTGACAGCCGCTGAGAGGTTAAAAAGATTCAATTCATTTCAGCTATTCATAGTTAATGTACAGTCAGACCAGAAAAGTTGGCAGCCATGTGAAATCCTTCAATAACGATTACTTCTGTTATGTGCCATAAAGGACAACATAATAAAACAAGCCTCATGACTAGAGCAATTTTATGATCATGAGACTTGTCCCGACCCTCAGCCTCAGTGAAAAGGTGTGTTTGTACCTTGTGGTGTTGTCCGTGCAGCAGGAAGTGAAGCGTGATGAGGTAGTAGTTATGGGCAGGTGGTTTCATGTGAAAGACAAAGCGATGGATGCAGTACTCGATCAACGACCACATGAACAAGCCCAACAAAAAGAGCGGTGGGAAAACGTACTTATGGATCGGGATAGAAAAGTCTGCGAACAAACAAACACACAGATATGACATATATAGCTATATATATATATATATATATATACACACACACACACACACATATTGAGATGAAAATGATGAAAGCTAACATGGTGTATTGTGTCACCGTGTGTGCATACAAATGAGGATTTGGATGTCTAAATGAGCGCGAGTAAGACTGTCCATGCTAACATTTGCTAACCAGCGTGCAAGACTGGTTATGTGTGCAGGCAGGCACGTATGTGTGTGTGTGTGTGTGTGTGTGTGTGTGTGTGTGTGTGCGTGTTACCTGAAGTGAGGACTATCTTGGTGGTGCCCTTTGCCAGGGTGGTGTAGCAGTGCCAACTGAAATAAAACACAATGGGTAGCCACACCACTGGTACCCAGTACCTGTAGCAAGAGAGCATAATGAAGCAATACGGTCAATGTCCTTTCTGTCTTTGTTTTCTTTTTTCTACTGTATCAACTTGAGTTGGATTAAGAGTAATGGTCGGAGGAGCAGGACCCTCAGTCTAGCTTAAACAGCTAAAGTGGGTGAAGTGGAAAAACAAATGTTCTGTGCTCCTGCAATAACAACTCTGAAGCTGCTCTTCAGCGAGGCTCTGAAACCACCAGCTGCTCCAGTGTAGCCGCCTGTTGAACTTTACAGCTGCCGGTGTGTGACTGCATAGAGCTGCAGGACAGTGAATTTGGGCTGAACAGCTCTTTTCAGTGTTACAATATGCTCAGGGTTTGCTGCTAACAACTGTATGTGTTAATGTAGCGGCTCCCATTCAATTTGTGTCTCATATACCCCCAGAGCCCGTTCAGGTGAGCTCAAGCAGCCCTTCATGTTCCAAATGTGTTCTTTTCAATGGATTTGAAAATAGATTTAAGATTTTTTTTAGATTTTTTTCATACAACACACAGTGGTCCTGGAGTTGCAGATGCTCCAGTTTGGTTTGATTCTTTTTTTGCAGCTGGTTTAGCCAGATTTGCTTTCATGTTACTACCAAAACTGTTAATGCCAGCATGTGGTGCTTACGTGATACAACTGAGGCAGTAAAACAGATTCACACCAATGGGGGTGCATGTGGGAATTACAGACATTCATATGTGGAAACTTCAGGGATGCACAAAGAGGTAAAGCAATGTGTGCATGTCTGTTATATCCATGTCATATTGCAACAATATGACATCTTGTCATATTTCTTCAATAATATAAGAGATGTAACAAAGAGTCTAATGCATTACCAGGAAGTCTTAGTGCTGGCCTCCAGGAAGGGGTTTCCAAACAGTCTGATTGGTCTGTCGACTGGCTGGTGAACCCATGCATCGTATTTCTCTCCGAGGTGGCCCACCTGAAAAGCCAGGGGCTTCCGCCAGTCCACCAAATCCTGCAGAGACACAAACAATTAGTGAAACATAATCCACGCAGGTCTACATGACTGTACTGAGGACACTGTAGCCTCCAGCAGGTGGCAGCAGAGAGTTAAAAACATAAACTGCACTCAGACTGATCATACAAGGAAGGTGCTGCTTTTATGATGATTTGTGTGTGCCTGTGCTTTTGCAGGATTACTTGGCTCTAACTGAATTGTTGTCAGTAATTATTATAAGAATTTCCAAAGGGCAAAGACTGAGCTACTTACGTTTTTTCCAACCTCTCATGCTGATGTGAGACATGTTGGAGGGATAGTACAGTCAAGAATCACTCAGTATTGTAATATCAACATGAATGTTCCCGGTTAAGAAAGTTGACGGGAAAGCTGATCCCAAGTCAGAACATTAGATAAAACGATGAAGTGCTCATGTACATTAAAACAGGCAATCCACACAATCCACACTCCACACAACAGGCAATCTTAATTTCAGTGGCATTACCTGCTCTTGAGCGTCTAGATGGTGTCGATCATTTGGGAAAAGATGACTGAGAGCATACAGAAAGTCTTCAGACCCTTTCAAGTTTTTCACATTTTATTATGTTTCAGATTCTTTAAACGGATTCAATTCATGTTTCCTCATCAATCTACACACAATACTCTTAGAGATTAGAAAGCAAATACAAGTTTTTGGAGTGTTTTGTAAATTTCTTAAAGATAAAAGACTGAAATCACGCATCAAGTATTCTGACCTTTCACGTAGTATTTGGTGAAAGCAGCTTGAGCTTGGCGGCCTCAAGTCTTCTTGGAAATGATCCTACAAGCTCAGCACACCTTTCTTTGGAAAGTTTGTCCCGTTCTTCTCAGCAGAATCCTTCAAGCTCTCTCTAGAGATGCTCTACTGGGTTCAGGTCCAGATTCCAGCTGGACCACTCCAGGACTTTCACAGAGTTTTCCCAAAGCCTCTCCAGAGGATTTTGCTTTTCATGGGTTGAGAGCCATTCAGGTGCCTTCTGGAAAAAGTCCCTGCAGGCTGTCATGCATCTTTTCAGTGAGGAATGGCTTCTGTCTGGCCACTGCAGCGCTGCACTGATGGTTGTTCTTCTGTAAGGTTCACACGTCTCCAGAAAGGCGCTCTGGATCTCCTTCATGGTGACGATTGGCTTCTTGGTTACCTGTCTGATCAAGGATCTTGGTCCCTGGTTGCTGAGTTCGGCTGGGCGGTCAGAACCAGGAAGAGGTTAGTGGCTCCAAACTTCTTCCATTTGAGAATGATGGAGGATCTTTGATACTTTCAATGCTGCAGAAATTTTATGGCATCTCCCCCAGATCTGTACCTTGACACAATCGTGCCTCACAGGACAGTTCTCTGGACCTGATGGTTTGCTTTTCGCTCTGACAGACACCATCAACTGTCAGACCTTACATAGACAGGTGTGTGTCCTTCCTAAATATGCCCAGTGAATTCTTTTAGGACTCCAGTCAAGCTGTAGAAGCATCTCAAGGACCAGTGACAGACGGAGGATGCAGCAGAGCTCAACTGCGAGTGTCATAACAAAGGGTCTGACTACCAATGTAAATGGGATATGTCAGTCTTTTATGTTTCAGAAATTAACAAAACACTCCAAAAACCTGTTTTTTGCTTTGTTACTGCTGAGTATTGTGTGCAGATTGCTGAGAAAAAAATGAACTGAATCCATTTTAAGAAGAGTCTGCAACATACCAACATACCAGCCTGAAAATGTTCCATGTGCACCGTATGTGAGTAACAGTCGACTGGAACTTGAAACTGGACTGTTTTCTGCTCTCTTCGTGGATTTTCACACTGCTTCATGTCGCAGTGCTGCTTGTGAACGGTCACAGGGTCTGTTTCTCCGGATACTACAACAAAGTGGACTTGCTGCGCTCACCAAAACGAATTGTGTCCCCGTGTAAGTGGCGGAGGCGGTGTGGCCAATAGCCACTAGCGACGCTAAGTTCTGCCGATAACGATAGTTTATAAAATGTCTTATTGGCGGCAATTAGTCAGTTGACCTTTATCATCAGCATCGGAGTGTTGCTTCATAGTACTCATCTCCGTCCTCTACTACCTCAGCCGAGATGGAACGAAGTGATAAATGCAGCTTATTCAGCTTTTGTTCTGATAGCAATTAAAGCTGTACAGTACGTGAAATCAACTTAATTCATATTTTGCACAAAAGCAAGAAACAATTATGTGTTTATAATCTGTCTGTTTTCGTTTTTAGTTATGTGAATTGGAGACTCTAATACTCATAGGTGTAGTGTGGTAGTATAACCTGCTGCTACCCATAAAGCTTATACAGAAGCGATGTAGAAGGTTAAGGAGCATTTAACTACGACATTGCACTGAGGAGTCAGCTGGTACCTTGTGGACATTCATGCTGAGGAAAACCTGATGGGCCTGCTGACTGACATCCAGCAAATTGTGGTATTCATGATGTTCCAGTTAGTCAAAGGGGAAGTGTATTTGTGTCAGCCACTGGTTAACCTGTGCTCCCTCTTTCATTAGACAGAGAGAGAACTTTCACATTTACGTGACATTTAGTGTCGCAAATTCAAAAGAAGAAGTGAAAGCGTTTGTCACATGGTGACGATAAGACAACTTGTGACTAGGCTCGGAAGTTTCCACAAACAAGTGATGATGGTTTTAAACCAGGTGGAAGAAGTAATTCAAACTACTATCACGAAGAAAATGACACTTCGTTTACTTAAACTGCCACGGCACCTAATGAACACACCATGGACAAACTGTCATTTATACCGGAGTGTCAACATCATTATGAAACATGCTGTCCTGTACATCTCTATCAGACAGGCATTTGCTGATTTTCCTGGTAAACATTTACAACAGCAATTCAACACGTATTCCACAATTCAACAGGTGAAGTTTGCACATAAGAACGGAGATAAGGATGCTGCATTCTGTATCTAAAAATAACAAAAACAGGCAAAAGAAACCAGAGTTTCGTGCATTTGTGAAACCACCTCTCATTCCTGAGTGTGACACGACACACGCACATACACACACAGCTGGCCTGACGCTTGACTCAAAGGGACAAGTGTGGATCTAAATAATGTGAGATTGTAGCAGGATTCCTGCTTCACCAGTTTGCCAATGCACAGTATCTCTACACTAAGTGAACTGTGTCAACAACGCAATGTGATAAAATAAGACTTAACTCGCAGCTTCGCATTCAGCTGAACTTAACGCAGGACTTCAGCGAGAGCCAGATTTGACCAACAGCCCAGACAGTTTGTGTGAACAACTGTCCCGAGATAATAATTACAAATCACGTTAGAAAGTTTATCAAAAGCCTCTTTGTGGTGTGCTTTAGCTCATATCTGCTCATCAAAATGACCATGAGGGATAGCACATGACAAGTGTGGTGACATTCCCAACACTGCAGCCAGAAAACAGTGAACGCCTCATGCATCTGGTGTTTGGTTATTGCAAGCAAACCACGCTGGAGCTCTGTGATGGGCCTGTCTGAGGCACAGAATTTATTCAGCATTTGATGCCAAAACTCGCAAAAAAGGTAGTTAGGAGGACCGAATTGTCAACTTTATTGGAACTGTAAAGACTATGAAGCATTGAGGTCCGGCCGGGATCGAGTTTACCATGTTAGCACTCAAGAGCAGTGCATCTCAAGGGCAGCTCAATACACCAATGCCTGGCAACAGATTGAACAAGACGGACTGATTGAATCTGTTGTCGCCCTGTGTCATACAAAGGCAGAAAAGCCCTTGTCAAATCGCTTTGTCACAGAAGTGTGACTTAGACGAATGAATGAATGAATAAATGCATCATTATGTGGATACATGAAGACAAATGCTTCTTTAAGGAGATAGTTTAGGGTTAGGACTTAGGTTAGAAGTGGTTTTAGTATTACGGTTAAAGGGGTATGAGCAGGGAGGGTTATGTGTTCTGACATTATTGCCATCAACATGTCAGTGCGTGTTTGTCTTGCAGTGTGAGAACTTCAGAGTCTCCGAACAAACAGGGAGAGTTTTGGAATGGGACGAGGTGAATAACCTGACGACTGCTGACTCCTCTTCTGTCCCCCATCACCAGCACACACACACAGACAGACACACACACATACCTTGTCCAGGTCCACAGAGCTGCAGCGGTTGAATGGGTTGTCCTCGTCCTCCTCTTTCATCTTCTTGTCTGTTGTCTTTTCTGCCGTCATTCCTTCTGTCTGCTCATTGGTCTTCCTCCTGTCCCTCACAGTCTGAAGGAAAACGAGACAAAAACTGATATTAACAATAGAAAAGTAGACTCAGAGCTGTGAGGAAATGGACAAGCGGATGTCTGTCGTTTCTCTCATATCAACAGGCGTTTAGCAGCAGTCATCAAGCCCTTTGAGCCTTTTCCAATATCATTGGACGTCGTAGACAGACAGATCAATGGCCTGTTTATACTGTATATCAAATAAGCTACGGTTAGGTCAAGGCACAAAAACACTGATATGCGAACAGCCTTGGCAAAGTGTTAAACTCTGTATTTCATGGTTATGACCACACATGAGCACAATGGTTAACATTTACGATCCTCAAACTTTGAACCTTTGTGTCACTGATGAACACCTGCACTGCTGCTTGTGTCACTGTTTCCACAGGCTCATGGGCATGATGTTTAGATGTCTTTAGTGATTCTGCTGCACTGGTTTTCTTTCTTTTCTTCAATGCCATAAACTAATTCTACATAATCCTCTTTAGAAAGTCAGGACATGTGCAGGTCATGCGGGTCTTAATGAAACAGCTGAGGAGAGAAATGTGCATCTCTGCATCACTATGTGTGAAAGTGCAAGAGTTTCAAAATCCACTGACTGTGTTCCTAATGCAGTTTCTCTACTGACATGCACAGAGAAACAGAACTTGCCCTATTTGAATGAAACATTAGTGGCTTGTACACAGTCACTTACCCTGAAAACTAAAGGAAGTGGCTATTGCAGCTGCCTCACACACACGCACGCTGCTGCAGATTTGCAAATGATAGATTTAGAAAATAGATTTTGTTGCAAAATGCATATAATCGCACGGAAATAAACATGGCTTTACAAGCAAATGTGTATTCGTGTAAAGAAAAGAACACATATGAAAAAGCCACAACCCAAATATGGTGAACACTGCTGTTGATTTGCATTTTATAATGCCATAATGCTGGAGAATATATGAGTGTTATATATGAGGTTATGCTGCAGGTGTAGTTTGAGAGGTGGACACTGCATATTAACTGACATGAACCCAAGTACAGCTGCGACCGCCACTTAAAGTCCCCTTTTTAAGTGCACAAACAGTAGATTTTGGGTGGAGCATTCCTTTATAAATAAGAGTAAGTTGAAACCTAGTGTATGGCTGGGACGTATATGAGCACTGTGCTAAACTGAGGCCAGATTGTTCCAAGGATAAGCAGCCATAGTGTCTATAATCTGTCTATAATCTGATCCTGGACACTAAATATTCATCTGAAGTGTTCCGTCGTGGTCCCAATATTTGTTCTTAAAGTGTAGTGAAGCAGCATATCACGTGACATGGTTAAGATATGTTCGAGTAGCATAAATGTCAGAAGGACCAGGACCAATCCACTCGTTTTCTAAGATGTTTGATTTGTCTTCAGATATCAGATCACCAGCAGAATATGCTGTTCTTACCGCTTAGCCGCAGTCCAGCCAAAAGCTAACCCATGCTGAGTGAAGTGTTTCTCCATCTGCGTCCTTTTCGTCTGTGGCTGAGCGCTCACTATACAAATTCAATGCTACAAAAGCCATTATTATCTCCTCTCTCTGATCCGATATTGGCTGCCCCTGCTCATCCTGTGAGTCCACCACTGGCTGTCAAGTTCCCGCCGGTCAAGTGAAATATTTATCAGCTGGTTGGTTTCAGACATGTGCACAAGCACACATGGCAATTCAACACCGACAAAGGCAACGTTACACCCCCCCATTATCACATAGTGCTGAACCAAAAAAAAAGAAACACAAAAGGGACCATTAACCTGTCTCCTTCCTTCTTACAGGAGTACAATTCACGTTGTAATTCACTCTGACCTAGCAATATGAGATTAATACTTCTTAAATCCAGTTTTTCAGGAAGGTGCTGTAGTGATCTTGACTACAGTGTCAACAGAAGAAGAATCAGTAAATACAGAATAAGTATTAAATGACACATCCAGAGACTTAACATGGTTTATCAAGTAATAATGTGTCTAATAGTCAAAAGTCATCATAAGACGGGCAGGGGAATTATCAATAACAGTATCAGTGTACATGTGAGATGATTACACATGGCGAAACCCAGGGCAGCACAGCAAAGGCTACTGGCCACACACACCCAAACCAGTATCATTATAGCTTCACGGTGGTGAAAACAATATGCAGACACACCTTCTGTATCAGTAGCAGCTGCAGTCATAGTCTACGTGAGGGAGTGTGAGTAATGTCTGAGTCTCTATGTCGCCCCACTTTATACATAGAGGACTGGCTTAACAAAGGCCACTGGAGTTTTATACCACCCATGAATTCTGCAGGCATGGTTTGGGGTTGTGGCCAGTACCGGGAATGTGAATATCTCGCCGGGATATAATGTTGCGACATGAAACATAGAATGAGAGAGGATTTAAAATGCGAATCAGAAAGCCAGACGAAGATGCTCGTTCTGCACGTCACCTCAGTTCCACCGACACAGCTGCTGCACCATAAACCTCTAAATATCTGCAAACATTTGAAACGCATTCACTTGATTTGTGTTCAAGCCACGGTCAATGTGTTTTGCAAACAGGCAATGCAAACACACGGCTCATGATTCTGCCGCGACAAATGTGTGTAAAGTCATGTTTCTAATAAATACTGACAGTACACACACACACCCCCCTTTGCACCCACTATTGCATAAGACTCTGATAGAGAAAATCATGCCCACTGTGCAACACGGCCTTATTCTCCAAGGAGCTGACAGTGGAAACAAGCGAGTAAATAGGATCTGCAATCATACGGCTCACATCGAACCATCAGAGCAGCGCAGGATAAGAACACACACTTTCAGTGTGTACAGTCCTTCAAAGGAGCTTTTACTGAACATATGGAACAATAGCAAATGTGGTACAGTGATGGAGTTCTTTAACATTACAATAAAAACTCCTGAAGAAGAGATGAGTAAAGGTAAAATATTTTACTGAAGGCAGCAATTTCCTACTTAAGATAGGAAGTTAGTATTAAGGTTAAAGGGGAGGGATAGAAGATGACATGTTATGCAATTATTGCCACTATTTAACATCTTTTTAAAAAAGTAAGTCTATGAAATGTCCACAAAAATGATAGAAACACGACTGTGTGTGTGTGTATGTGTGTGTGTGAGGGTTTTTCTGTTAACCATGCATGACTTAGCTAAAAGCAGCAGTGTGTCAGCAGGCTCTGAGAAGAGGAACATAAAGTGCAAATAAATTAAAGATACACAGCTCAATAGATGGATCGGTTGAATAAATAAGCAGTGGCTGCACACACTCAGTGTTATTTACATCCAAACTATGAACCCCATCCCCAAGACCCATCAGCTATAGGACTGCATGGTATTTGCTAGTTAAACGACAATGTTGATGTGGAGATATGTATTCTAATGTCTTTTATTCAAACGAGGTGGTTTCTGCTATTGAACTACTGTTGCCTGAAGAACATTTTGCTTCAGGGCTCTAAAGATAATTTGTTCTTTTCGCCACTATTTTCAATCAGAGAAAAGCATTTCAGTATGATTTTTTACGTTAAAAAATGTATGCGTCAGTCCCTGAAGCTATTCAAAGGTATTCAAATAGGAAAGTTAACACAAGGTGATGGCGAATTTTGAGCGTGTTATTTGGTTTCACGTATGTAAGAAACAAGGAAAATTCCAACCCACTGAACCATGGCTACACAGTGTTCCCCTGTCTGTCTGTGAGGACACCAAGATTTTGACCGGACTATGATTAACCAAGACAGGAAGTAATTCACCCAACAGCTTTAATTCTAGTTCTATGACTTCCCCTTGGAACAAAGTAAAGGGCTGCCTTAAGCAGAAAAACAAAGCATGGTGATAGATTTAAAGGTGCGCTATGTAATAGTTTTAGTGCAAAACATTCAAAAATTAATTACAATTATCAACATGACCAGAAGAACAGTTGTTATGACGTTAAGTGAAGGACGTCTATAGCCAATGAAGTTAAGATACATAGCAGCTAGCCAAGCCCACTCTGTCTCGTAATGAGACTAACTGTACGTCAAGAGGCCATAATCTAGTATAGGAGGTGGACACTGACTGATGTCTGACCTCTTGTATTCTCTACTAGCTTCCCCCCAACAAAGCTAACAAGCTAACAGAGGCTACAGTTAGCAAAAGTTATCAGTTACGCTGATGATATGCTGCCCCCGGTGGCCACTTCTTCTATACTGCACCTTTAAGTCAATAACAAAGACTGATTATATACAGCAGTGCCGGGCTCCCCCTCTCAGAATGTGTGGAGGTCATCAGTGTCCTTAATGGTTAAAATGTCAAATATGCACAACAGAATCTATGCTTCCACCCTCAGTAGCAGCATAGCAACCTCATAGCTCAGATGCAGGCTACGATTTACTTCAAGTTTCACGTTTAATTTCGATCTTTGACCATTTATTAATGTAGCAGGTTAGCAAAGACAAAGACATTTGTCACACTGTCAGTTCCAGAGATTGATTAAATGCCTGAAATGAAATGCGGGCACTATAGTTTTATTTCTTAGTTTTATATGGTACCATATATGTCATCTACCTGAAAGAAAAAACAAAAATATTTGCTCTGATGTGACCAACCCAGCAGTGCACTCAACCACAACCATTTTTCTAGCTATCGTCTGATCTAGATTTCTATCTGCTGTGCTGTAGCGGCAAGTGACAAAGGGGATGTGGTCTTTTCTCTGGTTTCACTTTTCCACTTTCTTTTGTTTGGTGTCAGGAAGTCAACATTTGTACATCGGAGGAAGGGTAGGCACAAACCTCAATTTCATTCGTTTACCCTAACTTCTATTCTTTCATTCTTCCACCATGATGAGTAAGGCTGCCTGAGGTTGACGAGAAATGTCAGTATATCTATACTAACACCATTCCATCTACCAGGCACGAACAGGTAAATATTTTCCTGATAAACAAGACTTCAGTGCTGGCAAAGTAGACTGAATCCACTAAAAAGTTTAATTCTTTGGTCAAATGTGTTTTGCAATTAATTAGTAGAGGGAGGCAGAGCTTCACAGCTGATTGGCTGCAGAACAGCCAAAGAGCTGAGACAACAACAGCGACAAACAGCAGAGGTGTACGGTATCAGCGGTGGAAAAACCACTGACGTCTTTTATATGAGTTTTCATTTAAGTAACAGGAGCAATACGACAATAAAATCTCATCCATAACACGTAAAAGTTCAGCATTCAAAATCTTACTCAAGTAAAATTATTCTAAATAAATATATTATTATTTCTCAAGGATCCATTCATGGAGAAAAATGCAAAAAGTAAATAAATTGAATAAAAACTCAAATATGCTCTATAACTGAGATGAATGTAATGCAATGCAATGTGGGATAATAATGCTGCCACACCGATCGATCATATCCAAAAATCTAACAGTCATGATGACATATGCTTAATATGACCAACGACTAACCAAAGAGGAACAGTCACAAGCAGACTGACGATGTTCCTTTTCCTGATGCAGAGCCTGCACACTGAACAAAGTACACTGATATGACACTTATATGATAGTTGCTTAGCAACCCATAAAAGAAATGACAATCAACAAAATGTTCTGAGTTTAACACGAAACATAGACTTCACTGCAAATGTCATTTTGTCCACTTCTTGAAACTTGTTCTCAGAGCAGGATTGTGTATTCCTAATGTCATCGCGTTTGGTTAAATGAAGCATTGTGGCAAAAGATACAAATATGTAGATATTTATATGAATATTGTTACCAAATTCAGGTGTCTTAAGTCAGGTTAAAGCTGCCATGGCAACAGCAGCAGCGTCCACAGGGAGGTGAGGACCCTTCTCTCCATGTCAGCATCTTTCTAACCTGTCTCAGCTCAGTTTCACTCACCTGCTCTGACACATTGTCTATGCTGCTGCCTGAATGTAAAGCTAGAGAAGAAATGAATTGCTGCTTATTTGCTAGTTGTTGTTAAGTAAACACTGAAAGCGGTTCAGTAACTAATTGCCGGCCTTCCTCTGTGTTTCCATCAATTCAGGAGTGAGTGTGTACACTCTTGGGGCCCGAGCTGACACAATGGGTGGTACGGCTGCGCTGTTGACATAACTTTCGACTGACGTCGGCTGATTGTCATGCTGAGAATGGCACCTATGGATTGCTTTATACTGAAGAGGGACACTTTTCATTGTCCTTCCATTATACTGTTCTTGCTTGCATAGTGTAATTAACTCAACATTTCAAATTCAGTGAATTCACACAGCATTCATTCACACCTTATGTCAAACCTGCAAAAGTCCTTTTCCTTCTAGAAATAGGCCATATAGTACATGGCAGGTGACTGTTTCATATCCATGAATCACATGGAAAAACCTTGTCAGAGGAGGGCAGGGTGACTCTTTATAATCTTACTTTACTGAGGGGATCAAGGTCAAGTAGGAAGACATGAGAAGAGCTCTGTCCCAGTAGGAGGAGCAATATAAAAGAATGAGAGACAAAACACAAAGGAGATGGCTAGAGTGGGGTGGTGATGTGGCCTGGTACCATCACAACACAGAAACTATAGTCAGCCTCTGCTGGGCAAGGAGGAGGAGGAGGAGGAGGGGAGAGAAAGTGGGTAGATAAAGTAATGGATGTTGTGAAGGGGAATAAAAAAAGATTTGAGTCCAATAGGAAACTGGGTTTGAGAAGAGAAAATGTTCCTCAGAGGTGGTTAGGTGTATGGGTACTGGTCCAGGCTACATGTTACACAGAAGACATACACTATACTGCCAAAAGTATTCACTCAACCATGCTGCGGTGCATACTGCGCAGAGATCGTCAACTTTCTGCAGAGTCAATCGCTACAGACCTCCAAACATGTGGCCTTAAGATTAGCTCAAGAACAGTGCGTAGTGAGCTTCATGGAATGGGTTTCCATGGCCGAGCAGCTGCATCCAAGCCATACGTCACCAAGTGCAATGCAAAGCGTCGGATGCAGTGGTGTAAAACACGCCGCCACTGGACTCTAGACAGAACAGATAGAACAGTTTGGGGATGGCCCCTTTCTGTTCCAACATGACTGTGCACCAGTGCACAAAGCAAGGTCCATAAAGACATGGATGAGAGTTAGGTGTGGATGAACTTGACTGGCCTGCACAGAGTCCTGACCTCAACCCGACAGAACACCTTTGGGATGAATTAGAGCAGAGACTGAGAGCCACGCCTTCTCTTCCAACATCAGTGTGTGACCTCACAAATGCACTTCTGGAAGTCAAAAATTCCCATAAACACACTCCTAAACGTTGTGGAAAGCCTTTCCAGAAGAGTTGAAGCTGTTACAGCTGCAAAGGGTGGACCGACGCCATATTAGACACTATGGATTAAGAATGGGATGTCACTTAATTTCATATGCAAGTCAAGGCAGGCGAGCCAATACTTTTGGCAATATGTATGTCAGACTAGCCATATTGGGTAAGAAGGAACTATCTTGTACCATATTTTCATCAACTCATAGCTTCTTGATCTTCAGGGAAGCACCTTTCCAACAGCGCTCTGTTTTCCTCTAATGTAATAACTGTATACCTAATTGCATGAAACTAGTTGAAATAACTGAGACACTCAAAGCTGACTTGATGGCCCACCATAACTCAATGAATATAGGGGATACTAGAAATTTCATGTCATTGGCAAAGGATCTGTATTTATTGTGGATCTGTCACATCCCGGCCAATCATCTTAAAGGACCAGTGTGTGGGATTTAGTGACATCCAGTGGTGAGGTTGCAGATTGCAACCAACTGAAAACCCCTCACCTCACCCCTCCTTTTCCTTTCCAAGTGCGTAGAAGAATCTACAGTGGACGTGACACTTGCGAAAAATGTGAAAGGCCTTGTCTAGAGCCAGTGTTTGGTTTGTCCCTTCTGGGCTACTGTAGAAACACAGCGTGAAATGTAGTGCTCTCTGCAAAAGAGGACCTGCTCCCTCTGTAGATATAAAGAACTCAGTCTAAGGTGACGAAAGCTCAATTCTTATTTTATAAGAAAAAGAATACACAAACACGTTTAAATACTATATTTCATTTTGCCTCTAAATCTTACACATTGGTCCTTTAATAAAGTCAGCAATGGCAGCAATAACAAGTTGATAACTGCTAATTGGTCCAAACAGACACCTACTGTGACCTTAAATTGTTGCCAGCTATGACAGAAAATGTATTTGTGGGTAATCACCACGACTAAATAGCTTGACTCCTTGCTACCTTTTGTATAATAATTAATGCTGCACACTGACAGCAGCAGCGTCACTGAGAATCCCTCTTTAGTCAATAAATAATAGCAAAAATACAGAAAAACAGAGCATCACAGGCAACTGGAGGGGTGACCTTTGAGCGAGAAACAGCTTTCATAACCTCTCTGGTCTCGGGTTACAGAACAGATGAGAAGGATCGGTCAGTCAACCAGGAAGGCTGAGGTGGTTTATCACTCCTGTACTGATAGGATGGTTTGGTAATAAAGACACCGGCCAAAACCAGAGCTCGACGCCCAGAAAACTGGCCTCATACACCAAATGCTTCATATTCATATACTCTGACTTTCATGATTTAGGGTCACATACTTCAAACTTGTGCAATCTCGAAGTGGACCCTGGCTTTAGTTTCACTTGTTTCAGGTTTCTTGTTAGCTGCTCTTGTTTCATGACAGGCTGGTCCCAGCGCAGTGTGTCAGAAATATCCATATCTACAATAAAACACACTGACTGGACATCCTCACAAACAGATCCCAGACTGGTGGGATTGGTGGTCACACCTCCTCCACTCGAGTGCTCAACACCGGAGTCCCCCAGGGCTGTGTGCTCATCCCCATCCTGTTCACGCTGTACACCCACAACTACAATCCCAGACATGGAGACAACTCTGATGTGAAGTTTGTGGGCGACACAATCATCAACCAGATCTGAAGCCATGAGGAGAAATCATATCGCGTGGAAATCAGCAGTCTGGCAGGATGGCGCACAGAGAACAACCTTCCTCATTTTTACTATTTGTGAGTAGCATGACATTTTTGACATTTATTACAAGCCTATATTGTAGAATACAGATAAATTCACCTTGTACCTTGAAAGAAAATCTGATACTGCTGCAGTTATTCTGAAAAAACAAACAAACACTGTTAGCTCTATATAAAATTATATTGCGCATTATGACGTGGCACACACAGGGTACCATGACAACTGTGTGTTTGAGTGCGTTTCTGAAGGTGTGTCAACAGCAGCTCCCTGGTAGGATGTATGTGGAGAGAACAAGGCTGAAGTTCAGTAACACTGTGGAAAGTTCAATAGCACTGAAAAGACCATGAGCTCTGAATACTGAGCGCGGCACGTCGATCAGTCGCACAGACGACAGCACGTCATCAATGAAGCTGATGAGGTCACACATTAAATATATTGTCTATATTAAAGGATTAGCAAGTTATTACATTCTATTTAGTTTTGTTTTTACACAGCATCCCAACTTTTTTGGAATCAGGGTTGTATTTCAACCACACAGCTGGATTAGGAGAAATATGGCCAACCCACCCGGTGAGGTGGACACCGCGGTCACAGAGAGTGCTTCCAAAACATGACCACATGCTGGGGGTGAGATACGACTGGTCATCTTGGCTGCTTGTGTTGTTTGCTAGACGCTTCCAATGCCAGGAGAGGCCGTTGACAGCGAAGGTAGCATGAAGCCGGTTGAAGAAAACCAGAGCAACGTTCTCCCTTTCAGTAACACTTGACAAATTTTCAGTCAACAAAACCACTTCCAGTGAATGGAACACGATTATTTCAGCTATGTGACCACGGCTCATTAATCACCATCTTTTCAGCAGCGAGACAACTTTGTAAGAAACAATGCTGCTCAACTCCCACAGCCAACAGAATACAAACAGCACTTCAGGTGGATAACGAATGCATGACACAGGTCTCATCCACTCCAATTAAACCTTTGCTGAATTAATTTCCACATGATAGGAATCCACACGGGGCATCATCCCGCTGAGGTTTGCGGAAGGTATGTGTGTGTGTGTGTGTGTGTGTAAGGGACGCGGTGAAAGAAATGAGGATTCAAAGGCTGGTGAGGGTGTCTGTGTGTGTGTGTGTGTGTGTGTGTGTGTGTGTGTAGATAACACTTGATCACTCGTCTCCCTCTAACTAAGAGAACCAGTCAAACCTGAATGGCTAGGAATCAAGATTCCACCTTGCTCTGTGTGTGTGTGTGTGTGTGTGTGTGTGTGTGTGTGTGTGTGTGTGTGTGTGTGTGTGTGTTTCTGTGTGTGTGTGTGTGCAAGAATCAGAGGCTCTGTGTAGCTACCCAGTGTGTGCAGAAGGTGTCATCTTACCATACAGACAGTAACAAGTGAGCTAAGCGCCACATAAACACTGCAACCACCCTTGACACGCTGCTGTGTTCTGTATATATTTTCAAATGTTACTATCAATAAAAACTGGCATTAAGAAAGATATGAAGTCGTCCCAGATAGTAAAAGACTTGAAGACATGAATCAAGTGCCAATGTAAAGTAATTCATAATTGATGAACCCTATTTAAGTCTTTATACACCAGCAGGAATTCAACACCAACAGCTCGCCATTTACCATCCCCTTTAGGAACAGCAGCCAGTGAGTGATATACACAAATACATGCATGAACTGTGCGATTTCGGGTTGTCCGACAATCATGAGAGAAACATGGTGGCATCTTTGGAAATTAAGCAGAACCACAGCGTGACACGTGTCCACCGGCGAGGTCACACTTGATGGTGAGACAAAGCAGCGTCCAGTCCACGTGCACTGGACTCTGAGCTTCACACTGATTTATTTCTTGCTGCCAATACTTCCTGTGTTACCCACAGGAAGATGGTAACCAAACTCTGACCAGCAGCCAGGGAGCAAAGTCTCCACAGCGGAGACACTCCTCTCTACCTGTAGACACCACTACAGTACGCTGACTCCTTCGGGCAGCCTGTCTCCATCTCCTCCTCCCTCCTCTGGGTGTGTCTGAGAAATTTAGTTGGTTTCCCCCACACCTTCCAACTGTTTGTTTTTCTGCAACCACATGCCTCTTGAGTGTAAGTGTGTGCGTATGTGTGGTCCTGTTCCCCCCTGGGCTATGAGCCACCAAGTCCCATCCACAAAACCTGCATGCACACAGGCCCACCAAAGACCACTTATCTATTATTATGCAAAGTTGACGAGCTGGACAGATGCAGGATTGGCTGAAGGAGAAGTATTCATTGCCTAGAGAAGAAATATTTCATCTTATTTGTTTGGTCCAAAAGCATTTAAAATCAAACAGTGAAGGGAAAGGCCATGGGAAAATAAACAATTCCCCCCTCACACAATGAGTCAATGTTGTTTTGTAATGCTTTGGTAATATTTTAGGAAGATTTATATGCTCCCCTGTCCCCAATGAAAATGAAAAAATAGGTTTATGGGCAAAAAAGTAACAGCCTCCAGACTTAGCTCAGTGCAAGCAATGAGAGAAAAGAGCTGCAGCAGGTTCAGCATGACTCCGCTGAGAACCCAAATCAATCGCACCTTTCAAGCATACGTTCATCTCCATCCCCTCTGACTGTCCCTCCAGCTGCCCTGAACCTCACCGTCTCTATTTTCCTGGCGTTACTGCGGCGATGAGGAGAGCCACCTGAGGCCTGCACCTGAGTGCTAATTGCCGTGTAGGCAGTCTCTATGGTAGCAAAGGTAAACAATGCACCAGGTAAGGTATCACCATAGTGACAAACTCAAGAGCAGCTCTTAAGAGTTACAAAAGAGGTAGTTCACCTGAACAGCTTGTGCTGGCGTGACAAGACACCAGCATCCTGGTAGACTGCTTTGTCCTCAATTCACAACTACGACGTATCACTCTTTTGGGCTACAATACACTGCAGCAACATTTGGTGATGACAGCAGCAGGCGCTCATCTTGAACTTAATGTGGACATTGTACTCCGTCCCTCCCCAGCACCCTCAATCTCTCCTCCTCTTCCTCCGCTGGCCCTCTGATTAAAGACAATCGCGTCATTGAGCAGAGAAAGATCCATGCAGATGAAGGTCTGCATTCCAGCGCTCCACCAGCCTGACCCGGCTGCCCTCCAGCATTCCATCCGCAACACTTATCAAGAGCCACCATCATACCTCGATGCTCGACGCTGCACTATAACCCACTGGTTTCTACCTTATTACGCTCTGTTAGTCTCTTATCTGTGCTGGGAGTCACTGCTTGGCCTTAACATGTTCTCATTCTGCTGAGCTCTTCATAGTATTTCTCTTTTTCGATCATTCATTCATTCACACGAACTCACTCATTTAACAACCCATATACTATCCTCCCAAGTTCACGACTACAGAGCTTCATTCTCCTGTACATCAGCCTCCCTCTGCCCTCTGCCCTGTTGAATTCATTTGCATTTCAAGTCAGTGTATAGAAAGGGACAGTGAGACCAACACACAGAGTGAAATCAATGTGTCAAGAACTGTTGAGTAATGAATTTCCACATCCTTTCTATAGGTAGATAAGCCGTGTTGGCTCGCCTTCTTCAAGACAAAGCGACAGGAGCAGAGAGCAAACAAAGGTGCACCCCCGATTGGCACACTGATTATCTGTCTTTACTCAACGTGCAATGAAAAATGCATACATGCACAGCAACATACCAGTGGACTGGTGTGGTGCTCCACACAAATTTCTACTTCAGATAGCTCAGGTGCTGTCCTGAGTGTCAGAGAGAAAGCCAGTGTGACAAACTGGGGTGTGGAGTCTGGAAAATGCCAGCCAGGCTGGGAGAATCTAATAAAAAGATGCTATTGGGCTGAAACATACGTTCCAACATTTTTGACTCATACTATGGACAAAAAGTATGAATTTATTGGCCTATGTTAAAGTCCCTCAACTTTATGGAAGTGGAATCCTACAGACTAAACAGCTGGAGACCTCTGGCTCCACAGTACAATGATTCTGAATGATTAATTCATGATTTGCTCTACTGTTTTGTATGGTGTCCCACATCACTGTCCGTGTTAGCAGCGGGGTTTGGATACGATCAGATCAGGGTCTCCTCTCATCATCCCTGCTCTGCGCAAAATACTAGTTCAAATGCAAATTTCAGCTGACGGCAGCATGCGTGATTCACCTCAGAAACGTTGCTGGAACAGACACAAAGCCTGTTTGTCTTACCTAAAATAGCTGGGTTCCCTTTACTCACTCACAACAGCACATAACATCCACATCATTCATTCAAATCATTCAAGCTGCTACTTATTTGCCACTTTGTTGTTGACTATCTCACAGCCTTGACACCAGGGTTAGCAAAATATGCTAAACTCCAATGACAAAGGAGCCTCTTCCCTCTTATTAGCAATGATTAACAGTGTACAAACCTTCAGCTTGTTTTTGTAGCCACGCTGACCATCAATTTCATCGCTTCGAATGACATATGAGCTGTAATTTAAATGAATTCTGTCAGTAGCTTCATGACAAAAATACAACTTTTCAGGTTTATGTGTCCTCCACAAGCCGCTGTCTGAACTCACAGACTGGCAGCAAATCCAAAACAGTGGCACGTCCTCCTGCCAGGTTGCATTGTTCCAGTTAAACTTTCATTCATATGATATCAATGATTTAAGCACGTTAACGTCATAGTTGAGACCATCACTACTCAAGAATCTCATGAAAAATAAGGTGTGCCAAATCCAGAAGGCTACATCTCTTATTTCATAGTGTCCCATTCATAATGCAATCATCATTTAGCTAAGTATAAACATCAGATCAGACTCATTATTGACAGACACATGATATTAAATGAGTTGGATCAGGAGCCACAGAGCCAAAAAAAAATTAATTAGGCCATCGTTCATATTATAATCATCGAGCTGTTTATTTAAGGACAAACTGTGCCAATTCCCTGCTTCATGTTTATCATAGAGAAGCACAAACACGAGTTCTGAATGGAGGCAATCAGCATCTATTACAAACCAGTTCAATTTGTAGTGTAAACAGCACCTCTGTTTGATTGTAAACCTGCTCCCAAACACACGTACATGCATGCACGCACACACAGTCACACGCGCTCACTCACACACACACACAAAGCTACAGCCCCTGTAGATGCTGGGTGAAGTCCGAGTGCAGCCTCCTCCCTGGTATCTCACTGCTGCCCGCAGGTAAAACGCACTGTGAGATCAAGTTCTGCCTCGGACCAGTTATTTCCAAATGGAAATGAATAACCATCAAATGCATCCTCATGAGTCTTTTTTGGTTTTTGTTTTCTTACATTCAAAGTTTCTGTTGAGGTTTTTCGAATGAAGCTTTGAAAGGCTGCTGTCATACTTAATGTCATCGTTCTAAAAGCAAAAAATCCTCAAAAAAAAGCCTCAATTTGAATAAAGCAGTGCTGTCAAAAATATCGCGTTATTAACGCGTTAACGCAAATCAATATTAACGGCCTCATTTTTTTTATCGCGAGATTAACGCTCTTTGTGACCTAGTGAACTTGTAGTTTTTTATAAGCTGTGGCCACTGCTAGTAACTTCAGAAAAACTACAGGATCCGTTTGTAAACCGGAAACAAAACAATAGGCACGCCCCACGCACGTGTTTGGTCTCGCCTGCTCGCTAGCTGTAAAGAGTAGGCTAATGGTTTGTGTGGATGTCGAGCACGAAACGCCGAAATGGATGCGAACAGGATTCTGAATGGAAAGTTTAGTTTCAAAAAGTTACCAGATGGGTCAACTGACAAGACCAAAGTTATCTGTGTGTATTGTTGGTGTGAACTGAGTTATCACCGCAGCACATCCAGTCTGAAATACCACTTGATGGCCAAACACACGGCTAATGCGAATTCTCCGCCGCCTCCTTGTCAAAACCAGGCGACAATGGATGGCTTTCCACAGAGGCATATGGATACCGCAACTAAGAACAAGCTTACTGCAGCCATAGCCAAGTAATGTTCATTCTCTCTGGAGAGAAATAAGAGGCTGGGTTGATAAGCCTCTGGTGAATAAACAGAAGAGCAGTATAGTCTGACTGCTTGTATGTTCAAAGGAAACTTAAGAAAGGAAAGTTTAAGCCTGGT
The DNA here is from genome assembly GCA_037975065.1 of Chaetodon trifasciatus. Lineage (NCBI taxonomy): Eukaryota > Metazoa > Chordata > Actinopteri > Chaetodontiformes > Chaetodontidae > Chaetodon > Chaetodon trifasciatus. The sequence goes on from JBBMOE010000030.1 coordinate 6,700,653, forward strand.
TTAACTGCACTATAGGCTGAGTCCTAGTTTACAATGATGTGCACTTTATAACTTAATCTTGCATCACCCTGTTTTGATCCCTTAGAAAGGGTTGTTGAAGGGGCTTTTTTGTAACCGAGTATTTATTTATTTTTAGTCATCTGTTTATTGACAGTGTTAAATTGTGTGAGATTTTGCTTCAAATGTGAACGACTGCTCAAAGTGAGAATGTTAGTTAGCAAGCCTATCCACTTTTCCATGTTGTTAAGAGTATTAAAATGATAATGGGACATTTAGAACAGATAAAAATGTACGATTAATTTGCGATTAATCGTGAGTTAACTATGACATTCATGAGATTAATCGCGATTAAATATTTTAATCGATTGACAGCACTAGAATAAAGTGATTCATCAGATGACGTAATATAAATACATCCAAATATATTTGTATGTATGGATTTAGAGATCTGATACAGCCGCCTCTCTCGGTCTCCGTTGCAAAGGGTGACTTCCGCCATGTGGACGGGGTATTTCCCAGTGAATTCACAGAACCACTCCTGTATCATGATATATTACACACACTGTGACAGAAGATTTTGGCCACATCACCCCCCCGCCACACACACACACACAGACTACCTATGTAAACAAGGAGAACAGCATCTCCTCTAATCTCCCCTTTAATCTCCTTCTGTTTGTACTATGACCGACCTCAAACAGAGCGTTTTCCCAGTCCTGTAACGTCCACCAAGCTTTCTAGATACCATTTGCTTATAGGCTGTTTGAACACTTTGTCCTGTGTGGCAGAGCGCAGACAGACAGTCTCCCCTGAGACGCAGACAAGCACAGACTGGGGACCGGGGTCATTATTATAGAATCTCTGGCACTTCACCGGAGCACAGAGCACAGACGTTGCCTGATCATGCCAGAATATGACACTGATGAAGTCACATCTGAAGCAGCGAAAAGTAGGATATGAGTGTGTTCAGCGCCCACTTAAAAATGATTTGTTGCCACAGTTAACAGCAATGTGTAGGCCTGAATATCTCAAAGTAACACGACACTGTAACCTTATTTATCCAATTATAAGAGTGGTATAAGAAGAAGAATTAGAGGGACAATCCCCTTTATTTGTCACACAACACACACACGAACATGCAATTGGTGAAATTTGTCCTCTGCGTTTAACCCATCCTGGTCGTCCTTCCTCCGCGGCAGACCAGGAGCGGTGGGCTGCCATCCGACCGGCGCCCGGGGACCCAGTTTCCATTGGTCAGGTGGTGATTTTAGTCAGGTTTTTTTTTTTTTTAATGGAGGATACCCCAGGTGAACACAGGGAGAACATGCAAACTCCACACAGAAAGGCCCCTTTTCCTCAAGCAGCATGGTGGAGGACACACCCCCGGTGCCCACAGCGGGAATCGAACCCGGGACCTTATAGCTGTGAGGCGACAGTGTTACCACCGTTCCACTGTGCCACCACACAAGTGCTTCTGCTATGCCTAGGCCAAATCATTATTTTCAAAAAGATCAAGCTTATTTTGTGTTTATTCTCTGCATTATAAAAACTTCTGATTCAGCCACATAACTGATTAAAAAGCTGAGTGCACACAGCCTCAGACTCCACAGCTGAAACAATGTGTTGATTAATTCATGTGTATCTACAACACGTTTATATTTTAGTAATATTTCACTGTTCTCTGACATTTCATAGACTGATTCACTGAACAATGGAAAAAATAATCTGCAGATTAATCAGGAATAAGAATAATGGTTACTTGGAGCCCTGCATACATGCACATGGCAACATCTACTCATGCGGCGCCATTAAAATATCAAACAGCCCATAAACTGGCAAAAAGCAGAACAGTTCAGAGAGAAACTGGGTGCAGTGGAAGAAAACACCTCCACCTCATGATGCTGACGCCAGTGATTCACTAATGCATCACAATCATACCACAATATTAATTTATGATTTTTCCACCCGATAGCAACGTCTCAACAGGTGCTGAGGTGTGTGTCACAGGTCGTAAATGTGTGAGGTGTGATGGTTCCTTAACTTCTGTCCAGCCCTGTTTTCAGCTGTTCAGCCATGGAGAAACAAGAGAATTATTATAAAATTTTATATATTTCTGTCTCAAACCAAACGGCAAAAGGCGCAGCTGCACAATTCCAGCAATATTTAACATAATGTATTTGACCTTTCTGTTGAATGCAATCCAGTGTTTCCTCTACATTCATGTAGGAGTGGCGGGCCGCCATTCCTAAATCCTAACCGCCGCTCCTTCAAAAAAAAAATTTTTTATTATTATTGTCGCAAATATACCACCACCGCATGTCTCCAGCTTCACAGCAAAGTCCGACGTTAATTACTCGCGAGAGCGCGGCCTTGAAAGTGACATCACGTCAAGCACCCAGGCACCAGCTCAGACAGTCAGAGGAGTGTCGTCTTGGAAAATAGGGCAGCGACTTACCGGAGAAAAGGTAGACGTATTAGCTAAAGATAACTCATAATAGATTTTACAAGTTAAATAGACATTCGCAAAATATTGATGTCCAGCTAACGTTACGTAACATATCGGTAGCTTAAGTTAATTGGGCCCGATGCTAACTCAGTGTCCCCAACGTGAGTAAACTAATTGATAGCATTAAGCTAACATCTGCACGCCATGATGTAACTGCTGACTGCATTTTCAGATGAGCTTGTTCAAATATTTCTCTAAGAAGAGAAAGACAGCTGATGAAGATGACGCTAGTCAGTATTGATGTGTCGGTCGCCAACGAAACGGCTCTTAGAGCCGCTCTTTGAAGATAACGATCTTAGCCAGCTCCTGCCTTTGAGCCGGAGCGAGAGGCGCGTTGCTTTTTGTTTTTTTCTCGACTTTTTTTCCGTTTAAGCCGGACGTGATTGGTCAACAACATGACGTGTGGTGGCTTCAGTGTGTACGCACTGAGCAGGAGGGGGAGGAGGGGGGTTACAGACACAGCGCGCGCGCACACACACATTCAGCCGTTAAAAAGCAATTTTCAACTGGCCATTCAATAAATAGGCTGTAAAAATAAAATCTTCAGTCAAGTGTCATTTGTTTACGCCGCCACGGCTCCCCGGAGAGCCTGCCCCCGCTGCTGAAAAACATCCTAGACTAAACACTGCAACCCAAACGCAGTTAATACCTCTTCAAAGTGCCACCGTGTGACTGAAAGTTGACACATCTCATTTCTGCACAGGCATTTGGCTTCCTGGTGAAAAGGCCACTTAGAGGCCAATCATTAAAGAACAAAATGTGGTGTAGGTTTAACATTTGCACATAGGCCGACGTGCCTCAGTGACTGCAGACAGAGAGGAGAAAGTGGGCATTATTGGCTCTCTCCAGCCGTACCTGGAGGACAAGTTATGCAGGGGTGAGATTTCATTACCAGCTGGAATGTCCTGCTGACTCAGTCAGTAGGTTGAAATCTGTCTCATGACTTCCATTGTCACGTTAGAGCATCAGCTTCACACCCAGCAGCTGGACGTGTAACTGAATAGTATCAGTCATCGCCTCTCAGCAGAATCATATGCGTTCAACGTATTTCCACCCCAAAGCTTTCTCCATACACCCTGAGTTGGACTAAAAATGCACGATTTAATAAATAAGTCTACAGATTTTAGAAAGTCGTGTCCAAACAAGGTGCAGTTCAAATAAAAAAAAACAGGAAATGATGTAAACAAAGTGTGAACAGCCTGTGAGCGGGCGCACGATCGAACTACTTTTACGACATTAACAGCATGACTATCACACACATCCTCAAGTCTACCAGCCAGCAGACAAAAAAGGAGCCCAAAAAGTCAATTTTTCATGCCCGTCACTGGCTGAAGCGTGATGCTCCAGAGACGAAAATGGCTTTCACTGCTGTAATTGTCTAACTTTTATACCGAGTTGCAACCCACAGGCAAAAACACACGCACGCACGGACACACATGAGAGTGGGCCAGCCATGTAAATGTCAGCTCTGCTGGCAAGAGATTTATGCAAAGTCTCCCGGGTTGTCCCTCCGTCCTCACAGAGAGACACACGGGGACGGAGGGAGCTGAGCTGGGTGTGGACTCAAACAACAAGTGATGAAAGTTTATGGCTTCCCTCAAATTCGCCCTGTTTGCAGTCCCCTCTGCTCCTACTGGGACAAGACAAACCAGTTCCCTTCTCTCTGTCTCAGCCTCTCTCTCTCACACACACACACACCTCTTGAATCATTCAGAAACCCCACTGACGCCCCCGCCCCACCCCCACAGGTCTACCATATCACCTGTACGCCCCTCCCTGCTCCGCTCCGTTTTCCCTCCTCCTCCTCAAACTGAGTCCTACCCCTCCCTGTGTGCTATTGTCCACTGACTCCTCATCCCCTCCTTTACGATCAATACTGTCCAGCAGAAGGGAGACAGCAGGGAGTTCTCTCTGTCTCTGCCTCACACAGAAAAGCCAAAAGAGACAGTTACACACCTGTTGCTGTGTCTCACATAAGACACAGCTAACTCTGCCATCACCTGCTCAGAGCCACAGACACGCAGAGACAGAGCGCTTGATCAGTGTGAGGAATATTCAGGTCCTCCGGCAAAGCTCAGGGCGAAACATTCCTCCTCTGGCTAGACTGCTTTCAGAGGCGTTACTTTAGTATTTACCAAATGACGTCTATGCCAAACATGCTGAAAGAATATTTAAAAATTAGCTGAAAAATGTGCAGTTTTGAGCGTGCGTAGACCCTCAGGGGCCACAGTCTTGCCTGGAGGCCATTGTTTCTATTATGAACTGTCACCCAGGATAGTGGGTTACTGCGTTTATGCTAATTCTGTTGAAAAATGAAGACCCCCGTCAGTGTCTAACACCCAGCAGAGGCTTACACCTTGACGGCGGTCCAGGGAGGACATAGCAACTGGTGTGTCTCTTTCTCTGAGGTCAGCCATGACAGCCTGGCTAGCTAACAGCGTCAGGGTCAGGTGCCCCCGGGTTACCTGTGCCTCGTCGGTGCCACTGCCTCTTTCCAGCTCCCCGATGTAGTATTGCTCCATCCACCGCCGGGCGTTCTCAGAGTGCCGGTGCGGGGGTCCCTCCATGTCGAGGCTCACATCCTTCCCAGACCGGCTAAGAATCAGCGCCTCTCCTCCAGGGTGCATCCGCAAGAAAGCGGTCACGTCGTACACCCTGGTCCCCAGCAGCACCCAGCAGGAGTCCTTAGTGCAGTGGCGGGCCACCTCCCTTGCCGTGAAGAACCGGGGGGACGTGGACGGGGACATCTTGACTGTGGAGATGCAAAAAGTCCACCTGAATCAAAAACTGAACTCAGAGAGGAGAGCAGGGAGACCTCCGCGGAGGACCGTCAACTTCACTTCTGGACTAACAGCAACACTTGGCCGCTGACACCCAGAGGCTATTAAAGCCTTCAAAGTATCCAGAGGAGGGCACAGACAAGAGGCGGGGTCTGTGAGAAGTTCAAACGCTCGGAAACGATCGTAGAAACCACGTATTGACAGTCCCAACAGCCCACAGGTGTTTCAAAACACTCAAAACATTTAAATGAAGTTCTCCTCTGCAGTGTTGTTACTGTTTTATGAACAGAGCTTTGCTCCTTCCTGCATCTGTTCACCCCCTTAAAGCTGTGAGAAGACGAGTTTCACGGAGAAGTTCCGAATTCCTACATGTTGAATGCAGCGTTTCGTCCAGGTACACCTGTTGATCAGAAGGCGAAAACTCCCGGGATGACCGTGAAGTCCCCTAGTCTGCTGTCTCCGATCAAGCCAATAAATATCCGATATGTTTACTCAAACTAACGGTAATTATAGACGTCAGCTTCCTGATCAATAATGTCTATGCACAAACTACTGTGAGGCGTTTAAGGTCTAAAATATGAAGCCAAATACAGCCACCTCATTGTACTTAACGTAAGCCTGACGTTTGAATAACAGTTTCACTGGTCTCTAAAAGTAAAATGTCCATTTAAAGACACACTTCGTTATCAATATTGTTTAAGACATGCAATAAAATGTATATGTGGGTCCCCTTTAATACAAAGGGCGTGTTTTTGTTTACATATCTCTCTCGGCTTTATCTTCAGTGAACAGATGAAGTCAGCTGCTGCCCGCGTGCAGAGTCGGAAATACCCCCTCCTTTCAACTGCGAGCCCAGAATGAAACTATGCAAAGAAAACACAGAGGTGTGATGTTTACGTGCTTAGGTTGAACGCGGGAGCTTTGGCATTATAAACAAGTTCTAATGCGCAACGATGAATATTTAGACTTCATTTGACAAAATCGGAGAAGTTGCAGTTAGTCTGAAGGCAGCGCGAGACCCAGCACCTGTCCACGAGCGCCGTCCTGCGTATTTCGCTGAATATGCGACTTGCTGGAGAAAAAAAAAAAAAAAAAAACGACTGAAAGAATGATGGGAATGTTAATTGTAATTAGGCGCAATTGAATGCAGTATTCACAGCTAGTCATGATGTAATGAAACAGGTGAAGACAGACTCTTACCTGAACTACTGGCTCATCAATTAACCTGTATTTTTCTGTGGAGTAAGATAACACAGTCCAAATGACAAGTGAGAGGTTCGCAGACTGACCCTGTGTAAAGAAGTCTGGGGGTCTGGGTCCAGAACTGTGTGGTAAGCTTAGTTTTAAGCTAAAATAAAATGCAACTGTGATATCTACAGAAGATCCTGGCCTAACCTTATTGTCTTGGAAACTGTCCTGTCTACTCACGACAGAGCATCATGATGTCAGACTTAAACACATTCATTTCAGCATACATTGCTGTCTGTCACAGTGCCATAGTGCTTCTATATAATATGTCCAAATATAAGAAAACAAAATGACAAATTCATGCATATAAACAGCGCATTGTCTTACAAGTGAACGCAGCACACTGCAAGCGCTCTCTCCACCTGTGTGATGTAGTGTGGCGTAAAAAGCAGCAGGAGGCGGAAAAGGATCAAAGTATGCATGCAGGAGGTGGGCGATGTGAGAGGGAGAGACAGCAGTAATGAGGTGTTGACAGCCGGTGAAACATCACCTGAAACAAGGCTCACAGTCTCACTTTTTGCTATTTTTTTCCCCCCTGCGCCCAGCTGGCCCCGCCTCTCCGGCAGCACACCTGGAGCATGAGATTAAGGCTCAAGTATTTAAGGAAGACGCTGAGCTAGAGTGGTCGCCGGATTATCCTGATCTCTCCCATGAGTTATCCAGACCCCAGCCCATGCCTTCCAGCCACGTTCAGCCTCAGCCTCCCACGTGGGGAGATTGTTTGTTCCACTAGCTTTGTGTTTGTATCTCCACGCCTTATGAGTGCGCTTTTTGTTTCATGATTTGTTAATAAATTGGATTTTGTCTCTTACTCTTGTCTCCTGGTCTGTACACTGAGTCCAGCTGCTTCCAAATTTAGGCCAAGCCTAACAAGCACATTGTAAAGCTGACAGGAACAGCACTTTAGCTGTTAGGTGAAAACATTCACACACACCTCTCACTCATTGTTGCATTTATATTTAGAGCTGAGTCATGAAGTCTCACAGTTCCCATAGTTAATAATAGATATGTGTTAATTTGAACATTTGTGTACTGATGGGGTCTTCAAACAGAGATGAATATCAGGCTTATAACACAAGCCATACTCTGAAATAGCATTATGACTTCACATTGCAGGGTGTTTATAGACAGCTGTTTATGGAAAATATTCACATGATCTTCCCTCTTATAGAAATAGAATAAAATGGAAAGGTGAGGGGAAAAAAGGCGCATTATTACCAGTACAATGTCACACTATGCTTCCCTACAGCTCAGAAAGGAACTACTGCATGTGTAGCTGTGAATTTCTGGATCAGTCCATGTTCAGCTTGACTTCCAGTTATCTAATTCCAGTTAGACTTAGACTGCTTCTTTATTAATCCCAATTTGGGAAATTATTCCAGCTAATTGCCTGTGTAGCCCAGAGAGTCCCCTCAAGGAGTCCCAAGATCAATCTTAGGGGCTGTAAGATGATTTAGCCTTAGAGATAAGACATTTTTTGGTTTGTTTGTGGTTAAATACCTTCTGAGTTAAATAAACTGTGTGAACTTTAATGTCCGTTTAGCAGCCAGCTTAGCTCATGAGCTCTCAAGTTTGCTTAGTTAGCAAGCGTGTTGGCTTGGAGAGCTTTATTTTCTCCCTTCAATAACTTTTAATGAAGAAAATGGTGGACAAAAAGCCAGCAGGAGTAAATAGGACAGCAGATTAATTTAGCTGTCTTGTTTTATTTTGAAAAGCCCGTTAAGAGGCAACCCGGGAAGGAAATTTGTTCTTTGAGCTGTGACCTACTGAGAGCTCATGTCCACACTGATAACCTGTGATGAGGGGCATCAGGTGACCCACGGCTTTGTTCTTTTTTGGTCACAAAATGTTTGGAAACCACTGGTCTACAGCTGTTTCCCCTGTCCTTATTACCAAATTATCCTGTAGTTAATTCCAGTAAAACTTTCAGTTACATTTTAAAACTCAATCCAATCCTTGTGCTTCATTTTATACACACTTCCCTCCCATTTATCATCTATGGAAACTTTGAGATTGAAATTAAACAGCATGTATGTGAATCACGTGCTGAAACAGTGAGTTTGAAAGATGGTTTGGTGTGCTGGTAGATGAGCCCTTCTCCTGTTTCCTTTCTTTACAAACTGGAGAACACATCAGAGTGAGTGTGTCTCACATCTATTGTCTCTTCCCATCAGCGATGTGTAATATTGATTGGCGATATTTAATGCACCGATGCATCACATTGTTCAGGCACGTCACCTTACACTGTGTGACGCCTGCTTCCCTCCTCACCCCAAGTCTTTATTGTGGACCTGATTTCTCTCTCTCCATCACTCTCCTCCCTCTCTTCCCCACTTTTGTCATCTCTCCCCTCTTTCTTGACATCCTCTGTCCTCCCACTTTCCATCCTCACGCTCCCCTATTTTTTCCTCATTCCCTGAATTACAGCTGCTTCTAAAAATACTCTGCATGACAAAAGAGTCCTCAACAATAGACTGCGTGTCAGTGTATGTGTAACCTGAAGCAACAGGCATGTGTGTGTGTGATGTGGAGGGTGACCTCCCTGTGGTGATGTCAGAGGAAGGAGGGGTTAGTTAGTCTCCTCTGAGGAATGATTGGCCTATCATCTGGCCTGGTCATGTTGGCACGTAGAGTATAAGAAGGCAATGATTCCCATTCTATTGATTATTTCTTCGCCACAGAGCACGAACACTCCTCATGGCTACTGTCGTTCCTGTAAGTATCAGTGTGCTGTGCGTGTGTTTCTGCATGTGCATGAAGCCTTTGTCTTAAACTTTAAAAAGTAGCTCAGGTCAGAATTATTCAGTCACAGAAGCAGAAGGTTTCCAGAGTGTTTGCCCTGTGCAGAAGGAAGTGTTGCATCGTTCACGCAGTGTGACGCGTCATTTTAATTGTGTTTTAAAGGGACTGTTAAATTCTGTCAGGCAGCTCAGCAGCTCAAAGTAAACCCAGTAGAGGTGGGAAAGTTCAGCATTTTGGAAAACCTGTATGAGAGATTTTCACATTGATTCACTCAAAACTGAATATATTTGTTCATATATGTGTACACAGTTTACAGAGTAATTTATCAGATGTGGATGAGACCACTGTGGGAGGAGAGACACTGAGAATATGTGGGTTTCTTATCAAAGCTCTCCTTTTCTCTGTGCATGACAATTTCAAGATACAGGTCAGCTATTGTGTCCATGTGTGTGTGAATGAGAAAACATCTGTTGGGAGGCAAATCTACATGATCGAGTGTCGGCCCTGTAAATGAATCTGCACAGCCGAATTCTCTTTGTGTGTGTGTGTGTGTGCGTGTGTGTGTCTTGGGTTTCTGATAGAGAGGGTGATTAAGTCTGCAAGAGGAAGACAGTGGCTCGTACGCTAATTAAAACGGTGCGATGTGTGTGTATGTATGTGTGTGTGTCAGAGTGTAACATTTGAAGTGTGAATGACAGAGGCGCACAGCTGAGACTCCCATAGCCTCATTATGCTCTGCTGTCTGAACCACAGCATCTATTGTGCTGCAGTAGATTAAAATGTTAGGAGGCCAATAATAGCGATTAGTAATTAAATAATTATCAGTATTTCCCATGGTGCATCGGTGGTCAAATGTAGAAGTATGTCGTTTAGAAACAGAGCCTGACATTTAGAGAGACAAACATTACGCAACAGTACATAGTGTACGCATTTAAGGGTTATCACTGTGTTAATTTAGGCAGCGGCACACACACTGATCCAATCCATCAGTGTAATACAGCATATTTTAGAGCGCTGTTACACACTGCAGTTATACTTTAGGAAGGATGAAATGTACAAGCTTAGCATGATGGATTATTTCAAAAGAAGTCTTTTAGGTGCCTGCAGCAAACAGATGTAATGTCTTATTCATAGTATATAGTAGTTAGCATTTTGAGAAACAGCAGAATTCAGGATAAACGTCATGAGAAAAGTAAAAAAATACTCAGAATTTTGCTAAAAAAAAAAAACTAAGGTTAATCATAAAATGTAAATAATGTTATTTTGCATGGACCTATCTGTTTCCACAGATTAGGTGTGCATGTGTGTGTGTGTGCATTTCTGCAAATGCATGCATGTATCTAATCTATCTATGCAGCAGTTCACAACATATGACAAACCCCTCTCTCTCTCCTTCCTCCATGACACCCAGTTTGCATCCTGCTATGCCAGCGTTCAGCCACTGCAGCTGTTTGGGAGAGGACCCAGAGGGGACAACTACCTGTCGCTCCTCACATACCGAGGCCCTCGCTGCACCCCGCGACCCCGCCTGGCATGCCACGCTCCGAAGATGACCCTGAGACAGATCTGTCGCACGCTGAAGGTGATGAAGCAGGTCAGGAACAGAGAGGCTGCCGCTGCTGCCGCTGCTGCTACTGCTGCTGCTAGGTGAGGAACAACTTCTGCTGCAGTCACCTGGAGCTTGGAGCCAATAACTGGTACAGTAATTAGCACTGGCACTTTTTTATGAATTGACACAAATGTTATCACATAGTGTTTAGTGTCTTCACAAAGACCCACTGTGTCAAAGCCGTCATTTACATACCAATCAACAATGGGATTTGAAAATGAGGGAAATTTTCTGGCACCGTGTTCTGGGCCATCCCTCCACCCTGAACACTGTCTAAAATATCAGTTAACTACTTCCTACAGTAAGTAAGCGACTACAGTTAGGTGGTCAGAACCAGATACCTGGTTGAAAGTCTTATAAATTCACCTGACATGCTGATTCTCCACCCGACATGCTGATTCTCCACCCTCTTGTGTCTAATAACCGTGCACCTCCACTGTTGCCGTTTTGTTGTCACTAAGAGTTTGCAGACATGCATGCAGCTGAGCAGAGCAGTGCTTTGAGCTGAATGCGAACATCAGCATGCCAACATGCTCGCAATGACAAGGCTAACATGTTGATGTTTAGCAGGTACAATGATTGCCCTCTTAGCTTAGCATTTTAGCATGCTAACACTCATTCGCAGAGGCTGATGGGCATGTCATTAGTTTTGTGCGAGAGAAAAAGTGTAATGAGGTTTATTTCAGTACACTATTCTTTCATTGGTGGTTGAACATATTTAGCATGCATTGATTCTTCAGGGATAATGACTGTGACTAACTGACGAGCCTGAATAGTTATGTGTACTATTATTACATTATTGATGCAATTACAGAGGACAATAAGCCGTCTGTTGGTGCAGGTCTTGGCAGCCCCTCTCTGGACTGTGATCACACCATTATCAGTAGAAGCCACTGGAGTCTGCGGTTAATAATTGAATACTCTCGTGTCACTGCCAGAGCAAACACTCAACCACACTTCCTCCTCTAATTTCTCTGCCTCTGTGTCTGGTTTCTCTCTGTGCACAGGAAGCAGGGGTCCGCTGCGCCGGCCCCGGCATCGCCCGGCACCAAGTCGGAGAAGAAGTGCGTCCCGAGCTGTTTAAGACACAAACGCAGCATAAAACGTGTTGGCTGACCCAGGAGGCCTGGCGCGACTGCAAGCAATCCTTTAGCCCTCAGCAGAAACCTGTTTGACACCAAGTTACAACTTATACAACAGTGACATGGGAGCTCATCCACCCTCCAGCGGGGAAATTCATTTAGATTATTCCAATTTGGACAGCTAGCTGTTTAACTGAGGATGCTGGAGGACGATGATCGCTTGACCTGCAGTCCGTCAGGAGAGGACGCCATGATCTTATTCTCACACACCCTGTGCTTTAGAAAGTGGTGATGTTTTTTAAAGACCAAAATAACATAAGCTACCGTTTTAAATGGCTTGTTCAGTAGCGTGGAACTTTTATTGACTCCTGTCATTCCTTACATTTCATTTTTGGTCCCCCTTCAGTCTCCATGTGGGGGACTAACATGACTTTTCTCTCTGATCCTCTGAAGGCATTGAAATTCTATCGGGCTGCCTCCTCTTCTTATCCTCTTCCTTCCTTCAACACATTTTTATTTAATGCAGCTTGTTTGCTGCATTTTAACTTCAATTATGTCTTTTAAGAATTGTTATTTTGTTTGCTTATAGAAGAAAATAGTGATCTACTCTTATGCTAACCATTACTGTGGCCATTTCCAAAATATGAGGATGGCTTTAAATACAGCATCGATAACCAACATCACATTTAAAAGTCACATGCTGAAAAAGCTACGACCGTATCGGGCGGATGTGGTTACCGTCAACTATTTCAGATCATGAAATGGCAGCTGTTCCCTCTCTTCTTTGCATGCAGTGTTGTTTTTGTGCATTTGTCTCTTAAATGTGCAATAAAATTGTCAGTCAGCAACAAGTCGTGAGTGCACATCCAGTCTTTGTGTTTGTATGAGAAAAACAGCATGACAATGAAAATTTTAAATCTTAATTTAAAGTATTTATCTAGAAAATTGAATATGTATTAATCTCTTGGTATTATTTAACACTAAAAAGTTTGACAGTGGCGTCAAACCTGATTAGCGCACCGACGTATGTCACATCACACACGTCATATAGCATGAATTTGATTGATAAAATTAGTTTTTAGGGCCTTTAAATGTTGGCCAAACATACAAACATATTTCCACATGCTGTTTCTGTGGGGATACATGTTCATATTCTTAATGAACCAAGCAATATTTAACTCAGAGACCACAAGTCTCTGAGTGGGAGGGGTCGTGACAGCACCCCTCCCCTTGTCCTTGTCCCGATGACGACTGTGGAACACCCTGGTGAGGGCAGGATCAAGGATGAGGTGACGGGAAATCCAATTTCTCTCCTCCAGGCCATAAGCTTCCCAGTTGACAAGGTATTGCAGACCACAGTAGGGTCAGGAGATGACGGACCTCATAGGTAGGGTGGTCATCTATAATGCAATGAGGCAGAGGAGGAGGAGGAGGAATACACTCTGTATTAAAGGCGGTCTTCCATTCACCTCCTTCTTGAATCTGAACCAAGCAATAAGCATTGCGGGGTCCATCTTGGTGAACAGAGGCAGAGTTCATGAAAGGCAAAGGATATTTGTTCTTTACCATTATGTTGTTGAGTCATCTGAAATCGATGCATGAGTGGAGGGTTTTGTTCGTTTTATCCATGTAGAGGAAGCTGGTACCAAGGCGATGTTGACAGATGGACGGTTCAAGGAGTCCTTGATGTACGTCTCCACAGTCTCTCGTTGGGCTTGTAGAGGCAGCTGTATGGGAGAGGTGCACTGGGCAGCAGGTCAATGACACAACTGTATTGATGATGAGGAGGCAGATAGAGTCCTTGCTGTCTACCTAATACTACTTGGAGGTCATGGTACTCAGGTCGAACCATGGCCAGATCAGGGATCTCAGGACTGGAAGCCTGACTGGACACAGACTGAGGCAGGGCAGATTACAGGCATTTGGCATGACAGGTGGGGTGCCAGCTAACACTTCTGGCTGAGACCCAGTCACCCTGGGGTTATGCTCAAGGAGCCACAGGTGATCAAGAACAACTGGAACAGCCTCAGATGGAGAACACAGATTGAAGCAACTCCTCATTCCACCCATTCTCTGCACACAATGTATGAAGAGAGAAAAGACTTTTGGATGCATCTTTACCTCGTATAGGATGGTTAAGTACTTTTTGCATCTCAGAGATGAAGGCAGAGTACAACATGATGACCAGGACGTGCTTCTCCCATCCCACTGTCACCCAATCCAGGGTGTTACCCCTGAGGAGACCCATGAGGAAAACAATTTTGCTTTGCCTGTGGGGTAGGATGGTGTGCAAGGTCACACTGACAGTTGAAGGAACAACATTTTGAGTGTGTTAAAGCGCTTCCTTTGCAGAAAATCACTTCTGGCCCTCCATCAGCAGTTCGCGCCACAAAAAAGAGTGACGTGACATCATGTGTAAACATCCTATTGGGAATTGTTAGCATGCTAACATGCTAAAGTAAGATGGTAAACACTATACCTGTTAAACATAAGCATGTTAACATTGTCACTGTTGGCATGTTCGCATACTGACAAGCACATTTAGCTAAGAACAACCTCACAGAGCTGCTAGCATTGCTGCAGACTTTTAGACTTGTTTGAATCTACCATCATAACAGATACTGTGTCAGATACAGATACACATGTTCACCATCTTCTAATCTACATCAAACGCTCAGTATGCAACTTGCTTTTAGGGCTTTTCCATTCTTAGTCCTTTTATTCTTCTTCTACAGCTCACATGTGCCTTTGCACACAGAAAACAGAGAGCTGACCATGTGTGTGTGTGTGTGTGTGTGTGTGTGTATGTGTGTGTGTCAGAGAGGCCTGGGGCATATGACCGGACAGTAGCCGCAGCTGATCAGACAAGTCTGCTGCTGAATGTTTCATGGCCGAGATTCTAAAAGGGTAACACAGTGTAACTGCGCATCTGGGGATCTATAGCTCTATATGTGTGTGTGTGTGTGTGTGCGCATATGTGGGAGTGTACTGGAACGTGAGTAAGGCGTCAGGTTGTAGAAAAGTAAACCATAGCTCTTGTTTCTATACAAGGAGGAAGCTGATACTTCAGCCAATAACACCACACACACCCACACCCACACCCACACCCACACACACACACACACACACACACACACACACACAACAAGCCTGACCTGTTACTGAAAACTACGTAAGACACTGTAATTAATTATAACTGCACAGTACAGTGCTGGTCTGACATTATACAATAAACAAACAATAATAATATGATAAAATGTGGAATGAACCTGTTGACAGTTAGAAATATCTGTAGTTATATGATTCAATCAAGTGCCACTAAGAGTAAATCAGTAAATCGGGGCCCGAGGACCGGAGTTGAGAAACACTGACCTACAGGAGCAGTGTGACAGATGATGACTGCTGTCATACTGGCAGGGATCATTTTCAAAATTGTATCATAGATTTTGAAATTGTGCGTTTTCCTACCTTCCCACAAGAACCTCAATGCACCTACTGAACTGCGCAACCTCAAAATGATTAAATAACTTTAACAAGCACTGAGACTCATCTGAGGCCACGCAGCCCTTGAAAATAGTTAGTAGTTAATAGAAAATGTTTAAAAAAATGCCTGCATCAGTGGTCGATCTCCATTAAAATACAAAGTAATTATTATTCCTTGACCCATGATTCAACTTAACTCCACCAAGTTTTACTGAAATCTGCTGACATGTTCTTTAAGTTTTTACTTTGTCTTATGATTTGTGCTACAATACTTTTTCTTTTCTTTTTTTAAGTGCCAGCAGAGTGAAAGGTGAAAAGCTTTTCACTGCAACCAGCATTATGGCGCAGGACTGCCTCCATATTAGTGACTTTCTTGCACCTGAGACTTTTTACTTGGCTGCAACAACAAACAGCACTGCAGCACTGCCTCTAAGAAGAGTTTATGTAATGCAAGCGTGTGTCAGTAAATCTCCAAGATGCAAAATTCAGACTGTTTCTGAACACAGGCTGCTTCACCATCAGAAGTAACTTCTTGTCCTCGGGCACCCCGGTAGCATGGAGGTACCACAAACTGCGACATCCCTGCTTTGAGTCCGGCTGAGGTCCTTTTGTTGCATCATTATGTTGATAGTGGGGGCCAGCTTAATGAAATTTTAGGAAATGAGAGCTGTCATTTTGAATCATGCAAATAAAGCTTGCCATTCCTGATTTGCAGTAATTTGCATCAAAACAAGGCACAACCGCCTACAGCTCCGTAGATCCAGGCAGCCCAAAAAATGTGTTTAAGTTTGTGGGAAAATGTCAGTTTATTATTGTTAATGCAACATTGCTCCACCTGTTTGTGTAAGCCTGATCAATGCGAGTCCAACATTCAGTCTTTTGGCTCTGTTTTGGTCACCACCAGCTGCTCAGGGAAATATCTGCCTCATTAGCCGCTAAATCGTCCACTATGTTCACCAGCTAGTTGCTAACTTTGTCAGACTGCTGTTTGGTGCTATTAGGTTGTGTATCGTGAGTTTGTGGGTTTAACAAACATAGCGTCACCCTCTCATCATTTCAACTGCTTTAAACCACCTGCAGCCACGTTACACAAGCCAAGCTCAGCTTTCATACGCAAACACTCACCTACACGCCGAGCTCATCAGCTGATTGCTGTCCACTCACTCTCATTAAAGAGGCTCAGCGCAGGTGTCCTCGCCTTCCTGTATGTCGACGTTCGTACGTCATTTGGGACATTTTCGTCATAAGGTTCGGTTTTCAGTGTGGGCTGCGGTGCGTATGAATCAGAGTGGAGGTTACAGGTTGGGCTTTAAAATAGAGTCAGTGGAAAGTTTTCACTGATTACACGTCTCTCTGCGTGGGAGTGGCGCTGAAAGAGGACGGCAGTTCAAACCAAAAATAAAAAGGCTAAATGCAAGGAAAGCTAGATATTCCCAACAGTCAGTGTGGGCTTGTTTTTAAAGACCTGTTTATACAGAGTAGCCTGGCATAAACAATGAAATCTGCTTTTTAAATGGGCTTAATCTCATTAATATATACAACTAGTTCCCAGTTTATTAGGACACCTAGCTAAAACTAATACAGTGTCCTGCAATAAACCTCCCATCATGGAAGTTCTCATGTTTTTGGTATGTTTTGACTCAATTTTATGACAATTTTTGACGCTGTCTATCCAAAATATATTTTACAGAGAGGTAATGTAGCCTAGAATTAAATGGGATGCACAAAATGACAGATACACCTCTTATAATAATGCATTACAATAAATTGACTCAGAGGCAGGCAGAGTTCATCTAAATAAAAATCATTTATTTTTCATTAATATTATTATTATTATCATCATCATTCTATCTAGAGAGAGTCCACCATGCCGCTTTCAGAACTGGAGTAGTGCTAAGACATCTGTCTGTCTGTTGGGGTTCAGGATGGGGAGGGAGGAGGGGGACAGACAGACGGATGGATGAGGAGGTCGGGGGGGGGGGACTGGGACTTACAGGCTCACACTCCTGTTCATTCTCCATGCTGATGCAAACAAAGGGGGGGGTGACATAAAGGAGGGACGAAAGAGAGGAGGAGAGGGACTGAATTGTCTTTAAAAGTAGTTTGTCCTTGTTGACCTACATGAGACTGAGCTGGGAGGAAAAAGACGAGTTGGGGGGCGACGGGGGAGCAGCTTCAAGCTCATTGGTCAGGCTGCCGGACAGGGAACCAGGACAAGCCAATCGCAGACTGATACAAAGGAGGAGGGTGTATGTATACATGTCTGCATGTGTGTGTTTGTATAGAGGATGTGCTTGCATTGGCGTGTGTGCGTGTGTGTGTGTGTGTGTGTGTATCCGTATGCACATATCTGTGAGTGTGTAACTGGTCAGAGTTACTTTGATCCATTGTCACTGTACACTTGTCAAAGTTACTGTCACAACCGGGTACAAAGTTGAGGTAACAAACATCCTTCTTCTTCTTCCACTTCTGCAGAAAGAGAGAGAACAGAGGAGAGAGTGAGGAGGAGGAGGAGGAGGAGGAGGAGGAGGAGGAGGAGGAGGAAAGTGGGGAAATTATCACAGAAATCATCTTTTGAATCTTACAAAGGAATAAATGGCCAAACACAGCGACCAATGAGCAACCTTTCAAGCTAAACGTTACCTGTTTCATCGCGCTGTAGTGTTTCCACTGGAAACCAAGTTGTTGTCAGAATTTGACAGAGACTGCTCCTTTATTACTGGGTCTGCAGGAGGAGACACAACTACATCTTAAGAATTCCTCACAAACTTCAGTCCGTGCACCTCGAAAACGCAGAAAACCGCTGAGGCTGTAAGTGCGAAGGAGAGCTGGAGCTGAACTACAGCCAGCCTGCTTCTGACGCTGACATGAGCGCTCAGTGTGTGTGTGTTTCCTGCGTACGCTGTGTGTGTGCTGCTTACAGAAGTAGGGGTGCTCCATGGCCTCTGTGGCGGTCAGTCTCTGTTGGTGGTCGTAGCGTAGCAGCTTGTCCAGCAGGTCCAGAGCCTCGGGACTCACCAAGTGCTGGTTCTCTGTCTGCACAAACTGTTCCCAGCGCTTCCTGCTCTGCCTGCAGACACACACAGCACACACACACACACACAGCTGAGGGGGCGTCCACTGAACAGAGGCAGTACCGCACTGAGAGATGTGAGGACACCGTGCGCTGCTTTGTTTTGGTTATTTTCTCCATTATCCCCATGTAGTACGAGCATTTTGTGACCATTGAAAAAGGCAAAGGAGAAGAAACTGCATTCAAAAGGTTTGTTAGACTTCCAGGATACACTCTCTGTGTGTCCCAGNGACCAATGAGCAACCTTTCAAGCTAAACGTTACCTGTTTCATCGCGCTGTAGTGTTTCCACTGGAAACCAAGTTGTTGTCAGAATTTGACAGAGACTGCTCCTTTATTACTGGGTCTGCAGGAGGAGACACAACTACATCTTAAGAATTCCTCACAAACTTCAGTCCTTGCACCTCGAAAACGCAGGAAACCGCTGAGGCTGTAAGTGCGAAGGAGAGCTGGAGCTGAACTACAGCCAGCCTGCTTCTGACGCTGACATGAGCGCTCAGTGTGTGTGTGTTTCCTGCGTACGCTGTGTGTGTGCTGCTTACAGAAGTAGGGGTGCTCCATGGCCTCTGTGGCGGTCAGTCTCTGTTGGTGGTCGTAGCGTAGCAGCTTGTCCAGCAGGTCCAGAGCCTCGGGACTCACCAAGTGCTGGTTCTCTGTCTGCACAAACTGTTCCCAGCGCTTCCTGCTCTGCCTGCAGACACACACAGCACACACACACACACACAGCTGAGGGGGCGTCCACTGAACAGAGGCAGTACCGCACTGAGAGATGTGAGGACACCGTGCGCTGCTTTGTTTTGGTTATTTTCTCCATTATCCCCATGTAGTACGAGCATTTTGTGACCATTGAAAAAGGCAAAGGAGAAGAAACTGCATTCAAAAGGTTTGTTAGACTTCCAGGATACACTCTCTGTGTGTCCCAGTTCAGCGGCTGCATCCTTCGGAGGGTGAATTTGAAGGCCGATTACGTCACAACTACGCGCGAAGGCTGTCCCAATTCGTCCAAATTCGAAGGCTCCTCCAAATGCAGCCGACAAATGCGTCCTTCTTTTCCCTGTATTTGGAGGATGCATCGCTACTATCCTTCGCGGCCTCCCATATCCCAAGATGCTTTGCGCACCGATTGTTTTTTTTTTTTTAACAATAGCGACCAGCAGCACCGGCACCAGCAGCGGTGCAGAACACACATAAATGTGATGTAAATAACAGGTTTTTGCTCAACGCCAGGAGCTCAAATGGCCTTAAAACCTCTAAATGGCTGTTAAAATACGTAACGTTAATAACGATAACACGTAGCCACCGGAACGTAGAGCCAGCTATGTGTTGTAGCTTAAGGCTAACCTGTTGATATGAGGAACTGTTAGCCTTATTAAACCCTTCACTTCACTTGTTGTGTTTCCGTCGTCTGTCTGTTCTGTTTCTGTTGTGTCGTCTGTTAAGTTTTTGTCGCCGTACGTGTGTTTTTCCCGGGTTAGGAGGGAAGAAGTTATGACGTCGTGACGCAATCAGGAAATGCTCCGAAGGCTAGACCGTCCCTTTTACCGATAGTTGATGCGGCCGACGGAGGAGACTCCGAAGCCGTTGCCTCCGTAGACCGCGTAGGCTGGGTCCTCCGAAGGATGCAGCCGCTGAATTGGGACACAGCTTCTGCGTTCTGGTGAGAAACACTCAACAAGAAAAGCTTTCCCACCAAATTTCCCCTCAGTGAACTTACATAAGAGGAGTCACAACAGGGGAAAACGTGAACTCATGTCTGGAACTACCTGTGATGCAGTTTCACATCATAACAGCAGGCAGGACAACACGTTTCAGCGTGCTGGAAAGTGGACGCCGATCGGGGCTGCCTGGACAGCAGAAGGCCTCAACAGATTTGTTTTACTTCAATTTCAAATTCCACTTCATTAGGCTTTATTTTATCAATAGCCGTGCTCCAGATTTCCTGACTGCTGAGTCAAACCAGACCATATGCAGCACTGCAAGTTTGCGAAATATCAAATTAGCACCTTCAGTCTGTTCCTCGAGCCGTTAGCGCAGCAGACGCTCGTCATGCTCGTCGCTTTGCTGGCCCTCAGGATATCTGCAGCCTCTGTCCTGATTTGACTTCTGCTCTGCGTTCAGCTCCAGAGCGGCAACAATATGTCACATTAAGTGGAGTGTGGCGGGGATCCCGGAGGTAAAGGCAGAGTGGACTTACTGTCCCAGCAGGTCTTTGAAGCGCGGGTCCAGCTCGATGTGGTATTTACGCAGGTAGCCGAACAGCTCGTCCGTCCCAAGGACCTTGGCGATCCGCACCAACTAGGAAACACAACAAGTATGAATCATCTTCGCCTCATTACGGTTGGTACATTCATTCACTCAGGAAGAGCATCAGCTATCAACCTGCATTTGTTCCTCTGAATTTCTCACCTTCCAGTCTCGGTTCTGTTTGTGCTGACTGACAGCCGTTGACACTCGAGAGCGAGGCGCTACAGATTACATCTGATAAAGGTCCGGGGCGCAAATGCAGGTCGTCTCCATTACAAGTTTGGGACTTCCTGTGTTTAACTGAGACACAGGACGCCCCAAACAGCCCTGTGTGAGCTTCTTTTGTTTTTCAGTATGCGAGCATGAAATCAGTAATTAACGATCCTTCGTCATCGGTCTCATTCAATATGCGTGTGCTGCTGTCGTTCCCGGTGTGTGTCAGCTGCGCACGTGTGTGTCACAGGTACCTGGTCATAGTTGTCTTGGCCATGGAAGAAGGGCTCTTTCTGAAAAATCATACTGGCCAGCATACAGCCCAAGCTCCACATGTCTAGACTGTAATCATACATCTGAAACACAAAATCATCAAGTGATGATGAGGACAGACATCGGGATTATCATTTCACAGCGCACATGGCGTGTGCGCATGTGTGTTCTTCTTGTGTGTAAATGTGAGAGCGAAAGAAAGTGAAATATCTCTAGAGGCTGTTAAAATGTGGGCTGGTTGATGGTGTGTGTGCTTGTGTGTTACCTGGTAGTCCACCAAGAGTTCCGGGCCTTTGAAGTATCGTGACGCCACTCTGACGTTGTACTCCTGGGATGGATGGTAGAACTCTGCCAAACCCCAGTCTATAAGGCGTAGCTATGGAAACACACAATTTGTCCTCCTTCAGCGTCACTGCACAGTTCTGAAACAGTCCCAACTTTTTTTAGAAGCGGGGTCGTATCAACGCACACTGTTACAGGTGTGTGTCGTGTATCCTGTGAGGCAGATGGGTTCGTTCACGGCTATGTCCGCCTGCTGCCCCCTACTGGCCAGTGCGGACGTGTGTGAATTTAACACTGTTGGGCAGCAGATAGTAGTGCGGTGATACAGTTCAAGTGGTAACACTGATGAAAACATTCAGTATTTTTTTATTTTTGTATTTTTCTGCACTCCAATTCCCAGAAACCCCAGCAGGACCAAGCACCGACTGATGCTACAGCCACTGGCTGTGACCGAGGCGTGAGCAGCTGTAAGTATAAGGTCAAAGTTTAGTGACTCTTTATCAGTCAGGTCAACCGAACAGTGCTTGTGTTTTCTGTTTAGTTTATGTAAAGCTTAATATTATTAACTAGCATTAGCTCTGCTGGGCTGTTTTCCACTGAAGGTTGATATATTCGGGGTTGCGGCTGAAAATAAATCCCGGTCACAGTAGTTAACTTGGCTGTAAGTCTGCGGCGGTCTGTGCTGTTTTAGCCAAAACGTAGCATGTGGTATCTATCTGCTACATGCCGAAAATACCACCACGTCTTCAGAAAAATCTCCAGTGTGTACTGGACCAGTCTATCTCGCCTACTGTTACCCACAATGCAAAGTGCTGGAACAATAACAACAACGCCATTGTTGAAATGAAGGCTGCAACAGTAAGTGTTTGGAAAACAGCAACATGGGGCGCTGAGGGGCACCTCGCTCGCCGCACCGGCCCACGTTTGGTTCTGTCCCCCTGTCCTGTCTGTCTCTAAGCTGTCCTATGATACGGTGAAGGCGCAAAAAAGCCCCAGTTTATCAGACCATGAATGTGACAAGAACTATGTGGGACTGGGCACCAGTACCAGAGCTGGGTGAGCAGGAACCCCAGCCTGAGAGACTGGCCTAAGGCGGTGTGACAACCGGGAATACAGCACCGAGGAGACTCACAGCTAAAGCTTAGAGCTTCTCTTCTTTAGAGCGTGAGGGACTGCTACGCAGGAGTGATGGTCTGCCATCCGCCGTGCTATCGTTTACTTCCACCCTCCAAAAATTGGTTAAGTCTGGCCGAACATACTAAACTGAATTAACAGTTTCATACTACGGCAAGCAGCATGCAGCACATACTGTGTTCATGTAGTATGTAACTATCTTTGACACTGTGAAAGAAAAACTTACAGCCTGTAGCAACAGCCATTAGCCACACTAGCGCTGTGCTAACAGCCGGTGGCTGTAGCCGCAGTCCCAGGTTTGATTCCCACCTGGGGCGCTGTGGGTGCTAAGGGCGTGTCCTCCACCATGCCTTCAGTGCCTGCTGCCCCTTTATCTTGAGGAAAGGGGCCTTTCTGTGTGGAGTCTGCATGTTCTCCCCGTGTTCACCTGGAGGATCCTCCAGAAAATGAAACCCCCCTCTAAAAAAACACCACCTGACCGATGGTGACGACAAAGAAAACTGGGTCCCCGGGCGCCGGTCGGCTGGCAGCCCACCGCTCCTGGTCTGCCGCGGAGGAAGGACGACCAGGATGGGTCAAACTCGGAGGAAAACTTTCACCAATGCATGGCGTGTGTGTAGCATGTTCGATGCAGTGTGTGACCTCTGTTTTCTTTACTTTGCTCTGCCATCACTGCTCCAGCTCATTCGTCACCAGATGACGTTCAGAACGGTGACAACAAATGCTTTCGTGAACTGGGTGAGAGCAAGAGAAAACACATTCCTTCAGATGGAAAATACACCTGCTGTTACTCTAAAGATCAGACCGGACTCCTGACACGCTGCAGGGCCACCATGTGTGTGTGAGCCGATGCTAATGAGTTAGCGACCAACAAAGATCTAACTCTGTTACCAAATGGAGAATCTAAAAAAATGAGGAGGACGTAAGCCAGAGAGAGAGAGAGAGAGAGTGGGGCTGAAATAGCAGGGGAGCGATAACATTCAGAGTGTGTGTGGGTGTGTGAAGAAGAAAAAAAAAGAACTATATAGGGCACCACCTACCTTTCTCAACTGGTGGTCGATCATCACATTGTGGGGTTTAACGTCACGGTGCATGATTCCCATACTGTGACAGTAGTCCAGAGCCTGGCACGCACACACACACAGAGCAGAGAAATGTGTGTATACAGTTCAAATTAAAAAAAAAAAAAAAAAATCAACCACGTCATGTGACGAGTCTCACCTTCAGTAGTTCATACATATAGAAACGGATATCATAATCTGTCAACTTCTGGTACAGCTCCTGCAGGAAGAAACACACTCACATCAGCATCTGGATGTTGAAATGACGCAACATGAGACATGATTATAGTGGGAAGTGTCATTTTTCATTTCCTTTTCACACAAACAAATCCTAAAAATGACGATGATGTGAGTTCTGCTGGGTTCTGTGCCAAACAGGCATCTTCCCTCGCGGCAAGAGAATCTGATTTGTAGGCTGGTGAAGCATCTCTGGAGCACCACAGAGCTTCATTCATAACGCTATGACACATTTCACCTTTATCAAAAAAAAAAAAAAAAAGTGCAGCTCTTGCGGTTTGGCCATAGTGCCGCTTTGATAACATTTCCACGGACTGTTCAGAAGCATGCAGAGGAGAGGTGCGCATTGTACCTTGAAGTCTGTGTTATTGATGCATTCAAAGACGAGCGCTGGAGTTCTGGACTGTACAGAGACAGAGAGGGGCGGGGGGGGCAGAGGGTTGAAATCAGTGAGACAAGAACAATCAGGAACAATGAAAGCTGAGCAGGATGTCGCTCATTACTGATTCAGCCACCCGATTAACCTCAGATTTTCCGGCCCCCACTGTGTGACGAACTACCTGGAAGTGAACTGGACACACACGCATCGCACCTGATAGGCAGACCAGCAGTCGTAGCTGCTTGATTTCAATTCAGCTGACAGTGAATAGAACACATCTCTAAGCTCTGTAGTTCAAAGGGAACTACAAACAAACTCTCCAGAGAATTGATCAAATCTCCCGCCTTTACTTGATTGGATTACACCTCTGTAGATGAAGATATTCCAGAAATGTGTGGACCAGTGGCATCCCTGACCTCAGAAACAGAAAATCCCAAGAAGAGAGAACAGAAAAGCTGAAATTACAAACGCTTCTTTGCTCCACATGGTAGCAGGTTTCACCCCCAGCAATAAAAAAAAAAAAGCAATAATCACACCGAGCTGATCATCAACACTCACTGCCTGAAAGCAATTACATCATCTCAACACCTGTAATCACTCCTGAGATCCCTGATTGCCTTCAACCCGTCATTACACCGCTGGCAGGTGCTTACTTGTGTTTTAAATATCCACATGTGAAACAGCTGTAAGGCAGCTGCAAGAAGACTCTAATGGGACTGATAAGAGACGGCCTGAATGGAACAGAAACAGCATCAGCCACAGACACAAAGTCAACAACTTGCTAGTCGTTCTCATGTGAGCTCGAAAAGTGATCCGCTGGACACTTTGGTGTGAATGACACTGCGGAGAAATGTTTAAATGCGTGAATAGATGTTAGAATTTTAGAATCAGGGACGCACATACGCACAATCTCACAGTGCTGGCACTGATATTGCTTTAATTGTGGTCAGGTTGATGCATCCCTCACTGTAATGTCCTTACAGCAAACACGGAGCTTCACTTCTGTCTCACACCAGTTTCAGTCCAACCATTCGCTCGTTCACTCTGACAGGACAGACGTGCCATAAGCGGGCCTACCACTGGGTCTTTGACTGTGTCCACCAGTCGGATGATGTTGGTCCCTCCTCGCAGGTTCTCCAGGATCTTGATCTCTCGCTTGATCTTCTTCTTCTTGACCGGCTGATTCCACAGGAAGAGTGGGCGAGACAGACAAAGGCAGAGATTCAGGTGAGAGGTATGAGGAAACATGGTGCTGAGGCATATTTCTGCCTCTGATCTTAAACCTGCTGCTGCTGCATTCTTCACTACGAGCCTGTCAATCTGTGCTGGAGGGACCTTGATGCTTACACTGAAACGACTGTCATGACTTGTCACTGGCTTTCACTCTGTCCTCTGTTAAACCTCATCTGTCACCTGCATCGCCATGACGCCAGCTCCAAACATTACCCATCTTACTTTCAGTTAGAGGGTTGTTTAGAGGACCGCTGTCCTCTCACAAAGCTGATAAAATGACTATCTGATCAGTGAATGAATAACCAGGCTGAAGCGAAACACCTTGCAGCCGGTAACAGTAGCAGGTGCACCAGTCTGCGTAGCTTCACACCCCACGAGCAAGGCAACGGCCATCCAGCCAATCAATCACACTCCTGTAAGCAGCCCTGCGTCAGGGTGCGGCGAGCACCGCCTGCTTCATTAACATGGACACTGACGCGAATATGTGAAGAGATGTGGAAATATGGAAACAAATAAATGCATTTATGTATTTCCTCATCAATCACAGGCATTAATTTAGCTAATTGTGTATTCATGTCAGCCTTTTTTTTTATATAAATGTAATAGTAAAGAAGTCCTTTATAGTCCTCCATAGTTCACAGCACAGTTTAAGTCTACCAGCTGCACTCACTACATCACCTGGAGGACTCTCCGTTAAACACATCACATGGTAACAAGAACAACAGGAACTATAACTGAGAAGCAGGAGCTCAGGAATGACTGACAATACAGGTAGAAAAATGAGTAGCAGACTGTCAAAATAAGCTGCCAGTTCAATTTATGTCAATCAATCCACAGGTTAATCCACTAAATGTCTAAACACTGACAGGGGACGGCTCCGAACCACACACTCAGCCACAACACTCCTTCAGCACGAGGAGATCCCGCCGCTCACCTTCAGGATCTTGACCACCACCTTCTCATTGTTGGTGATGTTGATTGCCTCGAACACTTCGCTGTACTTCCCTCTGCCCAGCTTGCGAACCAGCTGGTAGTCCTCCTGGTTGCTATAGGGACAGACAGAGAGACAGAGCAGCGCTTGTGTGACTATGTGAGAAAGAAAGGAAAATATCTTCAGCATCAGCTTGCAAATAAGTCGGTGAGTAATTGAGCGTTCTTGCCACTGACGTGAAGCTCTGCCTTCCTGCTTCTGATCTCAAAGTGGGTGTTATTGGACAGGGTGAGCATGGGGACAGAGGTGGAGGTGAGGAAGGTGTCAGACGGTGCAGAGCAGCAGGGTGGTGGGCTGGGAGACTGTACTACCATGGTGTCACCACATCCTCACAGCTCCATGTATAATAATAGACACCCATCTGCCACACTTCCAGCACACAGCACATGCACACACAGACCGGTGATCCGCTGTGGTCAGACATCACACGCATGCAATTACAGCAACCTGCAGTAAACAGAAATGTCCTCACTTCCAGTTGGGTACGTGGGCCTCGTAGTCCCAGTACTCCCGGCTCTTCAGCGTGTTGACATCTGCGTACACACGGGACTTGCTACCGGCCACCGGACCCGGCATGACGAGACCCGAGGCTCGGGCGCTGCGGGGCGTGTGGCAGAGATCTACCGGAGGTGGGACCCCGGGCAGACTGGAGTGGAGCTGTAGGGGTGGACCGGTAACTGGATTTGCGGTCTGTGTGGGTGTGAAATGAAAAAGGCCAACCAGCTAGCTTCCCTCTGCAGTCAAACTGAGAGAAACGGGAGAACAGCTGGGGGAGAACCAAAGATGTCCGCTGAGGTTCGCCGCAGTGTGCGCGCCGAGCAGCGCTCCTGGGTCGGATTGTCAGAAGCAGCAGAGCCGGTGTCGGTGGGGCTCAGACGGGGGGGGCGGGGGGGCTGATCAGAGGTGACAGTGCAGCTGAGGTGACACACAGGGACGGGGAGGCATCGGGGTGTTGAGGTAGAGAGGAAACGGACCCCTAAAAGGCCACAGAGGCGGAGAGAGGGTCGGTGATCTAAAATATTACGGGTTAAACTCCGAAGCTAACGTTACTCTCTTTGCGGGCCCTAAATCCGAAACGTTCTGGGAGGAAACGGGTGGGCTTCCTGCGCTAGCCGATGGACGGTCGGGGAGGGGGGGAGGGGGGGGTTGCCCTCGGTGGCTCAGTGTTAGCTATCAATCAACTGTTGATGTGACGGATCGGTAGCGGGGGTCGACCGGAGGGAGAGGGGGTGGAGCAGCAGAGAGAGATCGATGTTGTTAGCTAACGTTAGCCAGCGATGCTACTTCAGCGCGGAGATGTCGCACCGACGGGGAGCGCTCGGCGCCGTGCACCACCATCGGCGGAGCCCGCGTCATGTGCGACCGGCTGTGCGGGGAAGCAGCGCCTCAGTGGCCCGGTACCAGACGCCGACGGAGGGGTCCGGGATTCGGAAGTTTCTTCTGCAGCCACAGACCTCCCCGGTCGAGAGCGCAGGGAAGGGAAACGGATTGCGATTGAAGAGGAGCGAGAGAGCCGCCCGGATGTGAAAGCAGCTGGCTGCCGGGGTGAAGTTGAGGAACGTGATGTTCGACTGAGCAGCCGGGATACAGCGCCCTCTAGTGAGGAGGATGTGCTGGAGGGCAACAGTTGGTCAAACACTATTTTATCCGCTTTTGTGCGAGATGAGTATGAATATCATGTCATATTTAGAAACTGAAAATAAAACGTGAACGCTCGGGATGTAAAAATGTTTTGCAAAATTGAAACTAAGCTTTGAAAGCTTTGCGTTGCGTCTTCCTTCACAGCTGCAGCACTCTTTTTACACTGTTTCTCCAACACATTTGCAGAGTTTGTTTGAAAGTTTGTCATAATCAGCATAGGAATTCTTGAGTTAGGGTCAAATTGGGTTTTGTTGGGTCACAGTGACCTTCGGCCAACACGATCTAATCAGTTCATCCTTGAGTCAAAGTGAATGTGGTGCCAAATTTGAGGAAATTCCCTCCAGGCGTTCCTGAGATATCATGTTAATTACTACTGGGACGGGTGGACAGATGGACCGACAACATGAAAACACGCTGCCTCTGGACACAGCTATCATGGTGTTGAGTTGAGTGTCGAGAACTCTGCAAAATCACAAGAATTATGTACTTCAGGTGACGTCCTTCTTCAATAAGGGCTTGACTCGTGTAAGTTTAATGAAAAAGATTTTATTTGTTAGTGCTGTGTGTAATTGAATGCTACATACATACAGATAATCTTAGCATGAATGTACATGTACTGTACGTTGCCACAATTTTTTTTCTTTTCTTTTTTTTTTTTTTTTTCCAACATCATTCACATAAACTACAGTACAATTTGAAAAAGCTAAAGGAGGGAACAGTGCTGTGAGGAGGAGGAGGAGGAGGAGGAAGAGGAGGGGGGGAGCACCAGTTCCCAGGGACAGAACACAGGAACTAACACAGCAAGCATGCAGAGAGCAAGAGACACCAGGGTCTGACGGGTTTCTGAACTGGAACTGAAAAGGAAGGAGGATGGTGGGTGAACTGGTGCCTAAACTGACTTTTTCCATTCAAGCCATCGGCAAAAAAAAATGCAGAAGGATGGATTTGATTCATTTGTGCTTATATGGGAGATTTTCTGCTCCTTTCCTTGCCTGCTTGTCGGATATGAGAAGGTTTTCCAACCCAAACCTAATCAAGACGTGACAAGTGCAGCTCTCCCTTTCACCGCAGGACTCCCCACCACATTCACAGACTGACTGATTGATGGCTGACGTGTTTTTGTTGTAGTTATTAAATTTTCACACCACCACCCTGCAGAACTCTGTGTAGAGACAGTTTCTTGAGTGATAAAGCTGTTTTACAAAATGCAGCATGACTTACCCCAAAACCTACCCCAAGGCCCTGGTCTCTCCCTCCAGGAATATAGATTTTCATATCTATTTAAAGAGCATTCATAAAAAATAGTATAAACAAATGTGAAAACATAAAAAACATACAGTACTTCTTTACTTTAAGTCCAAGTTGGCCTCAAAGTATTATAATGCCAGATTCATAAAATAAAAAAAACACGATGGTGGATGGAACCAACCATCGGACCTCGCATGATGATGATGGTGAAGGACAGAGACAGAAAGCGGAGGGAGGAGGAGGAGGAGGAAGGAAAGAGAGGCACCATGGCCTCATTTTAAGGCTAAAACAAAAAGAAAAAAAGAACTGCAAGCCAGAATTTAAAAAAATGTCACTTCCGTCCCCTTGGCCTCCTCCGTTTGTATTCAATACTTTTCAATACTGCACTCAAACCATGAATGAAGACTAAAAGAGGGGGGGGGGGGAGGAGGAGGAGGAGGAGGAGGAGGGGAGAGAGGGGACAGCTCCCCAAACGAACAGAAAAAGGAACAATGGCCATCAAGGCTGACACGTAAACCATCTTGTGTTCCAGGTTTCTTAAGCGCGACGAGAATCTCATAGCATTCAAAGGAGAGGGAGGTGTCATTCACTCTGGTATAAACTCACTCTGACACACACACGTCAACCTGAACGCAACAAGTAGCGGGAAAACCAGTATTAATGTTTCTTCCAAAGGTGGAAAACAGTTAAAACAAAGTGCAGGTTCATCCTGCAAAAACAGCTCAGACAGACCAGTAAGGTTAGTAAATTAAAAAAGGCGCAGGTCTGTTGAAACATCTCTAATACAATACTCTACAGTCTGAATTTCCCTGTTTGACAGAATACCGTTTCCATTCACACACTCGCACACACACTCTGTCACTCTCTCCCACACACACACACACACACACACACGGTGCTCTTTGAGGTTCCCTACGACAGACCGATACAATCACTACATGGACTACAAAAAATAAACAACAAAAGAGCATTTGTCAAAACATTTCACATGGCAAAAAGTAGCAAGAATACAAAAACAGTTCTTACATATTGTTTTTAAGAAAGACAAGTTTCCAACTCGTCTGCTGCGGTACACTCACACATCCACTGTATGTACAGGCTGAGAGAGACGTGCGATGTTCAAACGTGAACGTTTTGCGGACACGTGAATCTAACAGCGCTGACCTCTGCAGGAATATCACAAGTACATTAGTGTGAAATATATATTTCTGTATATACGTCTATGCTGAAGGGTGAGATTGGTATCAATCATCAGGCTTTTTATTGGTTAACTTAAACTGGTCGGTTAGTCCGCACACCTTTGGGATCGGGTGCTGTCTCATCCTGGTGTTTTGGTAACAGGTGCGGCCATTAAAAGCGTGGCCCACACACACACACACACACACATGCGCAGACATTTTAGCATCGGAATTATTTCACTTGAGGGTAATAAATCCCAAAACTGCCCCCACACCCTTTCCCTTCACATGTGTTGAGGAGCTGACTGGCTACTTCATAAATAATAAGTGTAAAAATACTTAAACACAGAGCGATATGGAAGCAGGGAGCTGGGTCGGGACCAGAAGAGTCGCTGCACTCTTTCTGTATTACTGTGGGGGGGGGGGGGGTGAAAAACAAAAGAAGAAGAAGTCATCCCTCACCTGACCAAAGACAAATGCATGTTAGCGAGACTTTGCAGTCTTTTGACACTAAACTGCAACAGGCTGAGACAGGAAGAGAAAGACGCAAAAGAAAGCAGAGGTGAGGAGAAGAATGAAGGAGGGACAGCGTGAGGAGCAGGGAAGAGGAGCCATTAGAGAAACAGAGGGGCAAAGAAGAAACAAGGGAATGATCCTCCTCTAGTGGACACTAGCAGTCACAACATTTTCTGGCCTGGTTGGTTTTGATGGAGACTTACTGCCAAACTATTTCTAAAACATAAAAACAAACAATGGTAGTCTCTTCTAAGGAAATTAGGAGGGATCCAAACCCCTGCACGATCAACCTGCGTTATGGCACATGTTTCTGTCTGCAGCTCTCTGAGTTTAACTGGTGGCAGAAGCCTCTTCACTGCTAACAACCGTCTTGAGCGTGGGGATGAGAAAAAGGTGTAAGAGGAAAAAGAAGTGGAACAAAAAGGAAGTGCAGGGAGAGAAAAAAAAAGCCCTCTCAGGATTTCATGGAATGACTGATGGTCTACGGGCCGTTTAGTAAAGCAACAAAAACCTTCTGTGTCACTGGTGGGAATGAATGTATTAATAATAGCCTGGACTGTCCTGCAGATGTGGTGATAGTTAGGCTAATAAAAAGCCTACAAAGGGTAGATAAGAGGACAGGAGTTTAGGGGACTGTCTGTTCAAAAGTCTCAAAGGATTTATATGCACTGGGGCACAGGGTAACCCCCTCCATCGGCTGTGTGCTGCACCGTGTGATCCTGCAAAGAGCCCAAGTCACTGAAGCGCTCGCCGCACCAAACACACTTGAACTGGCCCTCTCTGGAGTGCGTGCTCTGGTGTTTGGTCAGGTGCTCGCGCTGTTTGAAGCCCTTGTTGCAGTGGCCACATTTGTACGGTTTCTCCCCCGTGTGCACGCGCCGGTGTCGGTTCAGGTCCGACGAGTATTTGAAACGTTTCTCACAGTCTGGGCACTTCAGCGGCTTTTCCCGCGACGGGTCGCAGCGGTGCTGGACAAATTCCGAGGAGGACAGGAAGCGGCGGTCACAGAGCGAGCACTTGAGGGGCTTCTCTTGGCAGTGAGAGTTTTGATGACGCTGTAACGTGGAACTCTTCTTGTAGCCCTTGCCGCAAACGTCACACTTGTACGGCTTGTCCGGCGAACTGTTGGACGTCTCGCCACACTTGTGTCTGAGCAGCTCTCCTGACTGGCTGAACTCCTTCTGGCATGAGGCGCACTTGAACAGGTTGTCCATGCCGTGGACGTGCTGGTGGTAGAGGAGGTGAGAGGGCTGCATGAAGCCCTTGTCGCACAGATTGCATTTGAATGGCCGGTCAGTAGGGTCTTTGTGCGTGCGTCTGTGGCGCACCAACGCGTATTGCTGCTTGAAGCTCATCTGACACTCGTCACAGTGGAAGGGGCGCTCCTCTGAGTGCGTGCGCTCGTGTTGGCGAAGGTCAGACGGACGCTTGAAACCCTTACCGCATGTGGCACAGCGAAACGGCCGGGAACCCTGCGGGTGGCAGGGGTGGTGAAGGAGCTCTGACGACTCCTTGAAGTGCAGCTCACACAAGTTGCATTTGAACAGGTGCTCGCCAGAGTGCACGTACATGTGGCGCACAAGGTGGGAGCGGTGCTTGAAGCTCTTTTCACAAACAGCACACTTGAATGGGCGTTCACTGCTGTGTGTCCGCTGGTGGTGCTGTAGGTGTGACGACTGGCTGAAGGCCTTGTCACATGTATCACATTTGAAGGGCTTCTCTCCTGTGTGCACCCTCTCGTGCCGCGTGAGTTCTGACAAGTGTTTGAAGCCCTTCTGGCAAACAGAGCATTTGTACGGCCGGTCTCGGGCCGAGGGAAAGGGTAGAATGGATGAGCTGCTGCTGGCTGATGCTCCATCACTGCTGGGCTGCTGGGGGTTATTTGAGTTTGGTGTAACGTTGCCAGAAGAACCAGGACGGTAGGTCTTCTCACATATTGAGCACTTCATTGGGTTGGAGCTGTTATGGGATGTGTGGTGCTGGGCTAAAGAGGTGAGTAGAGAGAAGCCCATCTTACACACCCCACACACAAACGGCTTCTGCTCCACCTGAACACACTGGTGTTCTAGCAAGTCTGTCGCCTGGTGAAAAATCTTCATGCACTGGGTGCACTGGAATGACCTGTCCTGATTCACCATGCACTGGTGCTCATGTGGGTTGGCCAGGTGGGAAATATCATGTCCACAGGCCCCACACTTGTGTCCTCCCTCTGTCCCTACCTGTAGGGAGGTCTGCTGGGCCTGAGCGGGGTGCTGCTGCTGCTGACTGTGCTGCCCGCCTCCATGCTGCTGAGTCCCGCCGTGTTGTTGGCCGTGCTGGCTGTGCTGTCCATGCTGTGTCTGCTGCTGCTGCTGCTGCTGCTGCTGTAAAGACGTAGCATCTGGCTGCAGTACAATGCCATAAACAGCACAGCCCAACGTGTTCTCAGCTCCTGGAGGGATGGTGTGGACAACTTGAGGTGGCGCAACAGCATGCTGCTGCCAGGCCTCCGTCATGCGGGCTCGGGTGTAGGGATTCAGTTTGGCAGCTGGTGTGGCCCAACTGCAGCAGAAAAAGGAGATAGGAACACATTTAAATAATGAATTAAAGGCTGCAGAGTGTGTTAAGAAAACAGAACAAGAAACTTACTCCATTTCAGCAAGTGGCACTGAAGAACCGGCAAGGGTGCTTGGTGAAGGGGCTGTGACGAAGGATTTAATGACAGGATCAGCGTTGCACAGAGGAGAGCAGCTGTGTGGAAAGATGGAAGAAAATCCCCTACTTTCACTTCATCGCTGGCCTTCAAGTGGTATCTGCATGAGAGAGAGACACAAGGGGAGTCAAAATATCAACTGGTAGAAAACGACTCCTCAATAACATCAGTATCTTCGGGTTGAAATTATGAACTGCAGCTTATGTTGCTTCTCCAGCATCCACGGATGCAACAGACAGTACACCCTGGCGGAAAAAGATCAGCTCCATCAGCCAGTTATGATCCATTAAAATTATGGATTAGTAATACTATGAGAGTCCTCCAACAGAATCCAGCCATTAACAAACATTGCATCTAGGGATGCCCAGATCGCCTATCCTTATAGGCCGATACATAATGCGGGGAGGGGAACGACTCTGCTTCCTGATGCATTTTATGAAGTTTCTTGGTACTCCGTGGGTACTCTGTTTTGCTCACACCTCACTACAACTGAACTCCCACTCCTGCAGTGAGCAGCGTCCTGTCCTCCACACTGCACACGTCAACACACTGACTGCCTGCACACACCGCAAGAGGAGAAGGAGGCGCACTTCCAGACTTACTTTAGGACGCTCGTTGCTTTGCTCCATGAGAGTTCTTCGTCGTTCTGCTGAAGCACACGGGAACAATGCTCTGCCACTTTTTCTCCATATGAGGAAATAGAATACTTTGTAGTTGACATAATCCGGTTGCGACTGCTGCTGCTAAAATAGATGTTTGACTGACTGACAGGATGAACCTGTTCATACAGCCCATCCAACATTTGATGAGTTGGCTCAGTTATAGTTGGAAACATGTATGGCCCATGGTTAAGCCACAGCTGAACCACGCTGGTGCATGCATGGCTCATCATGGCTATGCTCTGCTCCTTAAACTAAAACCATTACACATTACAAGATTGACTTTTTGCAGTTCTTCACTTCATACTGTACAGTCACGCTGCATTTATACCCTCGGTTACTTTGCTTCCACCTGCTGGAGGTCCCAACACACTATAAACCAGTCAAATTGACCTGTAACACTGCTAAACCAGCTGCTGCTGCAACAAAACAAAGACACTGTCGGTATCGGCCGACAGGGCTCACAGACGATCAATGATCGGTATCAGCGGCAAAACAAAAAGGTGATCGGGACATCCCCGTCTGCTATGCCCAGTATCCCCACTGTTTACAACAGCTGGGCGCCAGACGATGCACTCAACCCGTCTAACAAAACATCAGGGCAGACATCAGGGCAGATTGTTCATACCTGCTCACTGAGCAACTCGGACAGAAAACAACACGTAGGTGACAACAGTTGAAGTGATCGAAATGTGTTTACATCAGTCACATTTCCTGTTCAAGAGACACAGTCATGATTGTACGAGACGGGAGAAATGTGAACATTGTAATAGTGGTCTGTACTGTACGCTGACACAGCTAAAAGCGGCCAAATGCAATGAAATATAAATATAACCAACTTGAAAACGGGCAACATCCGTGAACGCAGAAACACACAGCAGACGAGCACTCATCGATACACAAAGTAGGACACAATTAACGCCAAGTCGTATATTGAAGTCTTTAATTATAATGGTTATGTAGTCCCACCCATGTCTATGCAGAAATCCAAATGCTCAACGATTCGCGGTCAAAAAAAAGGTGGAAGGCAGCGTCTGCGCATCATAACGTTTTTCGTCTCCATGCAAAGATCACTGTAATCAGGATGGGTTAGCTAGCTAGCGTAGCCACTTGCTAACACAGGCACAGAGGCGCAGGGAAGAGCTAACGTTAGCAGGCTAGCCACGGGAAAATAATAGCCTTGTAGCAACCGCTGCAGCGACACGTTTGTTAGTGAGTGGTGCATGTAAACAGTGATGAGAAATTCCGCTTTTACGTACCTGGAGTATCCATTGAAGCCTACCGAGTATCCCAGATTAAAATACCAGTCTGTAGTAGGTTAGTTACTCCCCCAAATAACGCTAGGTCCCTTCACATCCGCAAACGGTGCTCAGATGCTCTCTTGTTCGGGTGCTGTGGCTCCATGGGCCGAAAAAAATGGGATTTGCGGCTCATTAAAATGGGTGAAAATACTCCTCAAAGCACCCCATAAACGCTATCGTTTCAAGCATACATTTATTTGGCTCCTAGGGCATCCTCTTGGCTAGCGAAAAGATATGCATTTTGTTATAAATTGCTAGCTAGCTATCGGCTAGCTTGTGAGCCCCTGCCCGCGCACGGGAACATGAATAAGCCAAGAGTTAATTGGCATGCTCACAACACACACACACACACACACACACATACACACACACACACACACACCCGGAACCTGGTGTATGGTGGCTTTCATTAAATACTGCTGTAAAAGTATTGACTTTGTGCAGATATAATCGTGCTGTCCTATAGAGAAAAACATGTTAAGTGACCGTTATATGTCAAAATCATTAGTATAACTAATGACACCTGTCATCTTTTTTAAACGTTGTCATGACATATTTTTTTTCGTTTTTGACAGATTAAGTAATTTCAGTGAATCCTTCAAACTAAGCTAATCGAAGTACACATAACAACCGTGCACGGCTTCGTCATTATAATCTATGCACTGTCCTCATCTTGTAGCGAACCCCTGAAAGAGGAACTGATTAGACGCGGGCTTGTGTTTCACCGGGGACTAAATTAACATGACAACAGGTTGTTTACATCGGAAACGCAGGACTGCGGAAGAGAAGCCG
This sequence comes from Chaetodon trifasciatus, assembly GCA_037975065.1. NCBI lineage: Eukaryota > Metazoa > Chordata > Actinopteri > Chaetodontiformes > Chaetodontidae > Chaetodon > Chaetodon trifasciatus. The sequence goes on from JBBMOE010000030.1 coordinate 6,737,249, forward strand.
CTTGGAAATACGTTTGGTTGCCGAGGAAGGTGTTTCCTTTCCCTCAGTTTGAATAACTATGTTATGACAGTGCTATGTCTTTTAGCTCATTTCCGTTTATAATTCATGTTTAACATGTCCCGACTCATCACGTAACGTTACTTAACGATGTTGGTCGGCTACAGCAGCAGCTCAGAGGAGGAGAGCGAGGAGGCAGCGGCGAGCGCTCAAAGGGGAAGCTGCTCCTCACAGTGCCAAGACGAGGAGGAGGAGGATGGTAAGGATGGCAGCCCAGCGAGGAAGAAACCCAAAACTGAGGAACAGGTTCCCAAAGCAAGGTGTGTGTAGAGACAGAGTGTGTGTAGGGTTGTGGCGCTGCTTTTTAAGTGAAGTGCTAATATGAGTTTTCAAACCATGCAGCTTTTGACATACATTTAACAAATATGGCATGAAGTGAGCTCTCGTGTTGGACTGATTCCAGCAGGCTGCCTCTTCCTGGCTGCCTGTTGGCCATGTTTCCAGAGGACGTGGACTCACAGACTGAAGACCCCGCTCTTCATGGTGGACGCATCCGCTCCTTCAAACACGAGAGAGGCAACTGGGCCACCTATGTTTACCTGCCATGTAAGACCTACACTCACTATTGTTGGTGATCGGGTGACCGATCATCAGCAAAAGTCAGTTATCCAAGTACAAAGTCTGATCTTTTAAACCGACGCCTGTCTCCTCTCCACATCAGACCACCCTGAGGAGGAGTTCAGGGAGCTGCTGGAGGAGCTGCTGTCAGTAGCAAGGGCCCACGGCGTGGTTTTGAGCCTGCAGGAGGAGTTCCACCTCAGCCTGTCTCAGACTGTGGTGCTGAGACACCACTGGATCCAACCCTTCACACAGAGCCTCCGGGCAGGCCTTGTACACTGCAAGAGGTCTGCTAGCACTAAATACCCACACAGAAGATGATTCAAGCTTATCTCCTTTTGATTTGCTCCTTATTTTCTGCTTTACACCAGCGTTAGCCATTGAATTTGCAAGGCATATACAGTGTGCACAGAAGGTAATTTGTAGGATGTAACGCTTAATACAAATGATATAAAATCACAAAAAACAGCAAAAAGAAATTAAAAGATGAGGAGAAAGAAAAACAATGAGGAGAGTGCAGTTATAAATAAATATAACAACTCTCCATAACAACTGTCTGAAGGCAAGTTGAAGAAAACTGCACTTGAGTAGGTGGACGAGTGAAATGAATTAGGAGAAGAGATGAAAATGACACGAGGGGCATTGTTGCTGTGTTTCTTGTTGCCAGGTTTGTGTGCTCAGCGGGGAGATTGAGAGTCTACTGTAACGCTGAGAGAACGAGGTACAGTCAACGCCTTTAACTGTGTCTTCCTGCAGATATACGACTTGATCACTGGCCAGAGTGCTTTCAGTACATTGAAAACCCATTAATATGTGTCTGACCTGTGTGCTTTCTGAACGTGTGTACTCCAATTCAAGCATCACCTTTTTATGGTCTGAATACCTGCATGTCTGTCTCTTGTCCCCCTGCAGGACATTTCTGGGGATGGAAGTGTGTACTGGGCATGCTCAGTTGTTGGACCTGGTCCACGCAGTGGATAGGACAATGACAGAGTTTCGCCTGGACACGTTTTATAAGGTCACTGTTCAACATGTTTGAACACTCACACATCAGGTCTCTAGCTGGACCCGTTTGTGTGTCACTCTGCAGCTTGAATGAGTCTTTTTCCACTGTTGAAGTGGGTAAACGCAGTGAATCTGCCAGAGGTGATTTAAGTGCAGAGCCGTAATGTTCCCTCTGGTGTGTTTACAGGATCCATCTTTCCACGTCAGCCTGGCCTGGTGTGTTGGAGACATGACAGCACAGATGGAGGAGTGCATTCAGGAGCTGCAGGTACTGAGATGTCCGTCCATGTCTGAGTGTTCATTTTCATTTGAAATCATCTCACTGTTCCTCCTGACTGACAGTCACGTCTAACTCCAGAGGTGTGCTGAAGGTCCTCAGCCCATTTTAAAGCATGTTTGGAATATTGACAGACCAGGACATCAGCTGATAGTAGATACTGGGTCACTTTATTTGAAGGGGTGTGTATAACACTGACATGGCACCTGTCGTGAACATGAAGGAGTTTTTATGAATGTTTGAGTGTTCTTGTTAAGTGCCATTCAGTCAATTGTGTCATTTTTAACGGGGTTAGAGTTAACTGACCAAAAGACTCTTGATGACAACAGTCAAACATGTCAGTTTTATGACAGCCTTTCAGATAAAGAAGTACTTTTTACTGCAGCTACATTAGTATCAGCGTGCATGTTGGCTGATAAGAAACTGCAGTATAAACAAGCCAAAGATATGGTTGAGGTCATTTATTAAGTATCACTTGTTTGTCAACCAGAGAGCACTTACAAGTTCATTTATTAACCCTAAAATGTTTTTTTTACTGGTAGAGTCTGGTTGATGACCATGAAGAAGGGTCATTTCTTCTAAGGCTGAACTGCGCGGAGCTGCGCTGCAGGACGGGAAACAAGACCTTCTGCTTCCCCCTCGAGCCCTAATGTTCGACATAACCCCTGACCGCTGGACCTTTATAGCCTTCTGACCCGCACGCGCAAACCAGAAACGTGATCAGACTAACAATGACAGAGTTAACTGATATGGTTAAAGGAGCCATGTTACAAAGCAAGGAGAAGGACTCACCAGATTCAATACAGCTGTCATCATCACAGAGCCTTAGGCGAGACAAATGTTGATGGTCAGTATCCTTTTAATAACTACTGACACACGTGGCGTGTTCCAACAAAGACAATCAGGGCTCACTGGCAACAATAAGGACGAACGTGACATTACTGTGCTTTTCTACATTATTTTAATACTGTATATAAATAAAGCTGCTACTCATTTTCCACCAGGGGTTTTTTTTTCTTAGAGAATGATGATGCATGTATGAGAAGCTGCACATGTGAAAGGAAGTCACAGACTTAACCATACTGAAACCTCACCGTGTGGTTCCATCACGAGTCACATTTCGTTCACCTCATTGACGGGAACACAGAGGAGGCAGTTAGTCATTACTTAACAGGTAAAATGACTGTTATAATGATGTCACTTCAGTGTCTGTGTATTACACTGAGCCGACATCCTGGTGATAAATAGTGTCCTAGAGCAGACAAATCAAATGTATTTTTAACTCTGAATGAAGAGTACATCAGGGGGATTTACTGCGCAAAGAAAAGTCAAAGGCTGAATATCGGAAATATTTACTCTGTAGAAGGCAACACATGTTTATGACACACATTTATGATAGTCCACAGCAGATATGAGCATATCATCTTGGTGTGGCCCACAGAGGGCTCGATAACACGATACAATCACTCAGGTCAGAGAGATTCTGGCTGAATGGCGACACGGACAGGGAGTTAGGTTTGAAACTCTGCACTCAGAACTTTTCCAGTCTGTCTAAAGAGAAAGAGGAAGGAACAAATAATCAACAGTCAAGAAAAAAAAAAGATTTATACCATCAAACAAAAGTCCCTGTGTAAATCGCCCCGTTTTAACCAAACCTGGGCTAAAAAAAAAATGAATAGAACCATGAACATGTACTGTAGGACGTGGAAAGTGAAGAGAAAGAGCTAAAGATAGCAGGTCATTTACTTCTACCACATACATGAATGCTAAAACACGGATTCCAACGGTCTCATTTCACAATGAGAATTGAAAATTAATTTGTTTAAACTCGTCAAAATTTGAGCTTAAACACTGAAAGGTCCACTTCCTGGATGTTCCACTGCTTTTACCTACATCTCATGACTTTCATCGGTGGCTGCAGCTGACATCACAGAGCCGAAGCGCGGACATTTGGTCTGAACTGTGGACAGGAAAACTCCACCCACTGATGAAGACCATGAGATGCTGTTGAAAGCTAGTAATTAGACCTTGAGCTCAGATTTTTTTTTTATCAAATCTTTTGGTTTCACTGTTGAGTCAAACAGTCCTTTGGACAAAAAGATCCAGCTTCCAGATCCCAGAGCTGGTTCCAGTCCCTCAGCACATGACTCGTGATATGGACAACACAATAAAACCAAAGTCCTTCAACAACCTGACTGCATAAAAAAAATTACGAGAGCTCAAATGAGATTATATGACAGAAAAACTGAACAAGCTGTTTTGGTTAAAGTCTAGTTCGGTCTGTTGTCTGAACATACACCAAACATGACCACGTGACCTGTTGCACTGAGAGGGATACGAATGCATCATGTGCTTTAGCTTCTCGCCAAACAACATTACAACATTAGAGCTGAAGAAGTTCAGAAATCTCTTTCACAACATTAATAAAAAGATCTTTGATTAGTAAGTCAGAAAGTTCTGTATACAAGATGTCCCTGCACACACAGGTTCTTCATCATAACGTGGATTTAGTAGGTAAAATCTCGGGTTCTTTGAAAGCTGAGACCAATATAAAAGTAACTGTATTTAGGTTTAAACAGTAAACAACCTGACATTATGTAGAATTACGCTATAAAATTCATTTTAAAACTTTGAATCGGCATTTGCTCTACAAAACTTCAATACTTTTTCTGAAGCCGCGTTGCGTGTACGGGGGAATACTTGGCAGTCAATGTTCAGAGAGACAGGCGAGATGAATCTGTCCTGTCCCTCACTGTGTGTGTCAGTGTAGAGTTTAAATATGACAGTGTGTGTGATTAAAGCCATCAGTCCATCACTTTCTGCAGCATCACGGGGAGAACAGCACAGTCTTGATGTAAGCCACAGTCGTGAAGTTCAGCAACATGTTCACATGTTCGTTCCCTGGAAGCTCTCTTAGCGTCACAGGCTGTTTCTGCTTCCCGACCCAGCGCCTGCACTGCACGGCGCTCTGCAGGTTCACCGTCCCGTCCCCGTCGCCGTACACCACGGTGGGCTCCACGTCGGGGAACTTGTCGGAGTACTGGAAGGCTTCCGATGTGGGGATGCCGCTGCCGTACAAGCAGTGGACGGCCACGCCGGGGGGCGTGAGGTCGGTCACCAGCGGCTCTGTGTCCTGTCGCATCAGCCAGCCGTCCTCAAAACCGATGTCTGAGTAGAGGCGCTTGTAGTCCTGCACAGTGTAGTTCACGGCAGGCGTCTGCACCAAGACCTGGTGGTGGATGGGTATGAAGAAGAAGCAGTGTTCACACTGACTGTAACTGTATTTTCATCATAGATAGTCTACCTTCCATCCTAGAGCTCCTAAAGCTAAATGTTGAACAAGACATTTATTTTGATAATCTACACCACCTGTTGGCTGGTGGTGCATTATGTGCACTACCAGCTCCTGATGGAAGTTTCCGGATCTTTAGCTGGACGGGTAGAATACAGAGGGGTAATCAAAGCTTTTCTACTGATAAAAAATAGCTGCCACAGCTAGAAACACGGTTGATGAGAGCTGTTTGCTGGTTGGAAAACCAAAAACATCGCTAAAAGATGCTAAAATGCTTCATAGAGCTTGGGAGAGAGGTGTTGGGTGATAATTCTCGGAGGGTTTGTCACTACCAATTAATATTGTAAAAATAGTGATATGTGCAACTCAGGTCGTTTTCACACCTGACCAAGCGGACTCAGTTCAATTGGGGAGCTGAAAGTCTCAACACTGTTGCATTTATCACTTTTTTCGGTTCTGCTTTCACACTGAGATTTCTAAAGCGCACCGAACTTTCTGAGCAGCATCACGTGGTTGAAAGGGGCGCTCGTCGATTGGACAAAGTAGGAGGGAAATCCCTCCCTCCCCCCTCCCATTATTTTAGGGAACGCTACGACGTTAGTGAACGCAACTGTTCCTATAATGCTTTCGTAGCTTGTCAGGGATTGATTCTGTTATTTTTCTAACTTTGACGATCTAACATGTGACAACATATGAGCTCAGAGTTTAAGGACTGTGACTGTTGGTAGTTGTGATTGGATTTTGTTTAAATATGCCAAATTGTGAATTTATGGGTTATTGTTGTTCAGACAATTGAGCTAAGCTAGCTAGCAACTGCTAATGTCAGCGGTCACTTGTTACCCTAGATGCACTGCGTATGCACTGCGTATAGCGTCACTACGTACATTTGGTCCTGTGTTTGGTCCGGTGAGCCTTCACACTGCATACGAGCCGAACCAGGGTTCACTTGCAAGCGAACCGAGACCCACGTTTTCAGGAGGACCAGAGTTGGCTTGTTTGGTCCGCACCAGAGTTCGGATGAGCTTTCACACCTGCCCAATCGAAGCGGACTATCCGAGGAAACGAACTCTGGTCTGTTTAAAGCGGACCAAACAGCTCTGGTGTGAAAGCGACCTCAATTTGAATTTTTAATTAGAAAAATTCGACTGTTGACAGATACTGAATGCCACGAAAGTCAGGAGAGGTGGACAAATGAGAGAAGAGACAAAGACAGAAAGAAAGACAGGCAAACAAAGACAGGAAGAAATGGGAATGGTGAACGCCTGTCAATGAACATACATGAACACACACACACCTGATCTTTGGGCCAGGAGTGGGCATAGGGGAGGAGCCAGGAGGTGGAGACAGCAGAACGTTGCTGGGAACGGATCTTCAAGGGGCTGATCACTGGGATGCGGTTATTATCACCTGTCGGCAGAGAAAAGGAACCAGTGACAGAGAACAGAAACTGAGCTGAACATTTCCAGCCAAACACCCCAAACCAGCGAGGAGTTTCACTGTGATGCTCCTTTAGAAAGACACTACTCACTTCCTGAGAGACAGACTGTACACAGTATATCGTAATGCACAGTATGGTTTAATCCACAGTGTCAGGGTAACAGACAGGACAGGATGGAGAAACATTTACCAACACACAGGACCTGATGTAACTGCCCTTCATGCAATTTGGTCCTTGCAGTTCTGAGGTAAACTAGCAGAGGAACAAAGGGTGGTTGAGAGCAGCTGCTGTACTTTATTTAACTACCAAATATAATAGATAAGAAGCAAACATATTACAGTTAGCTGCCAATCCTTTGTAAACGTAGATATTAGTGTGTTTCATATGTATCTGCATACACGGAGAAACACTATTCACGCAGTTTAGAATGAGAAAGATCCGACGATGCTCATCCAGCTGACATCGCTTAGCTATGTGGTTATTGGTTTTTTGTCATTTCAGGCATGTGTAGCTGCCTCTTATGTCCTGCTGTCCTCATGCCTCCTAAAGTGTCGCTAACAAGGTTTTGACGGCAGTAAATATGTTCTCATGTCGATGTTGTGAAGTTTAGCGACTTTTTAAATTTAGGTAACGTATGTGTTGCACTTCCACTAGCTTCCCTCCGCTTCACTTCCCCTTTTTCATTCGAGACTCTGGAAAGTTCTGCCTTTACTTCACACCGCTTACATTTCAGGTTTTTTTCTGTATGTGTGACTTTACGTTACTTGAAGTGTAAAGTACATGTACGTGTGTGTGGCAGGGCTGCTGTGTGGCTCGTGCTGTTCGAGTGTACTGCTGAGTCTGTGATGGCTGTGTGCCTCTACTTCTACAGCTATGTGGGTATATGCTGGACTGTCCTGTATTGTAATATAATTCATAACATGTATTTCGGGTTATTGTGCTCTCTTCTTTCTTCTTTTCATTCTGGCCTTTTCCTGTGTTGGCAGGCAGAGCGTGATTCTAGTCTGATACAAAGCATCACGCAGGGTTAAACCTGCTACATAAGCACACTGAAACAGTTTCCATCATACGTTCCATCTCTTACCAGAAGTGAGCACGCGAAGGGTCTTGGCCACCCCCGCCCACGGCGGTCCCAAAGAGACGAAAGCTTTGACGTATCTGTCTTTCCAGGCCTGTGGCTGCTGGTTGAGGAAGTACAAGGTGTACATGTTGCCCATGCTGTGGGCGATGAGCACCACGGGCCCGCCAGCCTTCTCCGCCATCTCTTCGATCATCTGCTGCAGCGCCAGGAAATACTCTTTATTCTCATCTGATAGAGGAGAAAAGAACAGAGATGATGAGTAAACACAGTTATGAAAGTCCCTGCATTTTCACGATGAGGCTGGAGTTTGAGCCCTTCCTGGTTTGGACAGGAAAACTCCAACAGGAGTTGAAAAACGTGGCCTGATGGGTAAAAGTCCCCATACTTCCCCTAGTTAAAAGCATGTGCTGAAATTTATATACAGCATCATCCATTTTTTTGTGTCCACAGATCGTGTCATCAGCGCTGACGCGCTACACTAAAAGACGTAAGTGCTGTTCATTCCTCGGGCTGTGAACCATTTCAAGTGCACGCTAAACGGTTCTTTAAAAGCTGAGTTAAACACAGAAATGCACTGCACGGCTGCAATGAGTCATTCATTCAGTTTGTGTGAGTCACATATCGTAAATGTGCCAGTTGTTTTAACCCTCAGACCACAGACAGGTTCTCCAAATACCAGCTAAAGGCTTTACTGTGGCAGGTCTGTCCTCGTGAGGAGCAGCTACACGAGCCAGACAAGTCTCGTGTGTGCTTAAAGCCAGTTTGACTACCTCTTGAGACTGAAAACAAAATGTGTATTTTCAGTTTTACAGGTGACAGTCCGTCATTAATGAGCTAGAGTAAAGGTTCAGGGGATGAAAGCCAAGTCATCCTCGGCGTAGACCTGGTTTTGTGTATCAGTGTGTGTGTGTGGCTGCTTACTGGGGGCTTTCCTCCAATCATAGGGAGCTCCTCTGACGTCATCATCTCTGGTGTAGCCCCACTCAACCAGTGCCTGCACTATAGTAAAGAAATACATGCCTACAAGAGAAGAAGAGAATAAAGCATTACACAGTAATCACATTCTTGTTTGTCTATCTTTGTGAGGACCCGATGTTGACAGTGGGGACGCTTTTGGAGACCAAGGACATTTTGTCCAGTTCTCACTTCTTCAACCAACCGTTTGTTTTTTTGGACCAACTCACCCACACTGCGTTTGCTGGGGTCCAGATACTCCAGTGAGTACGTCTGTCCGAACCCTGGGACACGAATGTCCACACCTGGCGGGGACGAGGTGGCATGTGTGGTCCTGTTGTAGATGAGCCTGGACGCACAAACACACACACACACAGAATGGGATCAGTGTCAGTTCTGCATCTGTGGTGAACCTCACGCTCACAAATACTTCATACGACAAGGTTACACTTCCTGTTTTAACTGACCATGGCTCCACCACCTCGTTAGTTCCGTGTGATAACGATCCCACGAGGGTGCGAGCAGCTGTCTGGGTTTGCCAAGCAGAAGCGATCATTTGAGGAAAATACTTTCAAACTAGCACGACGCTGAGATTTATCAAAAGCTACAAATCTGCTCATGCTTACTGACTGGATCCGCTAAAACAAAGTCGGATCTGGATTATTATTTTTCTGAATAACAAGCGTTAAAACTCTTAATTATGCATTAATTTATCAGAATATATTCTAGTTATTTCACTAAAACTGTCAATCTGTGACTCAGACAGTCGCTCCTTTTCCATTTAGCCTCAACATGTACAAACTGGCGGCATGACTCTCACGTCCCACCCACATACTGTTAGCTTGTCATTAAAGTAGCCTCGATTCAGGGTGAATTTATTTACTTGGATTAAAACAGGGCTTTATTCTTAATATGTGAGTAACTGACTTTGAAAAAGGCTGGTCTGGTATGACCAGTAGGCCAATATATGGTGGAATGACATTACCGACGCGTTGTTGACTTACTGTCTCGTCTTTCCTCGCTCTGCTGTATAAACTATGTTTTAGCATTATCCTGTAAATGGCACTTGTGGACGTGGTGGCCACTGTTCTGCAAAAGTTACACGAGCTAGCTTGAGCGCCTCACAGTTAGCCGGACCTTTCAAGATTAACTCCATAAACACCAAAATGTGTTAAAGGCACTTGCATCGTAATTGCTGCATACACTTAAATTCAAACAATCAATTTTAATTTGGACAGTTTATAAATTATTGGTAACTGCAATGTGTTTGAGGAGGTTCCAGAGCTTTAAATGAACTAAAGTGCCTCTGCTGTTTGGAAACACAGTGCCACGCCTGCCTCTCAGGTAAATCCAATCATACGATCAGCTGCCGAGAGTGCTGATCATGGTTTACACTCTTTTCGCACGCTGCCTTCATTTCAAAAGAAAAGCCCGCCATTGATCAAGACAATTTAGTGCAAGATTAGCAAATCATTCCTGTAACCGAAGAGGAAGTTAGAAGCCTGGATTAGTGACGCCACATTTTAAAATGAGCGACCAGAGCAATAATTCAACATTATTGCAAAATGCCTCTCTTTAAGTTCTCATTTTGAGAAAAACTGCAGCTCACAGTTCTAAATGAAAAACAATAACAACACATAAACCACATCTATCCTCTGGAAATGACAGGATTTTGTTCACTAACAGGTCATATGACCTGATAAGCCCACCGGCTGAGATGAAGACTCACTCAGGGTCTTTTTTAGTTGACTGCTGATGGACACATCAAAGGAATGCTATCTGACCCTTTGTTTGCTTCTACACCTTGTTGATTAATGGAGGCTACACAGGTCACTGTGGCTTGATAGCTGTTCACAGACTGTCAAGCGGGTCGTCGACCCCGTCTGCCTCCCTCCCTTATCCGTTTGACAGCACTTCCATGAATTTGCAGCTTTGGAATTTGCTCCATAGATTGTTTTCTAAAAAAACAAGCGTTCCCATAAAAACAGCAAAGACACAATAGTTAAACCTGTTTGGTCACACCACCAAATCATCAACATAAAAAGGTAAAACACATCTTATGCATTGGAGGAAGACAGATTCATCAGCGCCCGACCCACACGGACAGAGAAACCCACGTCGTACCTTATGTTGTCTATCCAGCAGTCTATGGCTACGGGGACCAGCAGCTCCAGGTTGAGCCACAGAGTGAAGAAGGAGTCCGTCTTCTTATAACAGATGTAATGGACCACACTGGGTTTATCCAGCTTCGCCTCCAGCTGGTTTCCCAGATCCCCTGGAACTGCAACAGGCGACATTAGCGATCACATATCTGCAGCATCATGGTCACTGCAGTGCTACGAAAGTTATCATAACCCTCATCTTTGGATTTACACGTGACTTAAATATTTCCATTCTGNCTGGGTGTGTCTGAATTGTCCTCCAGGATTTGCTGGATTAGGTTGAGCACCTTTTCATGGAACACTATATCCAGGTGGGCCAGCCCTCGGTACTCTGTGACATGGACGGGCTTCTCCTGCTGCCCTATCCAACGTTTGCAAAGACTCATGCTCTGGCTGTCCACTGTGTCATCCCCATCGGCGTAAACAAAGTCCACAGGGTCCCCGTTGGGAAACTCCTCATCATAAATGTATGTCACTGGAGTTGGAAGCCCCACGCCGTACATACACCACACCTCAACACCAGGTGGGTGGAGATCACCGGTGAGGTTCTTGGTGTCCTCCCATATATACCTGGAAGCAACAAGAGAATTAAAGAGGAGTGAAATGGAGTGCTCCCAAAGCAGTCATTTACATAACTGACCAGGTTGTCATGAGCCCTAAAAGGTAAAACTGATCATAAATTACCACTGCCACTGTGTAGCTACTGTTCTGTGGAACACAAAAATTCCTTTTTCCAACTTTGTGTCAGTTTAATTGAGTCAGGAATGTAGTACATCTTAAAGCTGTTGATTACCAGCCATCCTCAAAATTGATGTCAGTGAAGAGGCGCTGGTAGTCCTGGTTGGTGTAGTTAAAGGTTGGTGTGGAGATAAACACGTGGTCCTTTGGCCAGGCGGCCTCAGACGGCAGCATCCAGGGATTGGTTGTTGTCATCCTCTGCTCCTCGCGGATCTTGATGTTGGAAATCATCGGGATGCCGTCATTTTCACCTTCAACGGCGAGTCAAAAATACGGGAGGGTTACAAATCATAGTTACGGGTACAAATATGATTGAATGGATCAAATATGAAAGAATCAATTCAGGTGGTTGTTTCAATGCTTCACAATGCTAACAGTGCCCTATGGTGTTTTTCATCCTTATTAGTAATAAAGATGACAAAAAAACATGGAAATGTATTTTTGTTGTATTAAGAGTGCCAGGTGCAGATCCATTTAATGGCCTTTTCTATTGTACCTATTGTATTCTAAGTGCTTATTAAAGCCATTACCTGATGCCAGGACTCTAAGCGGTTTAACAGCGCCCCCCCATGGAGCTCCCAGGGAAATGAAGCCCTTGATGTACTTATCCTTCCAGGTCTGAGGCTGGTGGTTGAGGAAGTAGAGGACATAGTGGCAGCCCATGCTGTGTCCCAGCAGGTAAACAGGCTGCTGGTACTGGTCGTACATGTCCTCAACCAGGTCCTGCAGCTTTGTGAAATACTCTGCATTCTCATCTGTGGGGGGGGGTTGCAGGGTGATGACAGGAACTTAAGATAAGTGCATCCATAAGTGTGTGTGTGTCATCATCAGTATAAATACTGATAGAGATTGGCCTGACTGAATCTGTATTGTTCTTTAAAGCTCTGTTAATTAATTTGGGCGATCATGTGGTCAGAAGAACAAGAAGCGTGTTTCAGAAATATGTAGCAAACTTTCCATTTACATATTCTCTCAAGATAAAAAGTCCACCTGTATGTGTCTGTTGTGACATTGTGCAAAGCTCTTTTAATCGACCAGTTACAATGTGAGTGTGTATGGGAAGATCCATGTGTGGTTTTGCTACTTACTAGGTGCTAATCTCCAGTCGTATGGTGCACCTCGGACCGTCTCATTCCTGGTGTAGCCGATGTTAACCAAATGCTGCACCATTGTGTGAAAATAACCTGCAAAAAACAGCAGCAAGCTAATTCACTGCCAGATGTCTAAGGCAGCATTACTTGGTGTAAAGCAGAAAAGCTACAAACTGCATTTAGATATTTAATAAAGATACCTTGTGGAGGAATGAAGAACAGACAGTTCCATGTTTTTCGACAAAAAATGCATTGAAGGATTAGATTATCCACAAATCCCAAACCCCAAATCCACCAGAACAGATGTATTTCTCTTACCAGCTAGTTTGTTATAGTCAAGAAACTCAACGGGATATGTCTGCCCAAATCCTGGCACCCGCACCTGCACCCCCGGTGAGTTGGAAGACCGCCGAGTCGTCCTGTTGTAAACAAGTCTGGGGCATGCACATAGACACTCATGTCAGTCAAGTTGAGCAAAAACATGCTCTAATGTGTCTCTAATAATATCTGGAAAAGAACAAAAATATTGTGGTTTCCCCATTATAATTGTTCTGTCCGGTATGACTGCTTAGACCAGACTGGAATATTTAAAGCAGCACAGTAACAAAACCCTAGACCCTTCATAACGTACACTGATACTGATCACAAACAGGTGGAGAAAGTGTAAAAATGACTGCAGTCAGGAAACAGAATATAAATGTTATGCCTTCAACTTTTGACCAAGGATCAGGATATATTTTCCAAATGTGTAGCAACATCTGCTACCATCTACAGTAAGGCTAAGACGTCACTATGTGAATAAGTGGAGAGCATGTTGTCATTAAGCTTCTTGAAGGTGAAACAACACAGAAAGAGGACAGAGGACATTAGAAGTCAGTTAATGTTACCTAATGTTATCAATCCAGCAGTCTATACCTATAGGCATGAACATGTTGAGGTCAATCCACAGGGGGAACCAGTGCTCGGTTTTCTTGTAGCACATCCAGTGGACCAGTGTCGGCTTGTCTATCTTAGCTTCCAGGCGGTTCCCCAGGTTCCCTGGCACTGGACACACACACGTGGACGTCAGTGAATCACACTGCAATAAGCACTCTGCACTCACACTGTAGGTCAAAGTTGTCAAGATGAATCTGAGGGTTCACAAGACATTTAATGAAATGAGAAAGGAAGTGAAAGACATTGTTCTGCTACATAAATTCAAGTTGATTTTTAGACTTTTTTAATGACTTATTTGACATTTTTTTCCTCTGTGGACCTCTAACAAAGAGGTATGGACATATGCATGTGTGACAAGGTCTCACAAGTTGACTTTGCGTCATTTCAGTGGGTCATCTCCTGAAAGGTTGGGAAGGGGGCCAATTAGGGCCACAACATGTAAATTGCAAATAAATTCAAGTAAATTCATTTTTAAAACTGCATATTCTTTTGGCCACAAGCCCGACAAGCTGCAAACACAACACAACACAGAATATGATCATGTTATATTGTCGATATTGTGTTAACCAGCAGCTGCTAATGCACACACCCTGTAAACACAGAGCAACATTGACAGTCATTTGGAGTCGTGTTTCTGAACATCTGATGAATGTAAGTCAAATATTCTCCTGTTTCATTTTGGTGCCGGGCAGGTGGCGTTCTGTGCCTTTATCAGACCTCTTCAGCTGATAACGGCTGCCTGCTGCAACACGAACAAGGCTGATGAAACCAGAGTTTGCTGTCCAGAAACTAAAACAATGAGGGAACCTGCAGTCTGGTGCTAAATCTCTGCGGGTGCATCGCTGTGAGCATCATATTACACAAAGACATTTGATGTATTGTTAACATAAAAATATGGTGCAACTTGAAATAACAACCATTGTGCAATCCTGTTTTATAAATACTATATTTAGGGTCTTCTTTTCACCTTATGCTGTATAAGAGGGAAACTGTAGTGCATATTTGGGAAGGACCGAGGTTGAAATTCAAGTTTGTCTCAAAAATGTTTGGGAGGACTCTACAGGTAGGAAAAATAAATGAAGTATGTGCTATCTTTGGCTCTTTCTAAGACTCCTGAATCTGATGATTCTGGAAAACAATCATGACGGTATCTTCCAAAAAGAGCACAGTATCTTGCAGAATGTGTGAAATTACAGACGAAGTGTATAATGAAAAGGATCTTTTGATTAAACAGCAGGTTTTCTAAATGTTTCATAAGATACTGCATTTGCTTTGTTGACCTGATTTCGCAACTTTGCAAAATGTGGACGACTGTCTTTTACACTTTCTACTCCATACTGGCAAATACAGCCGTGCTCCTCAGCTTTATTTTTTGCCCTTGAACAAAATTTCCTTTATCTATTGTTTGTCCAGTCATCTAGTCATAATAACCACCATAGACCAGAAACCCGTACGCTTCTCTGGCTGTCCTCCACTTGGAGCTCCTCTGTATATCCAGACTTGGACAATGACCTTTTCAACTGCAAACAATGAGTCATGATCGGTGGGAAGAGAAAATGCCCCGCAGTGAAATCTTAAAAAGAAATACAAATTCTGATTCCTAATAAGGGCATTGAACACCTGCCATGTGGAATTAAACATCAGTTTAATCTTTGACTAATAGTACACTTTGCATACAGGAGCCCTAAAACACCTAGCATATATGGAAGGAAGATGAAGAAGTTTAGCTTTTTATTTATGTTTTACTGCAGTACATCACAATGAAGGGGCCATGACACATTCTCTTACCATCTTTTCATGTCACAGACACATTATTATTGGGTGCCACTTTCATATTACGCAGTTCTTTAAAGGCCAGCAATTGACACAAAGTTAATAACACTGAAATTTCACTGTCAGTCGGTCACTGAGCTTTTTATTGAAAATGGCATAAACTGAGAAAGCAGGCAAACAAAGCATGACTGAAACAGGAGAACCAGAAAGGAGCTGATTGGCTGGGGAAACAATGGGAACATGGCAGGGCTACTGGGGCTGATGGAGGGCAAGTCTGGGTTGAAAGCATGGAGGGAAAAGCAAGCTGAAGTGGACGCTTTAAGGTCTAAGAGTCACATTCCTGGTTGTAGTCTGATGCAAGCGGGACGTTTCTCAAAGTAAAGACTGACTCCTTTTAAGCCTGAAAAGTTTGGCACCCCGGCAAATCTTAATGTTTCCATGGTAACAATCAGTGACACCCGCTGACCGGTGGTCCCAACAAAAAAAAGAGTTAAAACATTCCTCAGAATTTGTGGTTCTGAGACCAAAGATGGATGCAAGCTGTCAATGTTTGTGTGTTTGTCAAGCTACATTTTAACACACATTTGTTGTCGTATGTCTTTTTATGATGACTGGCAACAAAGGTGACCAGAATGATATTTCAGTAAACAAATGTAAAGTAAAAGATCCAGGAAAACATCAGTGGGATAGTCAGGATTGAGAGCTTCTGATTTCACTCACTATATGGCTGCTGAAAAGGGATGTTATGACACGAAGTAAGTAATTATTAAGCGAAATGAACGAAAGAATCTTGAGTTGGGGGGCAGAGAGGACAGAGTAAAACCCCTACAGCTGTACACAAGTGTGGAGCATGACCACTGAATCACGTTTTGGCCTATTGAGCCTAAAACACCTTCGTATGACCAAGATAAGCAGGAAACAAATAGAATACAGGGTCAAATGTACAGAGTACAGTGTACAACATGACTGAGGGCCTAGACACTGATACACAGATGTACGCCCAGATAGATAGATAGATAGATAGATAGATAGATAGATAGATAGATAGATAGATTTAATGATTTAATTTCAGAATATGCACCGAGTACAGGACCAGGACAACCAGACAACGGGCCTCAAGATCAGAAAAATAAGCAGGACCCTCCTTAAAACCCTCAGAAATAAGTTAGTATTACACCTTAATGATGCATCTTCCCAAATAGTTCTCCAATTAAATTAACACAATCTTGAGGACATAAGCACAACATCTGCACAGACAGTCTGATATCTAAAATAGACTAAACGAACCGCAACACTCCCTTCACTTACCAATAATAAGTGGTGGAGTGCTGTTGCTTGGTAGTCTGGGTTTGGCGTTTGGTGGGAAGACGACGTTGACGATCCAGAAGCCCGAGGAGTGATGAAGGCCCAGCAGGAATACAGCCAGCAGCAGCGAGCAGATGTTTGCAGCGGAGCCCATGTTTATTCCTCAGCTATGGTGCCGGACGGGCCAGACTGTCTCCGTCTGTGTGCGGCTGGAGGCGGAGGGAGAGGCGGGCCGGGCACAAGCCGTGAGGTCAGACCAGAGGAAACGTTACAATATTACCTGTAAAACTATTCCGATGGGCAGCAGAGGAGGGTTAATCTGACTCACTGTCTTCAGCCCACGCGCGCACACTCACGTGAACACAGGGATGCGAGATACAGGGACACATAAAACGTGTATAGGTCACCCATTGCCCTATTGATTATTCCAAATTACACGTATTTATTTACACAACGCAAAGTCAATGATTGACAAAGAGCATTGACAGAAGCAGAATTTTCTGAAGCTAAAAAAAAGCAGGTTTCTAGAAAACTAAATGCTGTTTTACTACATTTTTCGTAAATCGGTACGTCCAGCTGGAGCAACGTTTACTCTTTGGCGGCTGATTAAATTAAGGATGAGTGCTTATCGCCGCGTTTAGATGAAAACCGTTGCTAAATTGTGTAATCAAACATTTTCAGTATATAATTTACTGCAAAGGCAAAGCTTCCACTTCACTTCACATTTTTAAGTCCAGCTGTGAGTCTCCGGACTGCGAGAACTTTCCGGTTCAGCTGGTGCGGCATTCAGGTTCCGCGTAAACTCCACTCTTTAAGACCTGTGTGGAAATAATAATTTGTAACATTAGCATATAGGTTAAGTTATCACGTAATTATTACATAGAATAACACATTATCATTTGGTAGTTTGTCACACAAACGATCGTACATACTTTATTTTACTCTACATAGTCTGAATTAAAATAAAAATGCTTGTGATTTATATTTCTGTGCTCTAAAACCATGAATTGTTGCCAAGCCTTTCACTATCTGTAACCCCTAAATATACCAATTAAACTGCCATGGTACTCCTTATTAACATAAAATACGCTTTGCTGTATTGATGGCGGATTTTTTTTATTAATAAAATCCGAAATTTAAGACAATCCAGGAAGGCAGCATGCTATAACGTCATCTAAGCTTGGTGTTACCATGGACACCGAGTAGCAACAACGCTACAGGCTTCATTAGCACAGCAGGTGAACTGATTCTCCTATCATAATCCCTTAATTAGCACATTTCATAACTTTTTGGAAGTCTTGTTTGTTTCATGAGGCTGGAGAAAGCAAATACACAGCCAGTCAGACTCAACAATATTTATTAGCTACCACTCAAGTGGTGCATGCAGCCACACGCACACACGACTGTAAACGGGAGGTTACTACAGAGCATCAACCTATGTTTGGCCACTGTAAGTAGGGCACGTGGTCAATGCCTCATACGTCTTTCTACGTGGAATTTCTGCCACACCACCATTAACATGATAATGTGAGAGAACAGCTTCCTATTTAACCAGGTCACAGGCCTGATAGAAACACACTGATTCAGTTCATTTTTTCATTCTCTAACTCAAAATCACAGGTTGTCTCATGACACTTTCCATATACAAAGGTGTCGTTTTCTCTCATAATTATGTGTAATCTAATATATAATAGAATAAAATCATTAAAATGCCAACACTGGCTCAATGTTATCACTGTTGTGGGTCTGATTCCCAGCTGGAGCAGGGTATGTTTGTATGTTTTCTGTGGGTTTCCTCCGTGGCTCTGGTTTCTCCTTTTAAAAACATGTATGTTAGGTTAATTCTCCTGCCAGTGCCCTTGACCAAGGCACTGCCTTAAGAGCTGGAGTTGGTTCCTGTGCACTGCTCAGTGGCTGTCCACTGCTCCCAGTACTTATGGATGTAATGCAGAGAAAAAAATCAGTATATTGACCAATAAAGGTCAACTTAACATAATCATTAAATGTGCCAGTTAAGGGACATCATGGCTGATGCAAGCAGGGTATCAGAAATGCGGGGGAAGGAACCAAATGCTTAGTCAGACCTTGATGCAGTTCAATCATTTATCTGAGCCACAATGGAGGCGTATGGAAAGGTAAAGCAGGAAGGGGTCAAATCCAGTGAGCAGTCCAACGCAAGCAAACAAAAATCCAGTAAGGAGCAGACAGGAATCCAATGTCCAATGAATAGGCAAAAGGTCAAACTCACAGGTCAGGCAGGTAGAAACAGGGAACCTCGACACAGCACAAGGCAACACATCATAACGATCTGATAAAGAACAAATGAAGTGAACTGGTATAGTGCAGGACGATTAGAGAGTAGGTGGGGAGATGAGTGAGGAAGCTCAGGTGACTGCAGGGCTGATGAGAAGTGGGACCAGGTGAGTCACTGGGGGGCAATCAGGTGATGTTTAAAGGAGGGAGAAGTCCGACAACATCTGGTGGACAGATAGAGGACAGCAGGCCTGGGGAGTAGGAGGGCAGTCCAGAGCCTGGGAGAAGTGAACAGGGGCTGGAGGCGGGGGCCAAGGGGAACTGAGGGGCAGATGGTGGCGTGGGACTCAGGAGAGTTTGAGAAGATGACGATCTTTCATTTCTAGGCTGTCTTCTCTGATTTTAAAGTTGATGTGGATAGAAATACAGGTCATCAGTGGATCCAAGGACCCAGAACGTCAGACAAATTTCAATTGCATCTAAGCATACATTAA
The DNA here is from genome assembly GCA_037975065.1 of Chaetodon trifasciatus. Taxonomy (NCBI): domain Eukaryota; kingdom Metazoa; phylum Chordata; class Actinopteri; order Chaetodontiformes; family Chaetodontidae; genus Chaetodon; species Chaetodon trifasciatus. The sequence continues at coordinate 6,756,663 of JBBMOE010000030.1, forward strand.
ATTGTCCGGGGGTTTACTCGCTGGGGATAGTGCATTGGTTTAGAGAAACAGAAAATGTCTTAATATCCTCTGACTCCATTGCATTTCTCAGGAGCCTGAGATAATCCATTCCAGTCTTCAGAGATATTTCATTTAAGCTGCTGAAGAGGCACTCCACAAAAATAACAACAAGGTATGTCATGTAGATTTATGTGGGTTTTTGAGGGTCTGAAAGGAAATAAATCGGTTGGTTCAATTACAAAGCACGGTGAGTAGAGAAGGAATGGATTAGAAGTGACATTGTGCAAATGAGAAAACGAATGATTGGAAGAAAATGACTGCGTGGTGAAAGCTAAATTAAGTGTAAGATTACTGTGATATTCGTAACACTAAAAGAAGCTATAAGAAATTACATTGGCCATGGAAAACAAACGACAGGACAAGGTGACCTCTGCCAAGAAATAGGCTACACAGCATATTTTCACTTGAAATTGTACATAAAGAAAGAGACAAAATCTCACAAAAATGCCATAAGAAAATAAACTGTGAATAACATCTTAGAGGGAAAACGAAGGAAAACGGTCCTAATCAAAATAATATACTAACTAGATGGAAACTATGATTAAAAGTCAACCAATGTAGGTCCAAACCCGTGATTCACAGGCAATGTGAAGTCGAATTACCAACCGTCAACAAGAGGGCGCTAAGGCAACACATTGACACGTCAGAATTTTACAGAAGAAGAAGTGATCCGGAAGTGGGTGGGACTTCGGTTCTACAGAAGAAGAAGCTAGCCGCTAGCCTCCTGGTGCTGCAGGCTCTGGTTCTGTCTCTAGCCGATCAACATGGTCCAATTGGTGGGTTCCCTCCGAAAAGAGCTGGCTGACTCCCTTTCCACCTGCAAGGTGCTGGTGGTGGGAGCGGGAGGGATCGGCTGCGAGTTGCTGAAAAACCTCGTCCTCACCGGCTTCAAAAACATCGAAGTGGTCCGTCACACTGTTTGTTTGTGTGTGTGTATGTGTGTGTCTGTTAGCTAAGTTAGCTGGCTATCATGCTAGCTAGGTCTTTGTGTTGCACAGACTGCGCCTGGAGGTGTACGGGCTCGGGCTAATTTCTAAGACGTGGCATTCAAGAAGTAAAACATATGAGTGTTCGTGGTGGTTTGTTGATAGTCCCTCTGTCCCCGAGTACACAGTGAAGGGGGTAGACCCGGGCACGAAGCGGTAAAAATGGGGCATTGCCGCAGCAATGTAGCCGGAGCATTTGGCGCCATTGACACTGCTAAGTTAGCTAGACAACTTCTTTGTAATGTAACGGCTTGCTAGCTTGACTGTCGACTGGAGCGAAGCTTTTGTGACTGTCACTGGATCCAAGAGAAGGATTCGGGGACCTCTAGAAGTCCTTGAAGGGTGCTGGTACATTGAATAATTGATTAATATTCACCATCATCCATTCCTAGCAAGACGACTAACAGTCAAGCGACAGATGGAATTAATAACAGTAGCAGGAGTCATAAACATCACATAGGAAGGCCTTAAACTCTCTAAGGGGACTGAAAGACGGAGCTGGGGGCCAGTTAATCCAGTAAAAATGTGCATAATGCCTGAAACTAGTTTTACCAAAATTAGCATGTACATTTGGAATATCTAAGGTAGTTATGTGCACTGTACTGTAGTTACATTTGAGAAGAGGTGTGAGGTGGTTAGGAAGCTTTAACAGTTGGGCTCCATAGTTGAAAATCATGATATTATTCCACGTTATTGATGATGATGACTGTGATCTGTTGTGCTCACACTTGCGACCTGAGACTGTATCTTGGAGTGAACCTCCTTGAACTATCATCTTCTATAACATCTATAACTTCATCTTTAAAGAATTGTGTGACGGTAAAATGTGAATGCTGGAACTTTTGCAAGTACAACTGAGTGAGGCATTGAAAAGTAAAAAAAAAACCAAAAAACTAGAAGTTGGCCAAAGACCTTCATGCAAGATGGAGAATAACCTAATTGTTATCCAGTGGATTTGTTCTTAATTGACCTTGTGGTATTTAAATGTAATTGCTTTGTCCTAAGTGGCCACAGTGCTTGTATGACGGGTTGATTGCAGTTAGCTGTCATACACATGTGCATGCTTACATGGCTGACATCACAATCCTCTTGATTTTGGCAGATTGACTTGGACACGATTGATGTCAGCAACCTGAACCGTCAGTTCCTCTTCCAGAAGAAGCATGTCGGCAAGTCTAAAGCACAGGTACGTCCACGTCGGGATTCACGTCTGGCGTTGCTAACCGTAGGGTTGTAATTGTGTCTGAGCTGACACTGCGTTATGTTGAACAACCTGAAATATGCGTGCTCCACTTATTTTCTCCACCGCCGCTTGGACATGTCTGACTCGGTGAGTTGCTTTGTTGCTGTTGCTTTTGCAGGTGGCCAAGGAGAGTGCCTTGCAGTTTTGTCCCACTGCTAATATCACTGCCTACCATGACAGCATCATGAAGTGAGTCTTGTTCCTTTTACTTGTTTAATAAATCAAATAGTTTCCTCACACTGAGACACAGACTTTGTCAGTCAGGTCAGGTAAAGAAAAAGTATGTGGTTGACGGTTGTCCTTTTTGGTTTGGAACAGCCCTGATTACAACGTGGAGTTCTTCAAAAAGTTTGTTCTGGTGATGAACGCTCTGGATAACAGAGGTATTCTCCTGTGACCTCGCGACTCAGACATCTTTATGACTTCTAAATGGCAAGACATACAAGTGATGAGGAAAATAAAACGCTTTCTTTCTCCGTAGCGGCCCGTAACCATGTGAACAGGATGTGTTTAGCAGCAGACATCCCTTTGATAGAGAGTGGCACGGCTGGATACCTGGGACAAGTCACAGTCATCAAGAAGGTAGGACACGCACGTCTTTGTTATGTGACTTGTTAACAATATCTGCCGCAGCAGGGCAGCAACTATCCCACCTTTCACTGTGTTTCTATCTTTGTCACCCATCGTTCCCCCTCTTTCCTTGTCCTCCAGGGAATGACAGAGTGCTATGAGTGTCAACCTAAGCCCACCCAGAAGACTTTCCCAGGATGCACCATCAGAAACACACCGTCTGAGCCCATTCACTGCATCGTCTGGGCCAAGTATCTCTTCAAGTGAGGCTCATTTCCATAACGTACAAGCATCATCAATGGTCATAAATCATTCCAGTAGCCTACAGTTGAATTATAGGAACAAAGCACAGCAAACCCTCACCAGTGGCTGTGCACATATTTGAGAACAATATGATATTTCAGATTCAACAGAGGCCGGGATTCTGTGTTCTAATGGTTATCCTGCATTGTTTGTGTCACTGCAGTCAGCTGTTTGGAGAAGAGGACGCAGATCAGGAGGTGTCCCCCGACACAGCAGACCCAGAGGCTGCATGTGAGTGAGAGCGTGGCATTTTAAACCTACATTTAAAAGTGCTAAGTGTTAGTATTTCCATCATTTTATTCAAAAAACAAAACTCATTCCTTTTTTTATTTTACAATGCTCTTTCAAACAGCTTAGCAAGGCAAGCAGAGAAAAGGCCACTACAGTTTCTATAAAAAGAAAGAAAAAAATCAAATCAGTGGACGTTGGGGACGCAGCTATGCACTGAGAATAAAAGACAATGCAACTATTGCATCTGATCTGAAGAAATAAAGGATTCAGTTGGTGATGAGATTTGAGGCCACGTATTTTTCTGATTGGCTTTGATGCCATACTTGTTGCAGCCCTCGTGGCATTACATTTGCTTCACAATATCTGATGGGTTGCATTTCTCTGGCATTCACTCATTTGTGACAGCAGTTAAGTGCTAGTTCATTTGTTGACACAACAGAAAGGTTACTGCTATATTTCTACTTTTTTAATAGCTTCTTTTAATAGATGTGGCATGCACCAACCTCACCAAAGCAAATTCCTCGTATGTGTAAATCGTACCTGGCAATAAAGCTTTCTGATTCTGATTCTGATACACGTAGACACACAGAAGCACCGTACACTGTGAAATGTGTGTGTTCTGTTAACAGGGAATCCCGAAGAGACGGCGGCTCGTGCCACAGCCTCAGAAAAAGACGGGGACATCAAGCGAGTCTCCACTAAGGAGTGGGCACGCTCCACAGGATACGACCCCGTCAAACTCTTCAACAAGGTACCGGGCGGTCAGACTAATCACACTTGTAGGGCTGTTTCAGAAATTCAGATGCAGACTTCTCTAAGTTATTACAAATGTGTTGGACAACCAAATGTTTGGTTACAGCCCTGATTCCAGGAAAACTGGAGACGCTGTGTAAAACACAATGGAAGCAATCATTTGCAGACAAACTGTGTTCACTGACACGTTTTCTGAAGTGTTCCTGAGCTCATGCAGTAACATCCTTCATACAGTCACGTGTTCACAGAGTTGTGAACCTCTCTCCATCCTAGCTTGTGAACGACTGAGCCTTCACAGGATGCCCCTTTCATACCCAGTCATGACAGAAGCTGTGTCCCAATTCAGCAGCTGCTTCCTTCGGAGGGTGATTTTGAAGGCTGATTACGTCATGACGCTGCGCGAAGGCTGTCCCAATTCGTCCAAATTCAAAGGCTACTCCAAATGCAGTCGACAAATGCGTCCTCCTTTTCCCTGTATTCGGAGGATGCATCGCTACTATCCTTCGCGGCCTCCCATATCCCAAGATGCTTTGCGCACCGATTGTTTTTTTTTTTTTTTAAACAATGGCGACCAACAGCAGCAGCGGTGCAGGATACACATTTAACAGGTTTTTGCTCAACGCCAGGAGCTCAAATGGCCTTAAAACCTCTAAACGGCTGTTAAAATACGTAACGTCTGTCGTCTGTCTGTTATGTTTCTGTTGTGTCGTCTGTTAATTTTTTGTCTCCGTACGTGTTTTTCCTGGGTTAGTGGGGAAGAAGTTATGACTTCGTGACGCAATCAGGAAATGCTCCGAAGGCTAGACCGTCCCTTTTATGGATAGTTGATGCGGCCGATGGAGGAGCCTCCGAAGCCGTTGCCTCCGGAGACCGCGTAGGCTGGGTCCTCCGAAGGATGCAGCCGCTGAATTGGGACACAGCTACTGTTTACCTGTGGAATGTTCCAAACAGGTGTTTCTGGAGCTTTCCACATCTTTCCCGTCTTTAGTTGCTCCTGTCCAACTTGATTGAAACATGTAGTAGAACACAGGACTTCATATGAGCTTCAGATAGATGCATGGCGTTATTGACTTGATTGCTGTGCTGCGTGCAGTTTGACCAGCTCAACTGGACATTTGTGCACAGCTCCGTTCACTGTAGCCACTGACACCTGTGACAGGTGACGACTGTCTGTCAGGGTCACAATCCAGATATTTGTTCTGTTTTTGGTATAAACTGTGTTTCTATATCAAATAGTAACTAAAGCTACTCAAATTATTGCACTTTAAAATCAGGATTTTTTTTTCATTGATAGAGGAAGGTTTTAAAGCGGTTTTAAAGCGTGCTTTACTTTTCTGATAATGTTGTCTTAATAACTGAACACATAGCCGTTTGTGTGATTGTTAAGCAGCACAGCGTTAGTATTTAATCACCACAGACCTACAGTAACAAGCTTGGTTCTGATTGGCTCTCCTCCACAGCTTTTCAAAGACGACATCATGTACCTGCTGACTATGGACAAGCTGTGGAAGAAGAGGAAAGCTCCTACACCTCTGGACTGGCAGCAGCTAGAGAGCAGTGGTATGTCTGCTTAGATATTTGGTTGAATGAAGTTTGGGGTCCTGCTGTCTGCTCATCCCATCTCATCTCCTCACTGCTCTGTCAAAATTGTTGAAGCGACTGTGATTTTAATGATGAGGAATAAACCCAAATCTGAAACTCACAGCAGCAGGACAAGAGACTTGGTAAAAACAGGAAGTATGACATGCAATGGGAGGAATCACCAGAGAATCATATATTTCCTGAATCAATTCACAAACCAGGTTAATAACTTTGGATGATGGACTGGAGAAGACCATGTCATATTTTAACAAGTCTGGTTTTAAGTGAAGGCTTGGATGGCTCTCTCAATGAATGGCAGGTTTTAGTGTCTGATTGCAGGCGGTTACTGCAGTGAACTGTCCACTAACACTGGAGGGATTTACTCCTGTTTGTCGTCTGCTGCCCTGTGAAACATACCTGGCACTGAGAGGAAGGAATGAGAGCAATGATCAGAGGAATGTTATAATTGTCTTTACACTACTTGAAACTGCTTATTGAGCTAAGCACACATCCATTGAGGGGGAGAGGAGATTTATTAGTGAATCAGTGACTCCTCCCGTGTGTGTTTTCTTTAGTTTCGAGCTACTCTGTATGTACTCTGCTTTGCTCATAACCTCTCTACAACTAAACTCCCACTCCTGTGGTGAGCAGCTCCCTGCAGAGGGGAGAGATTACGCTGCGTAATTTCAGCTGTTACAGTAGGCTACCTGTTGATTGTATAAGATGGTGTCGCGCTGCTGGAGCACACTGGGACGACCCTCCGCTACTTTTGTTTCTTCAAGTGAGGAAATGGAATATTCCTAGTCCACATAATGTGGTTGAAGGTCATACACGTTTTTTAAACGTTTGAACGTCCAGTTATCACTAAGGCCAGCTAGTGCTTCATCCATAATTCCTGCAGGAAATGGCCGGTTTGATGAGCGTGACCTCTGCCTTCACCGCAGCGTTTCATCAGAATGGACGTTTCTAATGCGGCTTCGTTTGCTCGCCACAAATTCAGAAATGAAAAGATTCAAAACAAAAGCTACTTGTATTCATCATTACCTAATGCCACGTTAATTACGATGTACTACATCCATGGTACTGCGTACTACTGCCTGCTGCGTAATATTCTCAACATGATGAAACGATTCAGAAAGTCAGTGTAGCATTTTAACGTGTCGTCAGTTATAGTCGACTAATGTATGTAAACATGCACATGTGCGTATGCATGCACGTCATGGGTGCGCTCCTTAGGTCTGTCAGCGAATATTCTACCCACCCAGACTCAAGCCAGAGTTAGTGGTACTTGTTGAAACAGTGAAAGATGAACCAAGAAGCTTTTGGTGAGTTTTATTTGTTTCCGTTGAGTTTGAATGAATCCTTTCTGTTCAATCTGAGCCTGTCTGTAGTAAAAACACATTGAAGGTGTGCCAACACCTGTTTTGTGGCTGCTGGCTGCAGGTTATGCTGCCACCTGGTGGAGATCCCAAGACACTACAAAACAGCCAAAGTGATCTGCAATACTGCTAGAACAGCTGCTGTAGCAAAACAAACCTATCAGCCTACAGGGCTCATAGATGATTGATATCCACTGCAGCAGGAAGTGGTCAGGGCGTTCCTACTTGGTACCACTGCATTCAAAAGAATTTTAGTTTCAATATTGTGTGCTTTGATTAATCTGATGTTTAATTTGTTGAATGATTCATTTCTAAAAGAAATTCAACTTTGTCTACCGATTAAGGTGCGATAAATCAGCGACATCAAAGATTTGGATCTTTGACAGTTTGCACAGCAAACTTTCCACCAAACAGAAAAGAACCTGTGGGGTCTCTCTTTAGCATGTTCAATGTAGTTGTTAGTCATTAGTATGTTACGCTGACTGGTCTTAAATAGAGCAGATGAGCGTGTGGCAGTATTCAGGTCTTGTTTGTCTGGAAAGAACAGAAATGTTTGTAACTACCAGAGGACTTCTTACTTTAAACTGCTCAATAACAGGTTTTCCCTTCAGCCTGGCTCAGTGTGCTTGAGCCCCGCTGTGCTAAAAGGTCTGAAAGTCTCTCTGAACTCAGCTCTGTGCACCTGAATCTTTGTGGCTTGGAGTTCAGTTTCACCCTTGTGTTCCTGTTTGTACTTTCATGTGTCAGCCTTATTTCACTGTTCAGTTTTCGTGGTGTCAGAGCTGTGTTGCGTTACCTCAACTCCCCCCTTCACTGCGGGAAAACCCTGTAACTGTCAAGGATTGTCGTGTTATTGTGTGCATGTATAGCCTCCCTGCATGTCTCTTGGCTGTTTTAGGTGTTTATTTGTTTGTCTTATGTTCATCCGTTGTTTGTCTGTCCCAGCATGTCCTCAGGAGGAGTCTCCGGGTTCAGGTTTGAAGGACCAGCAGGTTCTGGGAGTTTGGGGCCACTGCCAGCTGTTCCAGCATAGTGTGGAGACTCTTCGCTTACAGCTGCAGGAAAAGGGTGAAGGAGCGGAGCTAGTGTGGGACAAGGTAACACACACGAACTGACGGAGGGAATGTTTGCACACTTACAGTCAAATATACATGTATTGATTGATAAACTGTTTGTCTGAAAACACTGAGATGCATGCATAAAGGTCTTTATTGGTGAAAACTCGAACAGTTTCCAAGAGTTTATTGGCCATTCCAGGTTTCTTGCTTGGGAATTCACACCATAGCGACATGTTAGTGACACACACATACACGTACTGTTTTCTTAATGGCTCTGGAGTTTAGTACCCTCTTCTTGTTGTCAGGACGACCCTCCAGCCATGGACTTTGTTACAGCAGCAGCCAACCTACGTATGCACATCTTCAGCATGAACATGAAGAGTCGCTTTGATGTGAAGTGTAAGTTGCTCGTCTCTGTCATGTAGAATTTTGCTGTTTTCTTCAGGCTGACTTTATTTCACCCCTGTCCCAAAAAACGATTTTAACTGTCCCAAAGTAAATATAAACCATGCCAAAGTTAAAATGTTGTTTTACTTTATTATCATCTGTAGTTGTTTGTGACAGTTTATGTAAAGCACTTTCTAATCAATAGCAGCTGCGTACAGCTTATTTCTTGTTCCGTGTGTTTCAGCCATGGCAGGTAACATCATCCCAGCCATTGCTACAACCAATGCCGTCATCGCTGGCCTCATTGTGCTGGAGGGGTTGAAGATCCTGTCAGGGGAACTGGAATCCTGTCGCACGGTTAGTTCAGCGAACAAGCGTCTGTGACTGGTTAAATGAGCCCAGCCTCCTGTCAGGACCGGGACGTTTGCTCATGATTAAAACGTGCTTACAGACTGCTTTAGTTTTACTTTTCAGTTTGGACAAAGTGTCAAAAAGTGAAGGTGTAAACATGGTAACATGAGTATTGATCATTTTCATTTAAAGGAAAAGTTCACAGGTTTTCCAAGTCTGCCTCAAATCAATAGTCAGGTGCCCAGATGAATGTGTTATATAGTTTATCTTACTGAATTAATTCCTCTTGTTCACACTGGCTGTGGAAAGAATCTCTTAATATTGAGACCGACAATATTAAGCGCCGTTAGCTGCCATGTTGCTTGCTGACATAGTTTGCTCCCACATTGTTTCAGAATTATAAAAAGGGAAGTTTTGGTATAGTTTGCCATTCTCAGTTTAACATGTGCACAAAGCAAACATCTGAATGTGTTCTGTTAATACTGTTGCTTTCACACTTTGACCCAAAACAGCATCACGTGGGAAACTATAGGTTCAGACTACAATCCTTTCCGGCAGCTCTGCCGTTTTTCCGTCCTTCATCTTGACCTTTGGTTGCCTCTTCTCCAGATCTTCCTGAACAAGTGTCCCAACCTCCGGAAGAAGCTGCTGGTCCCATGCATCCTGGATCCGCCCAGTGCTAACTGCTACGTCTGCGTCAGCAAACCTGAAGTCACAGTCAGACTCAACGTTCACAAAACCATGGTCCTCTCTCTGCAGGAAAGGGTAATACGAGGAGCTTGCTCCTTCTTTGTAGCTTGCTGCTACGGCACACATGTATAAATGCTGACGGTGTAGGCTGTGATGTAGGCTCTGTGTAGCTTCAACACAGAAGCATAACTCTGCCTTTAAGAGTCTGATAAACCATAAATGACAATACATGGAAGAAGAAGAATTCGTCACACAATTATTCATGCACATGCACACACAGGCCATGCAATTGGTGAAACTTGTCCCCCGCATTTATCCCATCCCGGTCGCCTTCCTCCGCGGCAGACCAGGAGCGGTGGGCTGCCATCCGACCGGCGCCCGGGGACCCATTTTCTTCTGTCACCATTGGTCAGGTGGTGATCTTCTTGCATGTTTTTAGTGGGGTTTTTTTAAGGAGGAAACCCCGGGTGAACACGAGGAGAACATGCAAACTCCACAGAGAAAGGCCCTTTTTTCCTCAAGCAGCAGGCACGGTGGAGGACACGCCCCCGGGAATCGAACCCAGTGTTACCACTTGTCCCACCGTGCCAGCTAATGGTGGTGGTGGGAGGAGGGCTATTTGCTGTTGGATTGTAAATGCTGCTGTGGATTGTGGTATAATATGGGGATGAGATGTTTACTGTAGCCTCATTTACTGCTTGTTGATTGGCTCTTCTGTTTGTTATCAGATCCTGAAGGAGAGGTTTGGCATGGTGGCTCCAGATGTTCAGATAGAGGATGGAAAAGGGACCATCCTTATCTCCTCAGAGGAAGGAGAAACAGAAGGTAAAAGGGTGGGGGGGGGCAGTAATGAGAGCACTAACGTGCATAGAAAGGGGTGGAAGTAATGCAAAGAAGTAGTGACCGATGGTGGTTTGGTGAGTTGTAGTGTGGTGATTGTTCAGAAGATGGCGCTGTGGTAACACCTGTCAGTTAGTCCTGAGCTGAAACACATTCGGGCCAGACAGGAGGTCAGCATCTCTGGGGACAGAATTAGTGAGCTGTGCCTCGTAGTTACAGAACAGGAAATGAGCAGTTTTGTGTTGGAACATTTAGAAATTATATACAAAATTTGGAAATGTCTTGTGGTATACAGTCTTAAAAATTTGGTGAGTGTGTGTTAGCAGAATAGTAATAAATGAATGGAGTTTCACATGTGTAGCACAAACACATACTTGTTATTAGGTGTGTGTGTGTGTGTGTGTATAACTCACTCTATCCTGTCTGCTCCTCCACAGCCAACAACAACAAATTTCTTTCTGATTTTGGGATCCGTAACGGCAGCCGTCTCCAAGCCGATGACTTCCTCCAAGACTACACACTCCTCGTCAATGTCCTGCACACGTATGTCCTTTTGTTTGTTTGTGTGTGTGTGTGTGTGTGTGTGTGTGTGTGTGTGTGTGTGTGTGTGTGTGTGTGTGTGTGTGTGTGTGTGAGAATGAAATACACAGTTGAATGATCCTATGTTTGATTTGTTGCGGGGGGGTATGTTTTAAGTTTTTAAAAGGATGTGTGCATCTGTGTGTTTCTTCATTGACAGCGAGGAACTAGAGCGGGACGTGGAGTTTGAGGTAGTAGGTGAGGCCCCAGACAAAGCTCCGCCCCCTCAGACCAAGGAGGAAGTTAACAGCATCGCCAATGGCAACAAGGACTCCGCCCAGCCATCCACCTCTTTTAAAGGTCAGCAGGAGAGAACACTTCTTTTTGTCTTAGTTCACATCACATCATTTTTTTTTTTTCCCATTCACGAAAACGAATCCGTATCTGCTCTTCTTTCGTCTGGGAACGCCACCAGCGCCGGCAGAGGACGACGACATCATGATCGTCGACTCCGACGAGGAGGAAGGGGCGTCGTCTAGCTCCGCAGCAGCAGTGAGCAGCGGCACCAAGAGGAAGCACTCGGACGCAGAAACCGGCGAGACCTCCACCAAGCGCCCACGGACGGACCAATCAAGCGCAGCGCCTGCCCAAGCTGACGACGACGACGACATCATCGCTCTGGACTAACCCGTCCTCCCGGTCTCTTGAAGGACTGAGAACTCTTTAAACGCTTGTCATTTTGACTCGAGACTGACAGTAGGCTTAAATAAAACACCTCTTTTATGAAGAACAATTTACTGCCCTGGTTCGTCTTTCGTCACTTCCTCCCTCCGACCGTGTTTGTGCTTTCATACTCCCCCCTGCTCTCTGACACGATGCTGTAAATAGATTCTACATTTTAAAGCGTTTTGAGAAATACGTACAACTGCTTTTGTTATTTTTATTCATTTCTTGTCTCTATGAAATGCTTCTCTTGATGGTCAAAACAAAGTGCTTTTTTTGTATTTTTTATAAACGTACTGTATTTCTCATGCTACACAAGTCAGGGTGTTTTTGTGCTTTGTGGTCAGGTTACAAAAGATTTAAAAAAACCAAAACATTTTCTGGGGTTGGAATATTGATCTCGGTCGTTGTGAAGGGACAGTAATGGACGGAGGCGGGAGGCTGCGGCCTGTGGGCTGTCATAGGCGCTGTTATCTGATGGGGTTGGGAAAGCACAGAGGCGCTGAGGGGGTTTGGCCACGTTGTGCCGTGGGGTCTTAGTTTGCTACCTCTTTTCTAGAACCAACATGTTTTGGCTGCAAGTACGTTAACCTGCCCTCCATGACACCGCCACAGTGAGGCATCCAGCTTTTGGAGAAAAGTTTGTGACACAGCCGTGGAGCACTGCCTGGCGGACTGAACTGAATCCTAAAGGCTCTGGCTCAGCTCAAGTCTTAGATCCAGGCTAGTAGTTTAATGTGTAACAGTTGCTTTTTTTATTCGTATGACTTGGTTGAGGTCACAGTCTGTCGAGGTGGTTTCAGGCAGAGGTGGAGGTGGAGTAGAGGTTTCACCAGAGCCACCGTCATTCTTTTTCATACTGCTGCGCTTCATCCGAAGCCATGGAGTCCCGCGCTGAGCTAACATAAGAACCGCGGGCACGAAGTGCAGCAGGTGAGCTCCTGCCGCCCTCTCCAGTCTCACTCCTGTGTCGGTGTCCATCTTTTTGTATTTCATTGTGATCTGACTTTGTTGAAAGCCTGTGAGAGCCCTTTGGACCAATTTTGGTGTAGACAATAAACTCAAGCAATGCAGAAGCTTCTTGTGTTATCTTGTTTGTCCCTCATGTGGGTACAAAGTGCACTGAAATACAATCATTTCTGCGCGTTTTGGAGGAGATGACAGAGCCATCCCGTTATTCTGAAGACTGTATAACCCAAACAGATGTTTTAGACTTGGCTTGATGATGTTAAGGGCCTGTTTGGACAGAGTTCAGCAAGATCTGAGGCATCAACACATAATAGTGCTGAACTCCTTATCAGAGGGCTCAGAAAAATAAACACCACATGTAGAAACACGTCTGTTCGAGCCTGTACGGCACCGAGCCTGCAGCCTCAGAGTGATATCAGCAGCTCATGACTGTGTTTTCTTGATTTTCTAGTAAATATTTTTTGTTCTGTTCAGGGATTAAAGTCTGACAGTTATGTGGTCAGCTCTGTAGAGTGTGACATTCTGAGGAAGAGGAACCGTGATGCAACACTCTGAACCCACCACACACACACACACACACAGACGGAGACTTTACTCTAAATAAGCTTAAGAAAATGTAGCTTGATGAGAAGATACTTCAGTGTTCCCTGTGGGTATATATAGTATATTTCACTGATCTGAATTTACTGCATTAAAAGCAGAGATACTACAGGAGTTGTACTCTTAGGTGGAGGATCGGAGTACTTATTCCACCACTTTGAAAATCAGAGTTAATAAAGTGATTTAGAGGAAAGCAAAAGAAGTGCAATACTTGGAAAAGCACGAGAAATATATGTCTAAAATAAAGACAAATCTGTCATTGAACGGTAGGTGGGGATGTCAATATTTGGTGACAACGCTCATGATAAGGATTGAATGGGTTAACCTGGTTATACTTCATTTGTAGCATTATTACATCACTCTAATTATATTTTTTATTATTATAATTAACTGTGCGGTATCAAGATGATGACTACGATTGTGAAATAGATAAAGAAACGAATATAGTTCATATTAAAAATAGCCCACCCATCTGTCTATACGTCCTGTCCTTCATCATCATCGCTAACGCCCCTCTGTGGAGGCCGCTGATTGGTCAGCGCGTAGCCCCCCTCCTCCTCCCGTCCAGCCGACAAACAGTCCCCAAACAGCGGCTGTTTGTGAGCATCGAGCGCTGGTCCGGACGACGGGGACGCGGTGTGTCAGCGGCCTGTGTCGTCGCTGTAGCTTCAGGGTAAACGTGTGCCCCTCCCCCGCCTGGTGAGGAACGCAGAGCCGGAGGAGCAGAGCCGGAGGAGCAGCCTCCACACGGCAGCTTTACCCGAACACACCGCGTCGACAACTTCTGCACACTTCAGACGACTTCACTTCACAGAAAACAGCGCGACGGAGGAGGAGAAAGGCGACCGAGGCTCCGAGTTCCCGCTCGCTGTGAAGCTCGTCACGCCAGTGTGAGCAATATGGTGACTTTATCAACCGTAGTCAGACCGCTGGCTTCCCAGCTCCACCGACAGCTCGGCAGGCAGCTCCGGACCCAGCGGATAACGCCTGTCCGGAGATGCAACCTGACGGCGTGCTCCAGCAAATACGTGCTGTCGCAGAGTGAGTACCGACGGGCAGCGTGCGTCCACACGGCCGCTCTCTGCCACACAAAGGGAACACACTCACTCACTCACACACACACACACTCACACGTTAACACCGGCGGTGGCGGTGGTTTGGCTCGGGGCCTCACTTTGCCTCCCAAGGCCTGTCATTGTGGGTCACACAGCATCAGTTAATGGTCACTTTTGTTGTCATCCGCAAACGTGCTGGGGGGCGCTGCAAAGCTCGGCCTGGACTTCCCTCATCGCTGGATGTGGGTCAGCCTCCGCTGTGTTGACTCAGCTGTGTTTGATCCGGCCTCAGGCTCCAGGGTTTCCAAACAAGTATTGATGTCCCTGATCAATGGCCCGTATAGGGGCCATTTGAAGCCCTTTGACCTACATAGGAGCCTGTGTGTTAAGTCACTGCGTATGTGCATTGTCAGGGATGTTGCTTTCAAGTGCACACAGGAAATGCAGACTCTTGTTTTTGCTATCTGAAAATGACAGCTGTATTATTTTGTGTTATTGTCTCCACCAGGTGTATCCTTATTGATGTTTGTCGTCCACATGTCTTTGTCTATAGGGTACCGAGGCAGATCATGCTGCATGCTAGTAGAAAAACATATGAGGTGAGGTGTGTGGTATGAGTCATTTCCTTTAGTTGTGTCATACCCAGAGTACCAAGATACCCAAGCTCGTCTGACGAGTCCCAACGACTTCTTCACCACACCCAATAACAGAAGCCTTGTCTCGTTCACCATCTCAGGCCAGAGACAGAGTGAACAAGCAAAAAGATTTGGAAGTGGAAAAACAGCGCAGCGGAGGTTTTATAGCTCAGCCATGATAATTAACAGGGTTCATATTTAACTTTAACAAGCTTGTTGTACTGGCCACTGTCTGTCCGGACGTTTGGTTTGGCTTTGAAGTGGCCCGCTGGAAATTTGTTTTCTTGTCTTTGCATCGGCTGCCCTGTGATCTGCCCTCATGCTGTTTTTTTCTGCTTTTCAGACTCGTCAGGTAAAACACAAACCCCTCTGACTCACAGGGTCGTGATGCGGTCTGTGCCTCCCTGAAGGAGAGTGGCACGCTGCCATCGTTTCAACACGCCAGGGGTAGAAAGATAAAGAGCTCAGTTCCCTGAGTTGAGCCTCTCAGGCACAACTTCAGACAAATCAGAACTCCTTCACTGGATTTGGTTGAACTAAGGTCTGAGCCCCAAACCTTAATCCTGATATCTAAGATCAGCTAAAAGATTACAGAGGCGGACCCCAGAAAAAGTGTTTCAGCTGCTGGTTTGTCCTCTGGAATCGATTTTGGCCTTTCTGATGTTAAACATTCACATGCATGATGAAACCGTCGGTGGATGATTAGCTGTGCTTTTTCATAGTCTGCGTCACAGACGTGGCACAGAACCTGAGTGTTATTGTGAAACATTTGGTGAGATTCGGTACGTTTGTGTTGCCACCTGACAGAGCCGGACAAGAGTTTGCAGGACCTTCCACACGCTCTCGCCATCCACGCTCTCATCCAGGGCGTGCGTGAAAACCAGCGTACACAACCATTTAGTACGCAGCGAGTTAAACCAGTCGGTTCATGCGCACGCCTCATTTAAACAGTGGGTGGGACGCTGGTGTTCCGCTGGGACTGATGGGTAAAAAGTGTAGTTATGCCGCCACTGAGACTCGAACCACAGCTCACCGCTGCCAGTTGTCATAGTAACACAGCATACTTCCCGGCACACAGGCTTTTCTTAGGTGACTGACTCAGCGGTGATGGAAAGATCCAGCTCAAAGCAGCTCTGATCCAGACTGTGGATAGGGGGCGCTAATGGTCCTGAATGGCTGCATCTGCGCTCAGAAAGTTAAAAAGTTCATTATTTCAGCCGCTCATGTCATGCTGAATGGGGTGCGTGTGTGTTTCAGTTAGGGAAAGAAAGGCAAGCAGACACATGACCGGACACATCGGAAACACGCCTGCATGGTTAGCCGTTTCTCAATACCAAGTACGCCAAGTTCGGACTTACGAACTCGGCAATTCGGACTTAACAAGTTCGACTTGGGAGTACAGTCTCTCCAGGACGGGAGGACGCAGGACGGTCATTCTGCAATTGGGACGGCAGCGTACTTGATGACGTCACCATCTCAGCTCGTCCGTTAGCAGGACGACACATCTCCGAAAAATTTTTCAACTAAGCGCTATCGTGATGAATCGACCACAGATTTTAAGTTTTAACGTCCACTTTCCCACATAAAATAATCTTAAAACCACATTCCGTACTACAAAAACAGTAGTATTTCGAAACTTGTAATTTACAGTTGTGAGTCCTCTCCTCCGACATCGTTGCTACGAAATCCTCGTAGCAACGGTGTCGATAAAATGGGAGGGGCAAGAACACATCCGGGTATTTGACTGTACTTGGTGAGATTTGGACTTTTGAATTGGAACAGTACTTGGACTGAGACTGAACGTTTCTCAAGTACACAAGAACACAAGTACAGAGAAGAACGCATATGGAGAAAGGGTCAAGCTTAATAAGACAGGGAAAGAAAAACTGGTGATAATAATTGTTGCCCAAACTGAACATCCATCACAGTTTATAGAATGACTCCCTGGTTCAACTTTGACCCACTGTGCTCACCACAGTTGTACACACACGCACACTTTAACACACTTTACCTGGGCAGTGAAGCATTATTACCAACAGTTCAGATGTGCTCACTTTGGGCTTTCCCTACAGATACCTGCTTTACAGCATCTTGCCAGACTGTTTCTCTGTGGTGGCTGCTTGTCTTTCTTGCCCCGCTGCACTTTATTGAAGTGACGTGGATGTTTCCAGATCCCAGGAAACGCTTTGGTAGGGCCAGTGTTATCACGACCGAGGGAAATGATGACCCAGCCTATAAAAATATACTCCAAGCTGCCATAAACCCGTTCAAGGCTTCTTAACATAGACTACACACAGACATAGTTTTCCTCCTGCTTCCTGTGTTATCTAGTCAAGCACATAGTTTTGGTCTTATCTCTCAGGGTTTTTTGAGATATCCACACTTTGTCTGGATGACCTGCAAGCATCTCTGTCAACAGTTTTAATAGGGTATGTTTCTTCAGTAGGTATCAGCTCCAGTGAAAATCCTAGAGAAGATGTTGAGTCATCCTCTCAGGTCGCTCCTGACTTTGAGTATATTAATGTGTTATTTACCTCAAATAATTCACAAATAACCTTTAAGCTGCTTTGCTGGTTGGTAAACAATCTCATGCCAGATTTCCAGCCCTGATTTGCTTCATAGCCTGTCCAAACAGCAACCACTGGGGATGCCAACAACTGCAGTTCCTCTTATTACCACTTGAGGCAGCCTCCCAAACTGAATCAGTCTCCATAGACTCTCATGTTAAAATGCCCACCTTTACAGCAGAAACAGGCATGTTTGCAGCCTGGTACTAAAAACACTGTTGTGTTCTATAGCTAATTGCTCCATTCATGACAACTGAGGGTGAACTTTTATGGAACTCACTCATTTAAATTATATTAAAGCTTAAAGTTATGCATAATTAAGAGCATGGCTGCTCTGGGTGACAGCTAACCGCTAGGTTTCAGCAACCAGGCTTCACTCAGCTCCAACCGAAGCTACCAAAATCAAAAATCCACATAAATGGATCAATAAATAAATTAATATTTCAAAAAAAATGTGCCAAAAATAATGTTAATGACATAAATTGATATTTTCGTTTTAATGTACTTTTGTGTTTATATACCTTTGTATTACCGCTGTTTATTTACTTTCCCATAAAGTGTTTCATTTTATTTATTCATTTTGAAACATATGTGCAGTTTTTTTTTCCCGATTTGAATTTTTTAAATCAGTTTTCCAATCGAATTCTTGCTTCATTTGTGGTCTGATAAACAGTAGACTCACTGAGTGTCAGAGGCCTGTTTTTCTGAGCTACTGTAGCTGTTCACATTTCATCGGACCGACATGAGCGCAGAGTAGTTTGGAAAGAGTGGCGCGTACTGCTGAGAATAACGAGCTAATTTCTTCTTAGTGAGCGGGCCACTGGGAGCAAAGCGTGGATAGTCGATCTATGCGCTCTGATGTCAATCAACCAATAGGCAAACAGTTGAATCCGTGACACATTTACTGATTTAATAGCTTCTTTTATTTTTAATAGTATGTCGGTGCGTTTAATGTTGTATTCATCATTTGTTGTATGTTGTATTCAGTCATTTTTTTATCTTTGATTTTGGCACTTTCAGTCCTCCATAGTGAATGTGCAAAAACACTGATTGGTCCTTTTAACTGGTGAAGAAATGCTGGATACTGGTTGACAGAAAAAGACAAATCTGTGTTAAGCTTGAGGATGTCACTGGTTCCACACTCAGCCTTTTACTACTGTCCTCTCATGTCCACTGCTCGTGGCTGGAGACTCAGCTGGTGTCTCCTAACTATTAAGACACACACTTCCTTTTCTAATCAAGACATCTGGCTGTCATGTGACACTTCAGGAGCACTGCAGGGTGACACAGTGGCACTGACACGCCATGAATCAGAACAACCTCAGAGCTTGCAATTACCCAATGAGTGAGCATGAATAGCTGTGCAAGCAGTTATTGTGTGTCTGTGCAATAACAGAGCCAGGCAGCCAACTCCCCCCAGGAGGAGCCGCTGAAATCCGATGAAGATGAAGGTCATCTCCCAGTCAGACCTGTTCAGCTCAGCTCTCAGTGGAAACCTTAAGCCCTGCGCTGGAAAACAATAGAGCGCGCTGCTTCTGTGCCCTTTGACAGCCGCACTTGACTTTTTTCTGCAGATCTTGCTCTGCAGAGGGAGGGCAACACTCCTTTAAACTGAGCTTTTTTGGACTTTAGAAAGATTGGAAGGATGTGTCATTTTTTTTGGGTGGATGTCAAGGGTAAAGGAAAATAAGGAGGAGGGAAGTATGGAAAATGAGTGGAGTTTGGGGTAATTAGAAGTCAGGTCCGTTGACAGACATTGGCCGAGCTGGCGGTTTGACCGGCCAGAGGTCCTGGTCTGATTCCCCTGCTGTGGAGGGGAGCTGGGGGCGTGCCAGGACATTCCGCGTGTCACTTTCTGTACAGCCAACCCACTTCTCTCTTATTTTGTAATTTCCTTTTGAGAAAAAAAAAAGTAAGAGGACTTGGAGGAAGTGCTGGTGCTCACTGGCTCTTTTTCATTCAGTTCCTTGAAACGGCTCAGGGAAGAAGGAGCGCTGTGTGTGTGTCTACCACTGACACTGAATGATTTTTTTATGAGGCACCTTTTGATTTTTTTGCTTTCAAAATGGACTGTCTGAAAATGCGGGAGGCAGCAGAGTATAACATGAAAAGTATGTCAGCAATCTCTGTGCACTTTTTCTTATTTTCATTGGCAGCAGACACTAAATTCTGTGGTTTTTTTTTTTTTTTTTTTAGAGAAGTTTGAATTTCTCTAACGTTTTTTCCACTTTGATTTCCCTCCTCTCCTCCTCCTTCTTCTTCTTCTCCTCTTCCTCCCTCCTCTCCTCCAGTGCATCCCATGTGGCAGGGACCCCTCGCGGTACCAGGAGGTGATCGTCAGTCTCCCATTGACATCGTTGTGCGAAAGAGCGTCTTTGACTCGGAGCTGAAGCCCCTGGTCACCAAGTACGACCCTCAGACCTGCCAACAGATCTGGAACAACGGTTACTCCTTTCTGGTGGAGTACGATGACACTACAGACAAGTCCAGTGAGTAGTCTTTCCTGTCCTCTGTGGATATTGCTATAATATATATTTTCTTTCTAAAGACACATTTACATCCACGCTATCTATTAATTGAAATCTAGAAGGTAAATCATCACTTGGTTCATTTAGTTCCTCTTTATTAGTTGTTTCTCTTTATTAAGTACGCGACGGAGAGCAAGTCAGTAGTTTCTCTTTAAATCTGAATGGATTTAAAGAGAAACTCAGCAAGGGGAATGCATGTTTTGATCCACACAAGAGGATTATCTCCGTCTTCACCCCCCCTTAAAGAGCCCACTGTCTGTAGGAAAAGCCGGTAATCGATGCTACACTTAAAACGGCTGATAAAGACCGTGAGTGTCACGTGGATCTGGTGACCGTCATGTGACTCGCGTGTCCGTCCTGACCTCAACAACGGCTGTATAGGCTGACTTAAAAGCATTGGTCATTTTGGTATAATTGCTGGGCTACACCAAAACACAGTGTAACTTTCCAAAACCATCAAATAAACCTTATTTTGGTAAAATTGCAAATGTTGTAAAGCTGCAAAATAAACCACTCTGTAGTCACATGCCAGCCGCCTGTGTATTATGAGCTTAGTCTGGTGCTGAGAGAACAAAAACAGGTTTCTAACAGTACTTTATTACCAGTAAAGTAAACAGAGAAACAATGCTCTGTGCATGGCTGAAGGTACTGTAACCCAGATTCAGGCTTGAAATGGATGATTTTTACATGCGGCCATATTTCCTCCTTATCAGTTACCTTTTATAGGTGTGATAAAAGGTCATTGTTTTATAGGTGATTGTTGTCTCTCACTGTAATATTTCCTGGATGTTTCCAGGTCAGTGTGACTGCCTGAACAACCTGTTCCTCAGCAGACGTCTTGCGTGGGATCATTTCCTTCTTTTGCAAGAGGAAGCCAATACGGTTAGAGATAGGATCTGGCTCCTCTTCAGGACGAGCAAAATGTCAGAGTGTGTTTCACCGATACATGTGTCCTTTTGCTTTCTGGTGCAGCGCTGAAAGGGGGCCCCGTGCAAGACCAGTTCAGGCTGTGCCAGTTCCACTTCCACTGGGGTGAGAGCAACGCCTGGGGGTCGGAGCACACGCTGGACAGGAGGCTGTTCCCTGCAGAGGTGACAGACAGAACGTGAAAATTAAAGTTTTCCTGCAGGAGCAGCAGGATACTGCAAATTTCTGTAATATTATCAAGAACCTAAGTGAGGTAAAAAAAGAAAAAAGGAAAGGAGGAAGAAGGATATCTCCTTCTCTTTATTATGTTGTAATATCATGTACCCTTTGGGCAATGCTTTCATGTTCCTCACAATATTATGAGCATGCACAGGAGGTATATACAGTAACAGGTCCTGTAGAACATCACCAAACAGTAACTTAAACTTACTGTTTACACTGAGGTTTAAAGCTGATTGATGCACGGCTGAAAAACATGTTTTTTTGCCATTTGTCCTCTCTCATGGCATCACCGTCTGACGTGATGATAATAACTGTCGAGAGTCAATACAGCAAATGCATCCAGCTGTCATCTATGCTACGTTTTGGCTAAAAGTGATCTTTTTATGCATGTTGTAATGACATTTGCGCAACCCAAAAATTCAAATTCATCACACTGTCTGGATATATTGTCCAGCTTCAGTCACGGAAGTCAGCCTGTCAGTATTTGGCCCGTGTTCAAATGAACTATTTAAGTCACATCAGGCTTTGAAATTGATTCCTCCAGGTTGCTGACACATACGTCCAGCAGTGTCACGCTCTGTGTTACAGAGGAACACCATGTGCTGACTCAATCTTTGTTCATTGTGGAATCAGCTGTAGGTAAAGGGCACCGTATCAGCAGGATCTTGCCGTCTTTAGCTGTGCTGTACATACCCTCTGTTGTTGTTTTAAAAAAAACCCAGACATGCCCGCTGCTGCAGTAATGGAATATGTTAAGTACAGACGCGCCGCGGTCACATGTGTGGCAGGTGTGTGCGCTGTCACATGACCGGCCCGTTGAATGGAAAAAGTCGGACAGCAGGGAATGGAGAGTCCTCTGCAGTTGCTTTCCGCATGATCAGACGGTCTCTCGAGGGTTAAAAGAAGAAGGAGAAATGGAAGGAAACAAATCTGCGCAGATTAAACAGTGTAAATGTTGACTCACTTTGCAGAGCCATTTCTTTTCCATTCTCACGCGTCTCTCTTGACATTCCTGGAAAATTACCGAGAGTGTTGTATCAACGACAGCCAGCTTAGCGCAGAGCAGGCGTCATCTGGCTACATCTATATGAGAACCTTTCCCTCCCGTCCTGGTTGTATAGCCGGTATCAGGCGTGCCGCCAGATCCTTTGATGCACCTGGGTTCCTCCATTTCTCTCAATGCCAGTAAAGCCAAATTCACACACTCTGCATGTATTTCTCTCAGCTCTCCAGCCTCACGTTTGACCACATCTGTTTTCATGTTGTTCCATTAACTTCAGCACACTTATGTAACAACAGGTCCCACTGACTGTGTCAAGCCCTTGTTGGTGCTGTAGGGAATGTACCCATGTCTTTGTTCTCATCACTCAGCAGTTTTTGTATGTNTACCTGATGCTGTTGGGATGAAGGCCCTCAGTAGCGCTCTGGATGCAGCAGTCTGCGTATCAGCCTGTCAAAGACTCATCATCGTCTTTCTTCTGCCCCCTCCAGCTGGCGGTCTTCCGGAGCCTTCTTTTCACCTCAGCCGAGGAGGAAGTACAGAAGAGTATGGTGAACAACTTCCGCGTGCAGCAGCCTCTCTGCGGTCGCACCGTCCGCTCTTCCTTCACTCCCTTCCTCCAGGAGGCGGAGGGCGACAAGCGCCCCCACTGACGCTGCTGGACCCAGGGCGCACAGTAACACACGTCATGACCACGATTCACACCAAAGCTACCTTTACTCTGCGATCAGCTGTCCAGGCTCTCTTTTCTTTTCACTCTGCAGCAACTAAATGTGTCTTTGAAGCAGAAAACAGATTTTTAAGAATGACAAAGTTTCCTCAGAGCAACTTCGGTTCTACTTTTTGCTCCTTATCGCTTTTTTTTTTTTACAATTCATCAAGCTGTAAACCATTTTACATGAAGGATGTAGGGATGCTTCTGTTTCTGGGTAGTTGAGGATTTCACTTTCTTTCAATTTTTTCATATTTTGGTTTGACTACCAGCGACGAATAAGGGATGATTGCAGTGGGGAAAATGTCATTTTATTGATTTTATTGACATGAATCGTATTTATTACATGTTTACCGTTCGTCCAGTTACTGTACATGAGTTGCAGGTAAAGACTCAACAGCGCTGGCCACAGTCGGTACTACACCAGAGTCTGCTCTGACTTTTCTCCATATAAGGAGCAGAAAGCCCTGAGCAGACTGGAGCTATCACCTCGGGAGTGTGTCTCTTGAACAGAACACATGCCATCTTTTATCATATCTACTACCACAGTGTCACTTTTTTAAATCCAGTATGATGGGATGTTGGGCTTGATTGATTTTATCATTTATGCATTAGTAAGGTGTAAATGTTCCTAATCTGTTACCAAGAGATTATACTGTATACAGTTCATCTGACATTCAGACAGCTTTGTTTTCTGACTCACAGTCGTGCTCTAAAGGAACTCAGCTGAGTCTTCGTTCTTCCACGCAGACTTATGAAATATGTCACTAATACGCACAGACTATACAGGTTACTGTAGCACATACATGCTTTTTAAGAGTATTCAGATTGAAATAAGCAGTTCTCTTCCATTACTCTTTTTGTTTTTTTACTTCCAAGTACCATAACCGCAGTGCCTTAATATTCTCAGTGTGAATCACTACTATTGGCATCACATCTTTGAGCATGAGGTGTCTCCCTCCTACACTTGTTCCATTAAGCTGTGGATCAAGGCCAGTGCTTAGTGATTGCTCACAGTAACAGTCAAGGCTCAGGTGACATTTACTATGATCCTCACCTCATTTATCGTTTGGGAATGACGCGGGAAGTTAAATGGCATGAGCAGAACTTCCACAACGTACCGCTGTGCTTTAGCCAGTGAGCAACCTGGAAATGACTCTCAGGTCGACCGACTGAATCGAGTCTTTATCTTGAGGAGACTGCTGTCTTCTGTAGTCTGTCTGGTTCAGTTAGGTGTCTGCGGTCTCTCCGTATCTGTTCATTTTTGTGGCTGATGACTAAGATTCATCGAACATGATTGGACTAATCGGGATGCACTGTTTTGGGTTAGGAAAGGGCCTGAGGAGTTACACATGCTGTTGTAGTGTCATGTCTGAACTTTATTGTCTTCAATGCATTAAGAAGTCAAAACACACAAAGGATAGTACCATGAGCAGCTGTGGTAGAAGCACATAGTGTTGTACAGGAGACACAGTGGGACCAACTGACCACAGCAGCCTTTCGTATCACCTCGCCTGTCCGCCGCTGCCTGACAGATACAGTATGTCTATTGGCTTTCACGACAGAGTCAGGACGTCACTTCCTATCTGGGCTCTGTTCCACTCGCTTCTGTGACTCCATTCAGTCTCTCATTCGGCATTTCTTTCATTGACCTTTCTGAAAAAATGAAGCCTGTTCCTGAGGTTTTCTTTTCAAGACCAATCAGCATCCACTGAACCGGTCGCTGTACGAAATGAAACCTTAGTCTGTGACCAGAGAAAGAATTACAGCCCCCGCAGTGTTATCACAGACGTGTCTGAGCTAGCCGTGACACCTCCACTCGCTCATGGACACGCCTCCTTTGAGCCATGCAGTTTAGATCTTATGAGAAATGGTGTTCATTGAAGGCCAGTCAGAACCAGAGATATTAAATCCATACTGCTGAGAAGGATGTTTATTTACTGCCATTGTTACTAATATCAAATTCTGAATAAGGATTTCTTACTTCTGGGACAGAAGCCGTCTCTGCACTTGAGCTACTTAAGGCACGCTTGATGTACTTTATCCAGAGCGTTAAAAGCTTTACGCTAAAGAACATCAAGCGCTCCTCTGTGTGTTTTTCAAATCCAAAAAGCAGACACAGTGTTTTGTAACTAAAGGTGAGCTTATGCAACCTTGCATCATCTTAAGGAGTCTGGCATTCTGCCTGCTTTGGGTCATGTCCAACAGTTGTGATGCACTGGGTGAATCTTACTATGCAGCACGATTGGAAAGACGGGAGGAGAGAGAGGAGGGGAGACGGAAAGCCAGAAGGGAGATGAAGGTTTTGTTTCCGACACACAACGTGAAACGATCTGTTGAGTTTCTCTGATTTCACTTCAGGGCAGGAAACTGCAGTTGCACCGCAAACCAGAAAACCACATTGAAGGAAGCGTATTTGACCACTTTTTACATACTCATGTGGAGGTTTCTTCCATTGATATACAGTTGCGGCAGGGGTGAGAGGTCACGGTTGTCTATATAATCCCTGAGTAACAATGCAGCAGCCCCAAACTGGCCCTGATCTCTTCTGAAATAGCCACTCCCGCCCTCCCAGGCTTGCATCAGGCATGCACACCCTGTCCCATCACCCCAGGTGCTCCCCCATTGGCTCCCCAGTTGAGGCCTAGCATGAGGCCATGCTCTGAACAGCCCGAGTGGATGCGTATTGAAAATATTTGAAGCCACGTGATGTTAATTTGGCGCGAAGGCTGCTGATTTACGAGATAAATGCTGAAGAGGCTGCAGGGGGTGGATGACAGGTTCGAGATTTAAACTGCTAGGTGTGAAATTTGATGATGTGCATCACTCACACTGTTAGGAATGCTGCATGGTTGCTTTTCCTTTCTGTGCTCAGTGTGTTATACTAACATGGAGACAAGGGACCGAGTACTGCCTTCATATCGTACATCTGTGCTTTATTGATGTATTTGAATTGTACACCATTGTCTGCCTTCATGTTTCATGGCATTTTACTCATGTGAAGTTACTTTTTTATGCCTTTTTTTAAACTTTGAATGCAATGAATATCAACATATTCCAGTGCAAATATCCAATCTTGGGGAAATGCTTGTCCAAATGGCCTTTTCTATGAAAGCTGGAGTCAGTGATGAGGCATCAGAAACCAATTTAAGGTGATTTTGTTCCGCATCACAGTTGCATAGATCTTTTTTTCATCTTCTCGCAGCTTGTATCCCTCTCTGCCTTTCTGAAGCTAAAGTATTCCAGAGTACTGCCACCACGCTGTATTTTCTTCACGATGTTCGACGCTCTGGTTTCCTTGCCTCCTGTTGCTCAGTGTGTTTAATGTTTTAGCAGGTGTATGTTGTGTGTGCTGTACACTGTATGCAGTGCATATTCTAGCTGTTTATTTGTTCAGTGGGCAGCCAGCATTCCTGCCCTGTGGGACTTCACTAGGCCCCTCTCCCCTCCCAGTATGCTTTGCTCCACCTGGATGGCTCTTCATAGGCCCCCGCCCAGCTGTGCAACAAGGAAGCAACGTTGAGGCGGCGGCAATGTTGAAACCCCCCAGTGATGTCACATGATTCAGATGTAAAGATAATCTTAAAGAAACTGACATATTAATAAATAATGTATAACAATAAATATGTGATGTAGAAAGGAAGCCTGTCTCTTTGCATTTTTTGTGTTGTTGTGTAGAGATGAAGTGGTGCATTTCATAAATATCTGTAAACTTTTAAGCAAACCTGAACTGATAGAAAACACCAAAGTGACGTCTGAAACCTTGAAAGGAGCTGCTGCTTTTCAAAAGAAGTGACTCACAGAGCAAAGTCGTCATGAACAGAAAAGAGAAGAAGAATAAAACAGAAAAAAAAAACTTGGTATTACCTGTTATCACTCATGTACCAGCATAACAGCAGTATACATGGTGAGTAAAATGATCCTTCCTGAGTATTGGTGAATGTACCGTTGCTCGTTTTCTGTCTTTCTAAGAAGTTCACACATCTCCGTTGTTCCTCCTCAGACCCACCTGACTCAGCTCCTCTCTAAGCATGAACCAGGGCAGCTACAAAATAAAAACTGTTGGACGCTGCCTCTCGGTCTCAACCCCCACCCTACCCTCACCCGTACCTTTGAAGCCCCCTGACACAGCGAGGGGATGTTTGGTGGCCCCCACCCAGACGCCTGGGGTCCTGAGGGTGGGTTGTTTACACTCTTTTATGCACTGCTACCACGGACGGGTGTGAGTTTGGGTCTCCACCTGATTCAAACCAAAGAAGTGGCGATTGAAGCCGACCTTTGCGGGTGTTTATTGTGCTTGGCAGCGGGGGAGAGGGGCCTGAGTCCACAGGGACGCACCAGTTAGCCTCTGCTGGGCTTCCCCTGATTGTATGAATGGACAGACTGACTGGAGACCCCGAAGCTTTGAACCGTACAGTTTATGTGATTCTCAGCATGCACGTGTCTTTGTAGTCAGTAAATGAGAAAACATTTTATATCCGCTGAATGAAATGAGACTAGCATTGGGACTTTGCAAACACATACGGTATGTTTTGTATGTGAACTGAAGGTGTTGCTGAACTGGTAATCAGCCTGTATATATACAGTGGTATGAAAAAGTGTTTGCCTCCTTCTGATTTCTTACTGTTTTGAATGTTTGTCACACTTAAATGTTTCAGATCACCAAACAAATTTAAATATCAGACAAAGATAACACAAGAAAACACAAAATGCAGTTTTTAAATGAAGGTGTTTATTATTAAGGGGCAAAAAAAATGTTTTTCTTAAGCTATTCAGATTAAAACTTTCCTTGTCAGCTGTTGTAAGAGGATGTGGCCCCCTCAAAAAGGAACACAGGCAAATACAGTGGTGTGAAAGTGTTTGCCACCTTCTTGATTTCTTATTTTTTATATTCAGATCAAACAAATTTAAATGTTAGACAAAGATAACACAAAATGCAGTTTTTAAATGAAGGTGTTTATTACTAAGGGGGGGGGGGGGGGGGGAATCCAAACCTTCACGGCCCTGTGTGAAGAAGTGACTGTCCCCTAAACCTGATAACTGGTTGGGCCACGCTTAGCAGCAACAACTGAGGTCAAGAGGTTGCGATAACTGGCAATGAGTCTTTTACAGCTCTGTGGAGGAATTTTGGCTCACTCATCTTTGCAGAATTGTTGCAATTCAGCCACATTGGAGGGTGTGCGAGCATGAACCGCCTTTTTGAAGTCATGCCACAGCATCTCATTCGGATTCAGGTCAGGTCAGACTTTGACTAGGCCACTCCAAAGCCATGCAGATGTGGACTTGCTGGTGTGTTCTGGATCATTGTCCTGCTGCAGAACCCAAGTGCGCATGAGGTCATGAGCAGATGGCTGGACATTCTTCAGGAATTTTTTGGTAGACAGCAAAATTCATGGTTCTATTTACCACAGCAAGCCCCCCCCCCCCAACATAAATTAGCTGTGGTTTATCCCATCTTTGGAAAGCTGAGTTTAATTTCTCTAGCCACACCCAGGCCTGATGACTGCCACACATGTTCTCAATCAAGAAATTGCTTAAATAGGACCTGCCTGACAAAGTGAAGTAAACCAAATGATTCTCAAAAGCCAGACATCATGCTGCAATCCATAGAAATTCAGGAACAACTGAGAAACTAAGTAATTCAGATCTATCAGTCTGGAAAGGGTTATAACGCCATTTCTAAAGCTTTGGGTCTCATCCACAAATGGTGAAAACATGGAACAGTGGTGAACCTTCCCAGGAGTGGCCGGCTGACCAAAATTACCCCAAGAGCACAGCAACGACTCATCCAAGAGGTCACAAAAGACCCCACAAAACATCCAAAAGAACTGCAGGCCTCACTTGCCTCTGTTAAGGTCAGTGTTTACGACTCTACCATAAGAAGAGACTGAGCAAAAATGGCGTGCATGGTAGAGTTCCAAGACGAAAACCACTGCTGAGAGCACACAGGCTCGTCTCAGTTTTGCCAGAAAACATCTTTATGATCCCCAAGACTTTTGAAAATATTCTGTGGACTGACAAGACAAAAATGGAACTTTTTGGAAGGTGTGTGTCCCATTACATCTGGCGTAAGTAACACAGCATTTCAGAAAAGGAACATCATACCAACAGTAAAATATGGTGGTGGTAGTGTGATGGTCTGTTTTGCTGCTTCAGGACCTGGGCGTCTTGCTGTGGTAAATAGAACCATGAATTCTGCTGTCTCTCCTGAAATCCTGAAGAATGTCCGGCCATCTGTTGTGACCTCAAGCTGAAGCGCACTTGGGTTCTGCAGCAGGACAATGATCCAGAGCACACCAGCAAGTCCACCTCCGAATGGCTTAAGAAAAACAAAATGAAGACTTTGGAGTGGCCTAGTCAAAGTCCTGAGCTGAATCCGAATGAGATGCTGTGGCATGACCTTAAAAAGGCGGTTCATGCTCGTAAACCCTCCGACGTGGCTGAATTGCAACAATTCTGCAAAGATGAGTGAGCCAAAATTCCTCCATGGCGCTGTAAAAGACTCATTGCCAGTTACCGCAAACGCCTGATTGCTGTTGTTGCTGCTAAGCGTGGCCTAACCAGTTATTTGGTTTAGTCACTTCTTCACACAGGGCCATGGAGGTTTGGATTTTTTTCTCCCTTAGTGATAAACACCTTCATTTAAAAACTGCATTGTGTGTCTAACATTTAAATTTGTTTGATCTGAATATAAAAAAATAAGAAATCAAGAAGGTGGCAAGCACTTTCACACCACTGTATTTGCCTGTGTTCCTTTTTGAGGGGGCCACATCCTCTTACAACAGCTGACAAGGCAAGTTTTAATCTCTCCAGTTTCCTGTTTTGTGTTGTGAAATTTTGTCATCCTTGTATAGAAACAAAATTCCTTCTTTGACACCACATAAAATGTTACTTTCCTTGTTTTCCTTATTCTCAACGAGTCGCACTGTGCCACTCAGGCCCTGCTCAGGCTTAATAATTTCCTTAAACAGCTCGGCACTGTAGTTTTTGGCCAATGTTGCTTTAAAGGAGTAAGTAGTGTGTTTGTTAGGGACTATTTTCAGCTGTGGATCAATACACATTTGGTGCTCTAGTGATTATTTACAACAGGAAGACAGTGCATGTGGATCTGGGTCAAAGTAAACAACAGTGTGTGTGTTCATGGTAATGAAGGAACATGTCATCCAGTGTCACCCTGGTGTCGCAGCCTCAGCTGTGCTTGATATCCATCCATCTATTTTCTCCCACTTCATGCGGAGCCGGGTCGTGGGGGGAGCAGTCTGAGCAGGGACGCCCAAACTTCCCTCTCCCCAGACACTTCCTCCAGCTCTTCCGGGGGGATCCCGAGACGTTCTCAGGCCGGCTGAGCGACATAGTCACTCCAGCGTGTCCTGGGTCTTCCTCAGGGCCTCCTCCCGGTGGGGCATGCCTGGAACACCTCCCTTGGGAGGCGTCCAGGGGGCATCCGATAGAGATGCCCAAGCCACCTCAGCTGACTCCTCTCGATGTGGAGGAGCAGTGACTCTACTCTGAGCTCCTCCCGGGTGACAGAGCTCCTCAAACTATCTCTAAGGGAGCGCCCTGCCACCCTGCGGAGGAAGCTCATTTCAGCCGCTTGTATCCAGGACCTCGTTCATAGGTGAGGGTAGGAACGTAGATTGACCGGTAAATCGACGGTCACCACAACAGACCGGTACAGCGACCGTGTTACTGTTGCCGCTGCACCGATCTGCCTGTCAATCTCACGCTCCATCCTTCCCTCACTCGTAAACAGGATCCCAAGATACTTAAACTCCTCCACTTGAGGCAGGAACTCTCCCCCAACCTGGAGGGAGCAAACAACCTTTTTCCGGTCGAGAAAAGCTTGATATTTTTGCGCCAATTAGCAAATGACCGGATGCTAACATACCATGAGGGTTAACAATGGAAAAAAATTGTATTTTAAAAAATTCAACCAGCAACTTTCTTCAGAGAAAGCAACGTGGTTCCAATGTGTTTATAGAAAAAGATGTTTAAATAATATTTTCAGCGTCTCAAAATATGGGAAAGCTATGTGCATTGCTAGAGGTATAGAGGTGTGACTTGGCCTTACATAGACATACGTAACTTGGAATAAGTCTTGACTATCAAAAAAAGTTGACAGCTCAGTGGTAAATTACATTTCATGTGTATGCCATTTCTAAAAAAAAAAGTATGTCCAAGAACCAAGATGGCGCCACACGCATGGCAGCTGGTTACAGCAGCTCTGTCCAGTTTTCGTTGTCTTAGTGTTTTTGTATTTTTCTCATGTTTAACACTATTTATTTTCCATATTGGCAACAGTATTCTTAGAAACTGTACATATTGTACATATATATAGACCCATGCACTTCTTTTTATGCAACAGTATTTCTCAAGTGCAATTCCACATATGACCTTTGTAGTTTTCTCATAAGAATATTGGCAATAGTATTTTTTATAGACAGTAGTATTTTTATAATCTGTACATAATGATCATATACATGGTTGATTTTTATTCTTTAACCTGTATCCTCTTTATCTTGACCCTTCTGTGCCACTGTTTTTGATTTTTCTAATATTTGCTGGCTGTAACAACTTAGTTTCCCCGGTGTGGGATCAATAAAATCGTATGTCCACTGAGATACAAGCGTACCTCTTCGTCTGCACCACTGTTGACTGGCCATCGCTGAAGCAGAGAGATGAAAAGAAGAAGGTTCTAATTAGAGAACTCGTCTTCCTGTTGTCCTTCTGTTCTCTGTTTGAGGGGAATCGTTTTACATCAACAACCCATGAACCCCTCCAGTTCTCTGTACAGGCAGAGATATAAACAAGAACGTACAATGAGAGGCCCTCTTCCCTCAGAACTCCAAGCCAGCTGCTCTTCCTCTTCATCTTCCTCCCGCTTTACCCATCGTTGTGCTCTTCAGCCTGTGATGTATTTGTTTGGTCTTTCAGATATTTCAGACAAAAGACTTCCATCCATGTGATCCCCGGTTTGTCTTCAATGCCCCGTCCAAACTCGCTTCACAATGTCATATTCATACAGGCTGCACTGTTTGTGGTTACTCCTCACATAACAGTAAACATGTCTACAGTTAAAACTGTCATTTGCTGATAGAGAAACTTCAATTTCTGCAAATAAAATGAAGATTTCGAGGCCAACCGTTTTTATTACACGACGATGAACTTTAGCAAACACTGAAAAAATACACAGTTCTTCCATTTGGGGCATTCTTATGCCTTTACAGCTGCAGCAGAGAGATGGTATGCAACATATTACGGCCCCTTGCCGGACATGAACAAGCAATGTTGCAGCTTATAGTCAGAGCTTTAACCCTGAGGCCACGACGGTGTCCTTGTCCAGCCTCCAAGTAAAAGCAGATAAACCCTGTGGAATTCTGGTTACCTTTAAAAAAGCTATTAAAAAAAGGTAATAAATCAGCACAGTCATACTTTGCTAGTTTATTCTTGGAATGAATACTCAGCTGCTTCTAAATGATACCCTCTTTAAAAGCAGCATTAACTGGTTTTTTTGGCCTCTTGGGGGTTATCAAATTGATATGGTGAACCAAGCTAGCAAGAGACACGTCTATTTATAGATCCAGCACACACTGACCGACACTAACGTTCATTTCATATCGTATTTCTGTTCACCTTATCTCCAAAAACTCCTGAGGGACCTGCAGTATCTGTCTCTTTAGCTGCTGATTGCTCCACTATGTAAATGCAGACAGTGTAACAGTTACATTAACTGCTCCTGCTTCAACCTTTGCATCTCCCACACTTTCCAAGAACATCAGCGGGACTAAAAGTTCCTCACACGCCTTGATTTATTTCAAAGGGTTGTGGACAATGTTGGGTGGATATATTGTTTATGTTCTTCTATAGGCTATTTGATGATTTCAGTGGTCAGCCTACATGCAGATTCCCTGGGAGAGAAGGTGGAAACAGTGGATGTTACTACAGCTGCCAGGACAGGACCTCTCCCACACTACAGCGTCATGTCTTTGTTTCTCAACATTTTCCCATCAGTGCAGCGTTTCCTCTCATTTCTGCAACTCTACGCATTTTGGTTAAAAAAAACAATCCTATCTATCCACCAGAGTGGGAGGTTAGGAATCTGTTTTTGTTCATGTAACACATGGTCAGCACCAAACCAAGCCAATATGACAAGAGGCAGCGCTGTATAAGGTTCTGTGTGAAGACATTGTGCATAAAGACATCATTGTTATGTTCATTATGAGACATTAGCACCACAGAGCACCAGGCCTGTGAACAGAGTCAGCCTCTGGACTGTACACTGCAGTTCACAGTGTGTCAGTGGGTCAGACTGTGGGAAACCTGCTGACTGTGACACAAAACACAGACCCACTATCTGCAGCTCTGTTGAAAACGGAACAATATCTTTCTGAGCTTTTGTAGAGAAAACGAAAACTAAAGAAGAGACATTTATCTTGCACCATTAAGCAACAACATGTGTGCGAAATGTGGTCTTAATTTTCACAAACTCCAGCAGTTCCACTTGCAGCACTGCAGCACGTGTTGCTGCATCATGGCTACGGATCATCTCCAGCATAGTCTAACAATACCTCTCACACGGAGGCTTTTCATGCACATCCTTGCACACATAAATGAATACATACTTAGATGTGAATCTCCCATAACAGAATACAGCCTATAAACAATTAAAAATGATGATGCTTCAAAATCTGTCTTGGTCTAAAAAGAGGGAATTTGTTAAGCCATTAAGACAAATAAAGTATCAGCAAGTGGTGCCTGTAAAGATAATCAAATACAGGTTTTCATTTTATGAAGAGGTCCACAGAAAAGATGAAGTCAAGCCTAACATTTCTCCTCAAAGCAGAGCTTTGACCGATGCAGTTCAACTAGTATGCAGTAGGTGCAATGCACATTCAACTTTTTAAACACTTCAGCACCAAATAACTTATGTGAGCTGCAAGCGGAGCCATACACTTGTATTTTGACGCTATGCCGCATAGGAAATTATATTTTGAAGTCAACCTCCCACAGTGACTGAAAAAAGCTCCTTCATTTGTTCCCATGTCTCTTGGGGGCCCATGGGAGCCGCGGTGCAGGTTTACAAAGACAGACAGACATGGATTAAGGTATATTTATGTCTCTCTGGCTTGTGGCTCGGCCTGAGATGAAGGAAATACATTCTTCAGGCTTTGTGCAGATGGACAATATCAGAACACACCTTTAGGCTGGATTCGGCTCAGAAATGTTGACCGTGTCCACCTCGTCTGGACGAAGGAAATTGTCTGTTTGTGGCTTGTGTGTGTGTGTGTGTCAGTGGATGTGTTGCATCAGAAGTATTAAGACCACGCTCAGACTTTGTCTCACAGGGGAGCTTTCATAGTCTATTCCTGTTCATATATACAAACGCTGTGCCTGTGTGTGTGTGTGTGTGTGTCTCGCTCTGATGTGAGACAGGCAGGAGCGCTTCCAGTTTAAACCGTGATGTGTCTCGCGGTGGTTCGCTGATATTTACTGTGAATGTATCTGTGGCTGAGCTTGCAGGACTGGCACAGAGACGGCCTGAGAGCCAGCTGTCACGCTCAAATTGCAGCGAGTGTGTTGTCTGGTGTGTGTCTGACCTGGATGCAATCCCAGTGCGCCCCTTTAAAGTCATCCAGAACACTGACTTCAGTGTCCCACGTGACAACCCTCACAACACCACCGCGTCCAATCCAGCAGCTCCGTGTCTCAAACTGATCCCTTTGGCACTCGAGGCCGGGGCAGGCTCCAACCACACACTCAAGGCCTTGCCGCATTATCTGCCACTCCTTTCCCTCAAGTCTCCGTCTCTATTGTCTGTTAAAAATCTGGGGCATGTTCAGGGTGCAGTTAGTTTGGCAGAATCTGCAGCATTGTTGCAGGCTTGAGTGCGACCTGGCACACTTCCATACAATCTCTGCTGTTGAGTTGATTAATGAACTCTTACTCCTCATCAAACGTGATCGCCTGAAATCCTAGAGAGACAAGAACAGAATTCCTGTGGCTTCGATGTGTGTATTTGGTATTTTTTTATTTGGTAAAGAGAAACTTCTTAAAAATGCAGCACAGCTTTAACAGGAAGTCTAACCTGATGACACACACTGTAAAAATAAAACCTTACAGTTCATTGCTGAAAGGCAAAATATAAAAAAAGAAAAAGTTTATTTAAAAGATAGTGTTTTTGTGATGAAAGGTTTGCTACACAACTGTGATTCCTGGGGGTTTTAAAGCTTGAACATTAAGGGAAATACAGAGAAATACTGCAGAAATAAAGCAGAAAGCTGAACTGTGCCTGTTTCATCTCTTGCTGCTCTGCTTTCTGTTGTTTTCAATCGTTCTAATATTTGAAGGATTGCTGGATTTGCGGCGAACCTCCGTTTAAATAATTTTCATCTTTTGTGTTTGGTATACGCTCCCTCAATGTGGGGGATTTGTTCACCTCACAGCAAAAACTTGCTTTTCTGAAGGCTTTTCTGTGTGGAGGGCATTCTCTTCTTATTTCCTGCTTACGTACAGGTTAGGCGAACCGACTCTGCTTTGCCTGCAGGTTTGACACCTGCAGGTAAAGTGGACATTGCTGTCAGAATTTCAGCAAATTGCAAGACATACAATAAAGACTGGGTGATGACAGCTCTCAAAGCTGACGGGAACAAATTTTCCTGCTAATAAAGTGTGCAAAATAAATATTGGAATCACCATAACAGGCTCATACTTCACTTTCAGCATTTACATATCCAACCAGTTTCACTGGAGGAGGGATGCAAAGTGACATCAGCTGATTTCTGTCAATCGGTGAGTGCCACACTATGATTCATTCATGACTCAGACTCTGGGCTTGGCAGTGCTTTGACAAGGATGGGCCAGATCGGTAATGGCACAAGATGTTTTGGATCGCCATTCCTGCGGGGGGGCTTCAACTCCTCTCAGGCTATTTTCAGAATCTATGTCTGAAATTACAACACCACAAAACCAGGCCAGCTGATTTGGGTGCTAGGCTGGCAAATTATAAAGACTGTTGACTGCTTCTCCCTCCTGTGCTGTATGATTGGTATTATCTTGTTGTTTTATGCAGAGGTGATGCCATGTGGACCCGACTGCGGGGGCGTCAGGATCCTCTTAACCCAGAGCTGTGGGTGAAGTGCACTAGGGAGATGTAGTACCGCCGTCCGTCGCTAGAGGGCAGAAAAGACAAAACTGAAGGAAGCAGGAGTGAGGAGACGCCGATGTAAAAGCAGGGGCTGGCCTTGACGGAGGAGGGACATCATGCCTATTTCCATAGCTTGCCTGAACGCGGACAGAGTAGAGATACGAGAAAGCACGCTGCTCTGACTCATACCGACACACGCACCGCGGACTCCTCGTGGCTGAGCCCGACTGGCATCAGACCACATACCGGGGCGAACACCGACGAAGAAGAGACCGGCGACAGAGGGAGAGAGGCGGCAAAGTGGGCAGCTCTGTGTCCCCCGAGCGAGGAAGAAGAAAGAGGAAACCAAGCCAACCATGTCGGCGCTGAAAAAGAGAAACTCAAATTCCTCGGCAGACAGGGAGGACAAGCAGGTCACGGAAAGGATGCTGTCCCCGGACAGCAGCGGGGACAAAGGGGACTCCAACCAGGCTGGAACGCCGGGAAGCGACGCCAGGAGTCCCAGCAACGCCACCGGAGGAGAGGAAGGGGTCGTCCTGAAGAGGACCATCACCCTGGTGAACGGCGTGGCCATCATCGTGGGCACCATCATAGGCTCAGGCATCTTCGTCACACCGACCGGCGTGGTGAGGGAGGCCGGCTCGGTGGGTCTGTCGCTGATAGTGTGGGCGGTGTGCGGGGTGTTCTCCACGGTGGGAGCCCTGTGCTACGCGGAGCTGGGGACCACCATCACTAAGTCCGGCGGAGACTATGCCTACATCCTGGAGGTGTACGGCTCCCTGCTGGCTTTCCTCAAACTCTGGATCGAGTTGCTCATCATCCGGCCGTCCTCTCAGTACATCGTCGCCTACGTGTTCGCCACCTACCTCCTCAAGCCCCTGTTCCCCGTGTGCCCGGTGCCGGAGGAAGGGGCCAAGCTAGTGGCCTGCCTCTGTATCCGTGAGTACCCGAGCCGAGAGCCATGCTGCCCGGGATGATGCAACTTTAGGCGTTGTTGTTGTTGTTGTGCCAGCGAATGAAATGAGTGACACTTCCTGTGTGTGTGTGTGTGTGTGTGTGTGTGTGTGTGTGTGTGTGTGTGTGTGTGTG